>OZ024825.1:117105020-117422000 GCA_964016985.1 Anodontia alba | reverse complement strand
CTTCCTCTTGGTATCTGGGAAGGGCTGCGGTTTGTGATTGTGGCACTCCCTGGACTTTTCTCTTAACCCCCCACCCTCCCTCCCCCCCCCCCGCCCCCCCCCCCCCCCCCTTTTTTTTTTATAAATAAAACCGAGTCTCCAATTTTCGTTCTTTTAGATGTCTTTTGTTTCCAAAGACAACCTTTATTTTCTACGGTTAAACTTTACATACAATTACAGCTCTTCCTCTGGATAATTCTATTTTTTTTTTTTTTTTTTTTGTCGAAGACATATTAAGATTAGGTTTGCAGTGGAATACGAACCCCAATTTATACCATTATATTTTATTATGAAAATTGTGATTACTGTATCTTTATGTACTAATTATCAGATTTTTTTTTATTTGAGATCATAATATACCATTTAAAATTGATTTGAAGTATATAATATATTGTTTATTAAGAAATAAATAATAATAATATGAACAGTTTATTGCATTACGTAGCAATTTTGATCCATCGTACCTGCAGTCATCACAAAAAATAGAACCGCTTAATTAAATGGACTATGTGTAAGTCGACTATAAAATAAGTGCAACAAGAAAATTGTAAACGCCTGAAGTACGGATGGAAGTCAAAAGCAAATACCTGACTAGTTGATTTTTCTCCAAACCCTAGTCGTTTCGCCCCCAAACTATTGCTTTGCAAGCAGTATTGGGGTGCAGTGCATAGTGCATGGTGGTTTGCATATTGTGTGGTAAGATATGTTGAGATGGGTGGGTTTGGATAAGTCTACTAGTTAGATCCCGGGTCAAATATTTACTAGACGGTAATATAAAATAATGAAATTTTTTATATTTTTCTGATCCGTGATATTTTTTTAAATGATAATGATTAAAACGATTCCCTTTGTAACCCCAAACTGACCATAATTTACAAAATGCTTGACATCGTCAACACTGCAAAATTTGGTCCAGACCCCAAATCGTGAAACAGAGTCGAATATTTTGGTTCAGAAAGGGAAAAATATTTAATCTTCAGATTTAGAAGAAGCAATATTCTACAGATGCTCCAAATTTCATCCCGATATATGCATGTTTAATGCCATTAATAGATTGTCAAAATTTAGTCCCGACTTTTGGTTACCACTCCCGACCTTTACTTCCGGCTTTTAAACTCTCCCCTCTCGAAGCGAATCAGTTTCTCCTCGAATCAACGAAAGCGTCACTCGAACACTTCATATTTTCCCGTAATTTTTAAATCCTTTTGCGATGTTTTATTTAGAATTTATTTAAAGGGTCAATATATGATTTGTCGAGTTTAACAGTCTAAAGATATCTCATTCTTGAAGTTTATTGTATTTACTATGAGTCATTTGCCGTGCAAGTCAGGCTATTATTCTTCTCCAAAATACCCACACTATTTTCTCTGCGCATGTACAAGTCAATCACAGCGAATCGGTTTGTCGGGGTGAAGTGTTGAAGTTGTTCGTCGCCCTGAAAGTCAACTTATAAAAAAAGTTTGCAGTGTTTACCTTCGACAAATGTCTTTTTTAAAGATACTTCTTGTTGTCTCTTCATTAAGACGTTGCAAAGTCAGATATGCGTTTTACAGTCGGTGGCTCGAAAATCTTCGGAACCATGGAAATCAGTTCTAGACATGGGTAGTTTGAGCCACGGAGGGTTAATCATAGCGCCATGTTTGAGATAATTGGATGATAATTAAGGGATGTATTTTCGAGCTTCTATAGAATCATGCTATGTTGAGTGTAATCATTAGAATCGTTTCGATGAGACGCTTCAATGAGTACACAAAACATACATTTTCATGATAAAATAAGACGATTTGCATAAACTACTCCTAAAATATCAATAAATGTTTGTTTTCTAGGGACTCAAAAATGTGTTCGAACCAGCCACTGTAAACGAGTGCTCGGTGTTAGAGTTAGAGAAGTTAAACATCTTCACTGCCACAGGCTCATATGAGCCGTCTCATCCGGATCTACGCTGTTTGACATGCAACCTTTCAACTTTACGTATAAACTTCTTTTCAAGCGATAGTTTGTTAAAAAAGAAAAGCAGAGGACTAATGTCGTCTGATATTTGGCACCGAAAGAGTTAACTGTATTTGGACTTACAACTCTGGGACAAGCGGCGTAAAGAGTTATGACCAGGAAGGTTTTAAAGTAGTTTTTTTTTTCTTTCCACTATTGATCCATTGAAACCGTTCTCGTATTGAAGAAATCCATATTAGCCTGACAAGGTTTAATGCATCGTTTTATATCGATGTTACTGTTAGATTTAGTTAAGAAATGAGCTATGAAAAATACAAATTACACGATTTGCAATTTGCACGAAAAGGACCCTTATGCAGTTTGCGAACAACGCAGACCCTGATCGGTGCTTTTGATCACGGCCTTCGCTGCTCGCTTACAGAATCAATGGATACTGTAGTATATGTGGACGAACATAGAATCTCCGGATCAGACTGCACGGATGCGAACACTCATCCTGACCTTCGCTGTACGCACATCACGAAAACACGCCTATATAATTTTGACCCCCTCAAACCCAACTTTTATATAGTAAAACTGGTGTACATGGGTATATATTATTTTTTCTTATTTCTGCTCAAAACATAGATTGTGAGGCGGTTCTAACGAGTACCCACAATCTATGTTTTGAGCGGCGAGGCGGCTCTAACGAGTACCCACAATCTATGTTTTGAGCAAGGGCGAAGCGGTTCTAACGAGTACCCAAAATCTATGTTTTGAGCAAAAATAAGAAAAAATTCAAAGTTTTTATCTGAAAATTTTCAGTTTTTGGTGGTAAAATTTTCAGTTTATTTGAATAGGCTTTTTTTCATAATGATGACGTAATGGCCTTTTTCCCCACGTTGCACATCATAAAGCGGGCCGTGTCTCGTTGTCACAAATAAGTTTTATCAGAAATAATTTCACATACGCCCCATTCATAATACGGAGAAACACATCACTCCGGTGGCATTTGATTCTTAGAAACAGCTATTTCACTTTCAGTAATGTAGTGAGTTTCGAATAAGAAAAGTGTATTTTGAGTAAGAAAGGCGAATTTCTAGTAAGAAAAGTGAGTTTTGAGAATAAAACTAAGTTTTGAACAAGAAAAAGTAAGTTTCAAGTAAAAAAAAGTGAGCTTCGAGTACGAAAAGTGAGTCAAAATGAGTTTCGAGTATGTAAAAATAAGTTTCTCTTAGGAAAAATGAATTTCGAGTAAGAAAAGCGAGCCCCGAGTAATAACAGACACCAGACTTTGTCATTCAGCTCTGCGGAGTTGATACATAGCACAGACTATGATTAGCATGTGTACTTGCGTAGTCAGGTTAGTGTCTAGGCCCGTCGCTAATATAATGTATGAACCTAAACTATTCATCATGAAAACATGCCTATATAATTTAGACCCCCGAAAACTCCACTTTTATATAGTAAAACTGGGATTTATAGGGGTATACATTATTTTTCTTATTGTTGCTCATAAACATATTGTGGGTACTCGATAGAACCGTCTCGGCGAGGCGGTTCTAACGAGTACCACAATCTATATTTTGAGCAGAAATATGAAAAATATCTGAGTTTTTTTATCTGAAAATTTTCAGTTTTTGGAAGTGAAATTTTCTATATATTTGAATAGGCGTGTTTTCATAATGTCACGAAGCATCAACCTCGATGCGCTGACTGATCTGTGTTTAGGCTGGTAGCAAATCTATTATTATAAGATCGTTTTCTGTTTAGAAGGAACCATTTGGAAACATGGTGGATGCTACTAGTAAAGCAGATAGATTTTACTCTCCTCGATAAAAAATATGACCTTACAATCTACTTGAAATAATACGCATAGTTTAAACTTATGATTTTTGTTCCGTATTTCCTAAAAAAAAACAAGTATAACATTTCACTACAATCCCATCATTAAAAATAAAATGGCAATGTTGAACCATTCTTTCAAGGAAAAAATACTCATTAATGTCAAATGTGTCTTATTGATTTTCATCAGTGGTTCAGTTTCATTCACAGACACATAAAAGACTAAAGCTATAATGGTTTTGGGCCGAGATATGACAAATTACTTGCCTTCGGGCTTCACAGGCATTAAACCAGCCTAATATTTTCCTCAACCACTGCAAGCTAAACACCTGAATTTCAGTGCATAAATAGTAATACTTAACATAAACCAAATACCCTTTGAACTCAAACTAGACCTGGCCAAAAAGAGAGCCAGACATTGAATATTTAAAATAAATGATCTAGAACTGCATTTTCATGTTTAAAACAAAGTAGAGGTAAGAGCTTTTTCAGGACTGAGAAAAACTGGTCCAAAGGCCATTTATATGTGTTTATACGACTGTTCAAAATGTCACGTCTTGTACAGTTTTCCTTTTCCTGGTCTGATGTTTGAGTCATTGAACTTACAGGATTTATTCCATAAGATGATCTCAGTTAAAGAAAAGCTTATACAGCACACAAAGTGTTCGTATTGAAGGCTAAAGGATAATTAATTGGTACAGGATAATGATGATTACAGAACGGAAGTGATATAACCCCGCGGTGAACTAATATTTCACAGCAATTGATAACGTTATGAACGACATCGCACTCACGTAGAGCCAGAGGTGATTGTTTACTTCTTAAATTGTGTGAATGTTGGAAACAGTTAGTGTGTGTCATATGTCCCTGAAGACCAATTATTCAGTACGAAAGTGATAGGTGTTCCTAAAGGCATGTGTTAAACTGCTCAAGTGCGCCAAAGAATTTAATTTCCGCTGCAAAGTATGAGAAAAGGGATGACTTCGGTCACCTTTAGAAAAAAAAAAAAAAAATATAATACAACTTGTTTCGATTTACAAAAAAAAGCAGAAAGAAAAACAGCTTATAATGGGGTTCCGCTTTCGAAGCAAGTGATGGCATTTCTTCAAAAGATGACCTGTATGCATAGGCGGAAACCGTTACAAGTTCTACTTGCAAACGAAGCAAGCAAATTTGAAATGAATTAAAGCAACCTAGAAATGAAATAAATCACCAAATCAGATAAAACAATATTATTTTTTAATGTTAAAATCAAATGTAGCAAAAAAGAATAAAGAAATGCTACAAACAGAACGCTCTATAAAGTGAAATTAAACAATACTTTGTTACACAAAGCTGTTCTCGAAAAGGATTTTTATACTGTTTGTTTTCCGCCTTCTATAGACCTAATTCCGTCGCTATATAATCCTAAAAGCGTGTGATGAAAGCCCAAAACGAGTTTAAAATACAAGAATGTTTATTAACAGTATAATTAACAAAACGTTCTGTGGAAATGCAACCTCAGGAAGCAAAGAACACACAAACGAAACGAAAACAGCAGACCCAGTTTTCATTACGAAAACACGCCTATTCAACTATATTGAAAATTTTACCACCAAAAAATGAAAATTTTCAGATAAAAAAAATTCTGATATTGTTTTTATATTTCTGCACAAAACATAGATTGTGGGTACTCGTTAGAACCGCCTCGATGAGGCGGTTCTAACGAGTACCCACAATCTATGTTTTGATCAGAAATAAGAAAAATAATATTTACCCCTGTAAACCTCAATTTTACTATATAAAAGTGGGGAATAAGGGGGTCAAAATTATACAGGCATGTTTTCGTAATGATTGACACTGTTCATGTGCTTTCATGTGCTTATTGTGTTTAAACGACACTGCACACGTTTAGCCTCGAGTTGTGAAGAACTCCATACATGTACAACTGAAATGAGCTCATTGGTCTCAAAGACCATCAAATATAATGTACCATTACGAAAACGTGCCTATATAATTTTGACCCCCTTAAATCCCACTTTTATATAGTAAAACTGGGGTTTACAGGGGTATACATTATTTTTCTTATTTTTACCCAAAAGCATAGATTGTGGGTACTCGTTAGAACCGCGTCGTCGAGGCAGTTCTAACGAGTACCCACAATCTATGTTTTAAGCAGAAATATGAAAAATATCAGAATTTTTTTTTATCTGAAAAATTTCATTTTTTGGTGGTAAAATTTTCAGTATATTTGAATAGGCATGTTTTCGTAATGCATTGGTCTTAAAGACCATCAAATATAATGTACGGTATGATGAAGTACAAGGAGACGTTTTATGGCCGCTACACAGCACATAACCAGCTGTTCTGTAAAACAAGACATTTTGAAACGAAATACACACCTAATAAACGTAAATGGCAGACACGGTTGTATTTTTCTTTATTTTTAATTTTTTTTTTTTTTTGTGCAGTCTGTTCATTTTATACTATATTGGGTTATGCGACGCTAAACACATCCTCTACCATCAACTCTGCTGTCCGCTTCGCTACCCTTTTAGCAGACAGCCGAAATCGGTTCCGTGGTACCAAAGGTTTGGCTAAAAGCATTTTACTGTGCTATAATGCAATGTATCATACCTAACATACCCATGCCATGTTTTTCTCTTAGAGAATTTGATCCCCACTAACCCGAATATTACTTTATCAAAGTCGGGTTAGTGGGGTATTGCTTTCTCATATGTTTCTGATGACTGAGACCATAAAACTCTGCCCAATTGCCAATAAAATGATGCTCTGTTATGCAATTAGTTAAGTAATACTGATAAGACAGTTAACTAGAAACCTGCACATTAAATTCTTAAATAAAAAGACTCAGTGAAGAAGCTCAAAACCGATACCAAAATCTACATCTGCATAAAAAATTAATGAAATTACAAATTTTAAATGGTTTCCTATGTTAAAAAAATAAAGATTTTAAGACTATATTTTGCAGTGCAGGGAACCAGTGTTATCAGAGAAAAGTAGTTCCCGAGGTAAATCTGGTAATACCACCTGTTGTGAACAGACTCATTAGTGTAGGAGAGTTGAGGGCAGTAGCCATAAAAAACCTGGTTGAATTATCAGTTGAGCATGAATTTTTTTTGCCACTTTTGTTTTTAAGAGAAAAACTTGTCATGCTTAGGATTATCTATATGTGGAGTTTATTGGGTGACCGAGCAGTTTCATAAATTGGTATCATGCGACATAATGAGACCCTAAAAGCATAAGTGAGCGTGTATCGTTGTATTTTTCTGCTTATATACATAGGTACATACAGTAAAACCTCAAATCGCTCGAACATCTTTGGGATAATGGAAATTTATTCGAAACATGGTAGTCGAACCATTGAGGGTTAATCATGGCGCAATATCAGGAAGCAAATAAGATAATTGAGGGAAGTCTTTTCGATCTTCTAGACAAAACGGTATGTTGAGTGTACTCATTAGAATCGCCTCGATGAGGCGATTCTAATAACACACAACATACAATTTCATGATGAAATAAGAAATAAGAAAATGTCTTTAATATTTGTTTTCTTGAGTTATAGGAAAAATTTCGTAGGGACTCGAAAACGAGTTCGAATCATCCAAGGTAAACGAGCCATCGGTGTTCGAGATATCGAAGTTGCTGTATATACTGGGAAATAGTGTTAACTGTTTTTGCTGCCAACTGCAACTATAATTGTGTAACAGGGAAAATTTGCATGACATTTTAATTTAGTTAAATTTGAATTTCATTTTAATTTTAGTAAAATATTTCAAGTTTTTCATTCAGACAAAATGTCTCATTCCTAAACAGCAGGCCAAACTACCACAAAGAGCTTTGTACATTAAGTAAACAGATGCACAATAATTTGATTTGTACTGACCGAATACAACTATTGTTTTGCCTTCTTTGTTGCGAAAAGATCAAGCCTTCATTTCATCTAATATTCATAATAAGTGACTATGCTAAATATATGCATTATCAGGTTTTTTCCTTACAAAAGATACAAACTAAATAATTCATTCACTGGTATGTGTGAAAATTGTAAGTATTAATAATAGTAAGTCAATCTTTTATGAGGACAGTATGGGAAAAATAATCAAATGTCAAATTCTGCTAACTTAGTCTTGAGTGACAGTTTGAAATAAAATACAAACTTTGGTTGGTGCTTAAGATTGGTTGCTAAGCAACACCCAGTTTGGCTGGCCCAAAGAAAATAAGAAGAGGGCCAGGTCAAGGAGTCTTAATGTTGCACTTGGCCTGAGAAGTCTTAATCATGCATCTGGAATGATAAGTTGAAATCTTGCACTTGGATTGACAAGTCGAAATCTTGCGCTTGGACTGACAAGTCCAGTAATTCATTTTCTTGAGTTTTTGTGGACACTGAAATAATGTAACTGTACAAGTTTTGAAAAACAGGCAGTGGCCTGTTCGCCATTGCCAAGAACAATTTCCAGATGTGGGAATAAACTGTGAACATTGTATTGTAAATATGTGGAAAAAATACAAAGTAAAAATAACAAAAATAAAATTGTGAAAAGTGTTTTTGGACTTCAGACATTATCGATTTAGTGTTAGAATTATCAGTTATCAATGTAATCTCACTACCTCTACCTTTTGTGAGCTATTCCCTATGAGACAATACACTCACTAGAAATGTCCAAAAAGAATGTACAAAAAACCCTGCTACAAATTGGTGGAGTATCCGAGGTATGAAAATCTTTTTAGCATTTTTACGATCCCCAACCTCTACAATGATGGGACAAAAATTTGGACTTTCTTTGAGAAATCTTTACGATGTCAAATCTTTTGGACTCAGATTACTTTTTCTCAAAACTGGAGGGGACTGGAATTGTTTCAACACTTGGACAACCGCTGGAAGGCCTAATGATGAATTCCTCATAAGATCTAGGATGTAACTTTGTGGAACCTGTGAAATTCTATACCACTAACTTTGAAGAAAAACCTGAACATTAACAATTTTAAAATGAGGTGTTTCATTTGGAAGTGAATCTTGACAATTTTGGACAATATCTGGATTTATCATGAAACTACTAAACTGGTAACCTAAATTGAAGAAACAGATGAACATTTTACCCTATTCTGATATTTTCAATAATTTGTTTAAAAAAATATTTTGTTTAAAATGCATTAACTATGAATAATCTTAAATTTTATTTCAGGAAAACTGACTATTTAAAATGTTTTATTCTGTATTATATGCTTTTTGTCTTGCAGTTAGAAATTAATCAGAATGTGTCATAAAAATGAAAATTTTCTATATATTATTTTATTGTCCACACAGTCCAGAATGTTAAAAAGTATACTGTATAGCTGATTATTTCAAGTGAATGAATCAGTTTTAAAACCATACTGTTTATCATATTGGATTGAATGACTGTCACTTTAAAATGTTTATTGCCTACGATTTAAAAAGAATTTTTCAAGAATATTTTTAAAACACCATGAATAAGTAGATAAATAAACTAATACAATCAAAAGATAGATAATAGACTTAATATTTCCTTGTAAATATTCAAGATAGGAAGGCATAATCATTATAAGAAAGGCTGAATTGAGGAAATCCTGACATTTTAATGAATATAATAATATTTTATCTGAAAATACATTTTGGTTGTTTGGGAAATATTGAGTTGGCATGTATTGTATTATTAGCGTTCTGATCACATTATTTGGGGCCCCTGCCATTATGTGTTTAGCATGCTGAAGTCTGACTATCACTTCCTATGCAATTTGTACCAACCTTCTATTTCTTGAAACCAATGGATTTGGCAGTATTTTAACACTATCAGTTTCAGACATAATTTAATAGGATGAGCATCAATAGGACATTAGTCTAGTAACAATCAACTAGACTGTTGTTCTAAGGGCACTAAGTTGTAAAATGTATCTTATCTAGGGCATCAATGGGGCAGTATTTAAGTAATCAACTAGACTATCGTTCTAGGGATACTAGATTGGAAATGGTCTCCGAGCGAAGGGACTAGTAGCGCAAGAGTTAAGTAACGATCAACTGAACTATTGTTCTAAGGGTACTAGGTTTGAAACTATCTAAGAGAAAGCACCAATGGTGCAGGAGTTCAGCAACGATCAACTGGACTAATGTACTAAGGGTCCTGGATTGAGAACTATGTTTTGAAAATCAATATTTTAGTGAAAGAAAAATGCTTTGGTATCATCAGAATTGGGATATTGTCATTTTATTGATGTAGTAAATTCTACAATATGTGTGATTGTTAAAGATTAGATATTGTTTGATTTCAAAACACAAAAGGCCTAGCTATCTAACATATGCCAAAAGAATACTATAAGAGTAAGGCTCTTTAAAGAAAGTATCGGGTATGTTGGAATTGAGGCAATGAGGAATAAAGAAGTGTATTAACGCAGATGTTGAATACAGCTTCAATGAGGAAAATAGTAATAGTACCATGAATCATGAGGGATAAATAAATAAATACGCAATGCATTTAATTAGTGTTTTGAAAGCCGGATAATTCTTTGAAAGTTATAGTCACAGGTGACAACGGTAAATTCTGTTGGCAGGACTAAAACAATAAGATACTCATTAAATTTTCATGAAGTAATGATTGGTAGCTTACATAATAATAAATTGTTGAATAATGTTTCCCTATTCATGTTAATTGTTTTGGGTGGAACCAAAACATTGTGTAGAGGGGAGAAATTGTAACAGGGAAAATTTGCATGACATTTTAATTTATTGAAATTTGAATTTTATTTTAATTTTAGTAAAATATTTCAAGTTTTTCATTGAGACAAAATGTCTCATTCCTAAACAGCAGGCCAAACTACCACAAAGAGCTTTGTACATTAAGTAAACAGATGCACAATAATTTGATTTGTACTGACCAAATAATACTATTGTTTTGCCTTCTTTGTTGCGAAAAGATCACGCCTTCATTTCATCTAATATTCATAATAAATGACTGTGCTAAATATATGCATTATCAGGTTTTTCCTTACAAAAGATACAAACTAAATAAGTCATTCACTGGTATGTGTGAAAATTGTAAGTGTTAATAATAGTAAGTCAATCTTTTATGAGGACAGTATGGTCAAATAATCAAATGTCAAATTCTGCTAACTTAGTCTTGAGTGACAGTTTGAAATAAAATACAAACTTTGGTTGGTGCTTAAGATTGGTTGCTAAGCAACACCCAGTTTGACTGGCCCAAAGAAAATAATAAGAGGGCCAGGTCAAGGAGTCTTAATGTTGCACTTGGCCTGAGAAGTCTTAATCATGCATCTAGAATGATAAGTTGAAATCTTGCACTTGGATTGACAAGTCGAAATCTTGCGCTTGGACTGACAAGTCCAGTAATTCATTTTCTTGAGTTTTTGTGGACACTGAAATAATGTAGCTGTACAAGTTTTGAAAAACAGGCAGTGGCCTGTTCGCCATTGCCAAGAACAATTTCCAGATGTGGGAATAAACTGTAAACATTGTATTGTAAATATGTGGAAAAAATACAAAGTAAAAATAACAAAAATAATTTGTGAAAAGTGTTGAAGTTTTGGACTTCAGACATTATCGATTTAGTGTTAGAATTTTCAGTTATCAATGTAATCTCACTACCTCTACCTTTTGTGAGCTATTCCCTATGAGACAATACACTCGCTAGAAATGTCCAAAAAGAATGTACGAAAAACCCTGCTACAAATAAATAAAAAGTTACACACATAGCGAAGATGTCTAGGAAGAGCCAACTCGGAGAATAGAGCCTACAAAGAGGAAGAATAAATAAACTACAATCTAATATGTTTACAGTCAAGGGCAACATCAGCTGAACTGATTGCTGTAGTAGCTGACATTTAGTTTGAGGTCCGACTCACCGTCGAGTAACTAAACAGGAAAAATAATCACGTTTAATTGTTATGCTGTAAACCTATCTTTGGGTAATCTTTCGAAATTTTTCCGAAAACTCAGTATTGTGTTGATAGTATTTGTACCGATATGTGACCCTGCGTTGCATATTAAATAAAAAAAAACTAAAATGTCGCCTTTGGCACCAAATAACACACAAAAGAACGAAAATCGGAGACTCGGTTTTATTAAGTCTCTTCATATACAGCACTATATGTGCAAAGCTGCACACGCCGCCTCCCCTCCCTCCCCCACCCCAACCCCCACCTCATTGTTCTATTCGAATTCTAGCATTGTGGTCATCTATTTTACGACTGCCCCCTTGCTTTCTGTTTCGATTTCGTACGCCGTGTTTTCGAGTTCCTTTGCGATCATCACATCCTAAACTGTTGCCCGCTTTTGCTTTCAGCTTTTGTGTGTGTGTGTGTGTGTGTGTGTGTGTGTTTGCCTCTACACAAGTGTGTGCGTTCTTGTGTGTGTGTGTGTTTGCCTCTACACAAGTGTGTGCGTTCTTGTGTGTGTGTGTGTGTGTGTGTGTGTGTGTGTGTGTGTGTGTGTGTGCATTTTAACATTTGAACCTAAGGTAAAAATTTGGTACCAATAAAATGGTTTACTCGCCGCCCCTGAATCCCCCAGTTTGGGTAAAAAGTAAAAATGTAACGCAACTTTTGTAATCATAATTCTCTACAACCTTAATTGACAAGTTTACCTCGTCCATCAATATCCAACATGAGTCAAGCTTTTTTTTATTAAAGTATCTTAACTTTATCTTTGTTTCCTTCAAGCTGTAATGGTTACCCTGCATCGAGTACATAATGTGTCTGAACTTTAATAAGCCACATTAAGAAAACACGCCTATTCAAATACATAGAAAATTTCACCTCCAAAAACTGAAAATTTTCAGATAAAAGACTGATATTTTTCATATTTCTGCTGAAAACATAGATTGTAGTAGGCGAGGCGGTTCGAACGAGTACCCACAATCTATGTCTTCGAGCAAAAATAAATAAAATAATGTATACCCCTGTAAACCCGAGTTTAAACTATATAGGCGAGTTTTCGTGATGACGTAATAATGACCAGGTTGTGGTCAGTGTAGCTGAACCGCGGTGCGGTGCGCATTAATATACAATAAATATGGAACGCACCAAACTAAATGTGTCTCCGAGCGTGATTGCAATGAGCATGATCACGTACAGTCTTGTCTTTGCCTTTGCTGTACACATTACGAAAACACGCCTATTCAAATATATAGAAAATTTCACCTCAAAAACTGATTTTTTCAGATAAAAAACTCTGATATTTTCCACATTTCTGCTCAAAACATAGATTGTGGGTACTCGTTAGAACCGCCTCGGCGAGGCGGTTCTAACGAGTACCTACATTCTATGTTTTTGAGCAGAAATAAAAAAAATAACGTAAACCCCTGTAAACCCCAGTTTTACTATATAAAAGTGGGGTTTAAGGGAGTCAAAATTATATAGGCATGTTTTCGTGATGATTCTATAGTATCCAGTCATTCGTAGGCGGACACGGAAGAACCTACCCAGGTTATACTGATGTGTAGACGGACTGATCAAAAGATATAAGTGAAGATACATACTGCACATAATACTCGTGAGAGGGTGCTGCAGTATGAAAAGATAGATAGATACCCAAGGAAACACAATTTCACATCGCGTGGCTAAGCTATACAAATGTATAGTACTATACTTCAGATGCTAGGCGATTCGCAGTTTACACTCGGTACCGTTGCTTAAGCTGGCATGAACACCTGTTAAGATCACATGTGACGCAATTTATTGGTAACACAGGTAGCAAGTAACTTAATCTCTCTATGGGCAAATTCAGCAGACGACAAATTGATAACATTTTTTTATTTTTTTTTTCATAAAAAAAATAAGCTTTGACATTACATGCAAACTGTTTTCATTAGCAGACAAATTACATGAAATAGCAAAGCCTGTATTCTGGGGAAAATAAGAAAAATATTTCAAAATATCGTCTACTGATTTTTTTTTATTCAGCATGCTAAGCGTTCATCTAATTTCTAAAATACATCAATACACTGCTAAGTCTGTCAGATTATGTGAATTAATCATTAGTCCTCTTGGAAAATATTTCTGACTTCTTTTCATACAAGTATTGCGTTAATACCGATACAGCAACACCGATCGTTATCCTCTCGGAACCTCTTGACATAAAGCTTAAGGAATTTTCAAGTAAGCTAAACTCTTTACACTCCCCGGGCAAAAATAAGCGGACTACAAGTGCATGGTGTTTTTCTTACTTTTCCTAGGAAATATGGTTTGACAGTTCATGCGAATTGTCTTCTAAAAAGACAATTCGCATGAAATGTCATGCCATATTTTCAGGAATAAAAAAATAAATATGTTTTTAAATATTGTCTGTTGATATACAAAATCAGCAGGTTAATGGCTTGGCGCTTTTGATACTGCAGTAAAATGCTCATACTTAACTTCTTTGAATGCTATGTTTGATTCAAAGGAGTTCTGATAATAAATTTCTGTAATAAAGATCGCATCTCATAATTAGTTGTTAATATCTATTATCAACAGAATGTATGTGGTCTGTGTTAAACATTAAAATGAGTCGTCATCACGAAAACACACCTATATAATTTTGATCCCCTTATATTCCACTTTTATATAGTAAAACTGGGGTTTACTGGGGTATATATTATTTTTCTTATTTCTGCTAAAAAAAAACAGAGATTGTAGGTACTAGTTAGAATCGCCTTGCCAAGGCGGTTCTAACGAGTACCCGCAATCTATGTTTTGAGCAGAAATATGGAAAAAAATCAGAATTTCTATTTGAAAACTTTTAGTTTTTGGTGGTAAAATTTTCAATATATTTGAATAGGCGTGTTTTCGTAATGATGAGGACAACGAAGACTCTGATCAAACTGTGCGTATGCGTCAAGTCTTCGTTTGGCGCACATGTCAAAAGTAGGTTTCTCACGTTACGGCTAAAATAGTCCTTATGTAAAGATGAATAGCGTAGGCTGCCAATAACATCAGTGTCTTTTAAGTGGCTTCGTTGCCTATTAAAAGGATATGGTAGAAAAAAGCAGTGAGAAGAGGGTACTGATCGGACCGTGCAAGCGCAGGCTGATCTAGGCTATCGCTGTCCGACTCATGTTGATTTCAGATATATAGATAAAGCATGAATCTGAGTGTTTCTTACTCAGGAGATTCAGCGCATGCGTCACATCCGGGCATTTGCTCTCCATTCATTGGCACTGTAGATTTTAGAACCATCAAAGTTAATCTTATAGAAGTGCTTATTTTTTTATTTATTTATTTATTTTTTTTATTTTTTTTTTGAAACAGTGTAAGGAGTTAAAATAGACAAGTATTTAGGGTAAATACGGTGCTGCCTGAACAAATAGTGTAAACCAAGACCAGATGCATGCGTGGACATCTAATCAGGGTCTGTTTGTTTTGCCACTCAGCCTGCAGTGTTAGGTACATCAACAGACTTGATATTATGATGTATTATATTTTCCGGTACTTTTTAATACTAGTAAACTCATATACATCACGAAAACATACCTATATAATTTTGACCCCCTTAAACCCCACTTTTATATAGTAAAACTGGGGTTTACAGGGGTATATATTATTTTTCTTATTACTGCATAAAACATAGATTGTGGGTACTCGTTAGAACCGCCTCGGCGAGGCGGTTCTAACGAGTACCCACAATCTATGTTTTGAGCAGAAATATGAAAAATATCAGAGTTTGTACCTGAAAATTTTCGGTTTTTGGAGGTGAAATGTTCTATATAAAGTTTGAATAGGCGTGTTTTCGTAATGACATTAGGAAAACACGCCTATTCAAATATATAGAAAATTTCACCTCCAAAAGCTGAAAATTTTCAGATAAAAACTCTGATTGTTTTAAAATTTCTGCTCAAAACATAGATTGTGGGTAGTCGTTAGAACCACCTCAGCACGGCGGTTTTAACGAGTACAACAACATATGTTTTTTAGCAAAAATAAGAAAAATACCACTGTAAACCCCAGTATACTATATAAAAGGAGTTTAAAGGAGTCAAAATTATATAGATATGTTTTCGTGATGGTTTCAAATTAAAGTCCCGCTCAAAGTAGCTGCTAGAGGGCTTTAGACAGGCTGTATATTTCCTTATGATCGGACTCGAGCAATCCAAGTCTGCTTTTGTTCTGTTGTTGTTGTTGTTTATTCTGTGTTTCTAAAGGGTCCCTCCTTTAAAATATTTTGTAAACGACTGGTGCAGTTATACTGCATCCGCTACATCTCCAAATATTGGAGTCTGCTTGTTAATAATACTAAAAGCATTATTATGTTTATACACAACCAAGCACGTCCGGAAATATCCTTGCAACAGCGACGTCATATCAAACAAAATGACAATAATTGTAGCTTTTGATGGCATCCATGTTGATATCATCGTCTTTTCATGCAGCAACGTGTCAACAGCTTTTATGTTAACAGTCTTCTCGTCACCATGCAATATTCATGTGAATTAAATGCATTGTCCCGTGTTGGAAGTTCTCTGTTGATAAAAAGAATCGAAAGAAAAATTCACATCATTTAATATCATCGGAGGAAGCTTTGTTTGATATTGTTGTTGATGACTGGTTATTTATTTATTTATTTATTTATTTATTTTGGAATAGGGATTTTTTTTTCACCATGGGATAAAATATAGATATAAATATGACCTTGTCCAGTAACTTTTAGGACGGGAGTATTTCTATATAAAAACGGGGCTTGTTAATTGGGTTTTGCTGGCCTTGTAAACATTCGGTGCTTTTCACATATTAGCAAAACGTTGTAGTTGTTTACCCTTCCAACGTAGCAGTCAAACCTGTTCTGCTATGGAAGCCATGGACAGCAAGTTTGACTTGCGACTAAAGACTTATGAATTTTGATATTTGACTTTTGACTTTTGAGTAATGACTTCTATAATCTTGACGGTAAGAAAAAGTGCTTTAGCGTCACCACTTCCGTTATATATTCAGCAGACGACAAATTAATATTTATCGTTTTATTTTCAAAGAAATAGGTTTTGACATTTCATGCATATGACGTGTGACTTTTGAGTTATGACTTGTACCTTCATTTGGAGAACGCACGTCGAAGATGGCTGACGTTGGTAAAAAAAATAAAATATTACACCTAAGGTACGTGTATGTCATAACTCAGAAGTTGCAAGTCATAACTCTAAAGTCACAGGTCATAACTCATAACTCATGTCATCAGTCTTTAGACCACACTTTAAGATATTATTATTATTATTATTTTATTTATTTATTTTATTTGTTTTCGGAGAAAATCTGCTTAGCAAAAATGTCAAGTCTTGTCTAGGTACTCTAAAAATGATAAAATTAATTTTAGAATGTCGTCTGCAACAAATCAGCTTAGGGCTTTAAGGTTTTAAGCCTTAATGATGACAGGAAAAAAACAACATAATATATTTGTAAAAAATATTTATTTTATCAAACTCCTTAAACAATTAGCATGCTGGGTAAATTTTCAGCAGGTGATAAGTTGAAATATTGTTTTTATTTTCTCCTGGAACATAGGGTGCGGGATTTCATGCAATTTGCATGAAATATCAAAACCCATTTACTTGGAAATAAAAAGATGAATAGCAATTTGTCGTCTGCTGAATTTAAAGGAAAATAGGTTTCACTTAAGCACTTTTTCTTATCATTAAGACTTCATAACTTCCTACCTCCAAAATTTTACTTTTAACTTCATGACTTCTTACTTCCGACTTCTTACTGCTGGCTGCCAACGTCTAACTTCCGACTTCTAAAATCCAATTTCTTACTTCCGACTTCTGACTTCATGACTTAATTATTACTTCTTTCTTCATTACGTCTTACTTCTAACTTCCGACTTCTAAATTCCAACTTTACAGCTTTTTACTTTATGACTTCTTACTTCTAACTTCATTACTTCCAGCTTCTTACTTCAGTACCTTTAACCTTCAAATTCAATTCTCAATCAAGATGGCAACTTCAATAGATTTGAAGTAGGATATTAGACGTTAGAAGTTGGAAATCAGAAGTTAGAAGTCGGAAGTAAAAAATTAGAAGTCGGAAGTTAGAAGTAAGAAGTTGGAAGGTATAAGTCGGAAGTTAGAGGTAAAAAGTTTGAAGATAGAAGTCGGAAGTTAGAAGCCAGAAATGTAAATTAAGAAGTTAGAAGTCGGGAGTTAGAAGGAAGACGTCATGAAGTGAGAAGTAAGACGTAATGAAGTATGAAGTCGTGAAGTTGGAAGTAAGAAGTCGTGAATTAAGAAGTTGGGGTCATGAAGTAAGAAGTCGTGAAGTTAGAAGTCGAAAGTAAGAAGTAGTGAAGTTAGAAGCCCTTTAAGGCTTCAATAAATATCCGTTCTACTGATAAATTTTGGTCACCCTATTAGCCAGCCCAGGTAATTTAGTCCAGTTGGTCGCCGCACACGCTTTCATTCTGATCATTAAAGCATTACACAAACATAATTCTTTTATTGTGGACTATCTGGAAATTCTCTCGCTAATAAGCAAACTGAGATCAGTTTCCTCACAGGAATTTCTATAACAGTGTTCCATATGACAGTGTTCCATATCACATATTTATCACACTAAATTATAATGAAGTTACACAGGGAAGGCCACAACCACGAAACACGGAAAGAGAGACTCTAAAAGAAGACATGATGTCAATCACGAAAACATACCTTTATAATTTTGAACCCCATAAACACCACTTTTATATGGAAAACCTGGGGTTTACAGCGGTATTCATTATTTTTCTTATTCCTGCTCAAAAGAATAGATTGTGGTACTCGTTTGAACCGCCTTGGCGAGGCGATTCTAACGAGTACCCACAATCTATGTTTTGAGCAGAAATATGAAAATATCAGAATTTTTATCTGAAAACTTTCAGTTTTTGATGGTGAAATTTTCAATATATTTGAATAGGAGTGTTTTCTTAATGCCACTAAACAGGGGCAAGACACAACAGTCATTTACAGTTACAGAAATATGAACTCATTTACAGTTACAGAAAAGTGAACAGAGAAGAACTGCAACAGTTAAACAGCTTTACTGCCGGTCTCTGAAGTAAATTACACCAATGTTACTGAGACATTTAATTCACATTCTAGACATTTAGATGACTTGCTTCATATATAATTAACACCTAAAATATGACAAAACGAGATTACATTGAAAGTCAAATACCGCTTACGCCAGTGCAAGGGGAGAGTTTAGTGGGGCGGCGGTATTCAGCCCCGCAACTTACATTGCTGCATATGAAGAGACTTAATAAAACCGAGTCTCTGAGTTTCGTTCTTTGTTTCAAAAGGCGATTTGGTTTGAACTTGTAAAGTTTCCGTTTGTACGACTTTTATGTTTTATGTGCTAGGTCATATGGGAAACTAAGCAACGCATCACGAAAACATGCCTATATAATTTTGACCCCCTTCAACCCCTTTTTATATAGTAAAACTGGGGTTTACAGGGGTATACATTATTTTCTTTATTTCTGCACAAAAACATAGATTGTGGGTACTCGTTAGAACCGCCTCGCCGAGGCGGTTCTAACGAGTACCCACAATCTATGTTTTGGGCAGAAATATGAAAAATATCAGAATTTTTTATCCGAAAAATTGCCATTTTTTGGTGGAAAAATTGCCATTTTTTGGTGGTACAATTTTCAGTATATTTGAATAGGCGTGTTTTCGTAATGGGGATATTTGTATCATAGGCATAACCTTTTTAGCCAAAGGTCTATATTAAGTAAGCCATCTGAATACCGTGAAATTGAATTTAATGCTTCAATAACATCGGCTTCTCTTTCATGGAAAAGAGACACCATAAAGTATCTTTCGTAACAAAATAGTAAAGAATGTCTTTGAAATAGGATCTTCCACAAGATAGCATACTTTGTACTCATAGTTTGCCCACTATTTTTGGTGCAGTTTGGTACAAAACCTAACAAAGATATAATCAAGAGTAAAGCTCCTCTAGATGGTTTAAAAACTGACTAACCGTGGTTTATCTAATTTTTTTATTTTTTTAATGTTATGACTCGAGACCTCATCGTAATATTGTAAAATTAGATGACAAAATCTACAAAATGACATTTTTTTCATGCAAAACTCAGCTGAGCAAGAAATTTTCTTTGCTAATGGATAGTTGGCATTCTTATATTTATTTTTCTAATATTTTTCATATTTGTGCTCAAAGCATAGATTGCATGAACTCGTTAGAACCGCCTTTACGAGGCGGTTCTAACAAGTACCCAAAATCTATGGGTTTTTTAGCAAAATAAGAAAAATAATGTATACTCCTGTAAACCCCAGTTTTACTATATAAAAGTGGGGTTTAAGGGGATCGAAATTATATAGGCGTGTTTTTGTGATAAACAGTGGCCTTTCTTTTTTTTTGTTCTTCATAAATTGTCTTCTCTTTCTTTAGTCTTTCTCTTTTCGACGAAGTGCTATTTTTGCTTTAATAACAATATGTTTAGGTACGTCTTCTTAAGTCTCCTTTAGCCAGCAAATAGTTTGTTTTCTACTCAAAATGTATAGAAATTGCCTTTAACATAGTAAAATCAAAATAAAATCCATTTAATCTATCAAAGTTGACATCCTGAGTTAGTGGTTAATGCATTTTGTACATACTTGGCGTTACCCGATTTAACAGAGAAAATCTTAAACTATTCTCCGACCATTTAAAGATTAAAATGACCAATAATCAATAAATGTCGTCTGCTACGGGATTGCGGCTTAACGGAAGTAAGACCGACATGGTACAAATTAAAATTAGATTTCTTGGCAACAGAAATAATAAACAAGAAAAGGTACAGCAGAAAACTGCAGTATTATAGGCACAACCCAACAACCAAATATAAAAGTCAGCCTGAGTTTCACCACAAGGCAGCAAATAAAAAGTTAAGCGTTATCTAATTTTAGATTTATTTAATACCAATGACTGGGAGTTTCATAAAACTTAAACCCAGAAGCTAACCATCAGGTCCCCATACATGTTGCAGACGTCTGTTAGGCGTTTTATTTAAGACGCACACACAAAACATTAATCTCACTCCCCGCCGCCCCAGCCCCACCCTCCTCCCCCAACACCCACACCCACATATCAACCCCACCACAACACAGTCTATATACTGATCAGCATCCATATACATATTGATAAGAACACACAATATCTTAATAACAGATATCATTTCCCATATCACCAGATTCTTGATCTTTTCAAGTGATTGACATAGTTAAAGACATTCAGTCAAACATTAGACTTTTCGCTGATGACACAAGCCTTTTTATTGTAGTGGAAAATCCTGACACTGCAGCACAAACTCTTTACTCAGATCTTGAAAAAATTATAAAGTGGGCCAAAGACTGGCTTGTTAGCTTTAATCCTATCAAAACAGAAACTCTTTTAATATCTCGAAAACTAATACAACCAGCACATCTACCACTACACATGTTAAATAAACAAATCTCGGCAGTTGAAAACCATAAACACCTTGGACTTTACTTTAGTAACGACGGTTCATGGCACACGCATATAACTTATATTAAAGAAAAAGCATGGAACGGATCAACATAATGCGTAAATTTAAGTTCCAGTTAGACTGAAAATAACTTGAAATAATTTATACGGTTTTTATCAGACCAATACTTGAATACGGCAATGAGATTTGGGATAATTATACTCAATATGAAAACGATGACTTAGAAAAAATCCAAATCGAAGCGTCTAGAATAGCAACCGGGACGACAAAATTAGTTTCAGTAGATAATCTGTATAGTGAAATTGGTTGGGAGACATTAGAAACTAGAAGGAAAAAACAAAAACTTGTTCTCTTCCATAAGATGGTCAATAACTTGACGCCACTCTACCTATCAACTCTTATTCCCTCTACCATTACTGAAACTTCTCGTTACAATCTTAGAAATGCAAATGACATCAGAACAATCAACACACGAACTACCCAATACTACAACTCTTTTTTACCATCAACAATCAGAGAGTGGAACACCCTTCCTGAAGAACAGAGAACCTCGGCTACTCTTCTGTTCTTCAAAGCCCAGATAAAATAACATAGCACCAGTATACCGAAGTATTATTACTCCGGAGATCGCCAGTCACAAATATTACATACTCGCCTTCGTACCAAATGCAGTTGTCTTAACTATGACATCTATCTCAGAAATCTTACAGATTCACCACTTTGCTCATGTGGCGATATCGAAACATCCGGCATTACTTTCTGCAATGCCGTAGGTATCACCTGCAACGACACGAGATGTTAAGTAACATCTCGCAATTATGCCACGTATCTATAGACGTGCTGTTATTTGGTGACATTTCCCTATCAAACGAAATAAACAGCAGAATATTCTCACACGTGCAAAAATTATAAGAGACTCTAAAAGATTTTTATTTGTATGTGCTTAATTGTGTCCTTCTACCGCCACTAATGTACAATATCTTTTTTTTTCTTAACACCATGACTGCTAGGTGCTGACAAGAAACTCGACATGTAATACCCTATACACTCTACTTATTGCGCTAATGATACAACTATAAGGTAATCATATCAGGCTTTGAAATCTTAAGCACTATCATAGAACATTTAATATAATAAGTTAATCTCTCGGGGAGAAGAAATGTGATAGAATAGTATGCACATGGCGTTCCGCCTCACACTACCCCTCCCACTCCCCTGTACATGTATGCTCCCGATGGATGATCCTGCTGCTTTCTCTGTTATGCTTGTTTCATGCACTTTTACATGTAGGGTATTGTTCCAAAATCCATAGATTCTTCGCTGTTCGCATAACAACTTTTTTTATTCCTTTTTTTCACATTTTATTGTTGCCTAGCTAACTATATTATTATTTGTTCTGTGCAAAGATGTAAAATGCCCCTTTACTGATACTTATTACCATTAGTACAAACAATGTCTCGTGGGTATATCGGCATATATTTAGTTACCACATGACCTGCCAATATTGTACATTCTTTGCTTCTATAGCGGGAAAGGGATTCAATAAGCATGTTGCTTTCATTCCAATCCCATTAATGTGTCCTTGTATGTAAATGTCATATGCATGTCAATTGATAGATTTGAAATAAAATATGTTTAAACCAAGTAATTGGGATATCAGACAGTTTTTAACCATAGCGAACAATAACGGGATGTACTTTACTTAACGTCATTGTCCAGGCTGTATGGATGCGCTGGCTGTCCGGAACTTGTACTCGGCGCATACGTCATAGGTGATGGGAACCGTGCCATTGGAAAAAGACCGTTATAGCATATACGAAAAGCAAAGGTTCAGGTGAGACTGCCCGGATGCTGTTCGCTTACGTAGGCCAAGGGGACACTTCAGCCAAAGAACTAGACATGTGGCTTCACTAAAGAGCCGGGCATGCGCACAAAAAGACTGATTCGAAAATCCGAAGACCTTTATTCTCGCGACACGGCTCATATCTTGTTACATTGCGGCTCCAAGAATGACTATATACTACCATTATTGAATAGCAAGTCAAACCTCTGTTAAGATAAGCATTGCTTTGCTGTTAGATCACAAAAAAATACCTATATAATTCTGACACCCTTAAACCCCATTTTTATATTTTACATTATTTTACTTATTTTTGCTAGAAAACATAGATTGTTGATACTCGTTAGAACCGCCTCAGTAAAGCGGTTCTAACGAGTACCCACAATCTATGTTATGAGCAGAAATATGAAAAATACCAGAATGTTTACCTGAAAACTTTCAGTTTTTGGTGGTGAACTTCTCAATATAATTGAATAGGCGTGTTTTCGTAATGATGAGTTTTGGTAAATCTTTATAGTAATGTACATAAATGGGAACACGAATATAGGTGAAACTACTTAGGGATTGTTACAATCACCAAGAAAAACATTCGCGAGACACTAAAAGAAGGATAGATGAGGAACAAACAATGACAAAACAAAAGTCACAAATGAAACTAGCTTATGCAGCTCCAAATTATGTACCATTACGAAAACACGCCTATTCAAATATACTTAAAATTTCACCACCAAAAAATGAAAATTTTCGGATAAAACATTCTGATATTTTTCATATTTCTGCTCAAACCATAGATTGTGGGTACTCGTTAGAACCGCCTAGGTGAGGCGGTTCTAACGAGTACCCACAATCTTTGTTTTTTATCAGCATAAGAAAAATAATGTATACCCCCTGTAAACCCTAGTTTTACTATATAAAAGTGGAGTTTAAGGGGCTCAAAATTCTATAGGCATGTTTTCGTGATGATATGTTCGGTCCGCTTAGGGGTCCTCTACCTCATCAGTGAAACAGCACAGTGAAACACATGATCAAAACACTATGATGGGATAAGGCAAAGAGCTGACTGGTGATCTGAACAAAATACAAGAACACCACAAACAGGACCACGATGACGCGACCACAGACATGGATAGTCACGTGCAAACTGTATGAAACAGTTTGAGGAGGGAGCCGTTATTTAATCTGAGGACCGACTCACCGTATTGAAATTAAAGAGAGGGCCAAAGCTATCTACCATAATTTGGATAATAACCATGCATGCAGTTTATTGCATATTATTCACGTTGTAACATATCTTTTTGTAGCAAGTGTCATCTTTTTAAATGTTACCGAAAGAAAAACAGTGCAGACATTGTTCTCTTTTTTTACAAAAAAGCGATATCTTTTCATATTATTGCTTCGAGAATGGTTGTGCACTTTCACTTCTTACAGACCTCTGCGGACAGGTTAATAAAAATCTTTACTAATACAGATTTGCATGAATCGTAGATTTCTTCTGTATCCCATCGGTATACTGTAGTATTCGAATACGAATGGTCTGTTGGTTTATGTGTCTGTGCAGGGGTGGTTGGGTTGGGTGAAGGTGTCGTGTATCTTACGTCATCAGGGCGTCCAACTGATATTGGCTTACATTCGGGCAAGGCCTGCTATCCTTGTAGCAGGTTAGGGTAGAGGATGAATGGTTTTATTTCTTCTGTTTCTTCACTTTCATTCCTGTTTCTCGTTCTTCCCTGTCTCTCTCTTTCATCTCCTCTACTATGTCTTCTATCTCTGTTCTCCCTTTCTCTGGGAGACGACACAAAATGACTCCCAAGAGTTATCAAAACAAACGTCACGTATAAACTCCAACACAATCAATATGTGTCTGTGATAGTTGCACAAATAAAACATATTTAAACCGAGAACCATTTACTACAGACGTTATATTACTGTTACCAGTTTTGGTCATTTTATATTTTAATAGAAAGGTATTTGAGATCAAAGCACATGTATTGAAACAAAAACATTGTTATTTTAGCAGCAGATACACTACAAAGCAAACCAAATAGAAAGGAAGGCAATGATCAGGAATCGATACAATTACCTAACACCTTCCGTTCCCTGACACCAAAGGGAAAGAAGGACGCACTTAAAATAACAGCACCACAATCAAAACACCACAAACAGAAAGCCAAAAGGACAGTTTCTTCCCCAAAAATGGCCAAACCGCTATCCAAAACAAAAACTCCACCAAGACATAATTGCCTTGTGTTACTTTGTTCTTGTGTTTTCCAGTCCTTTTAGCATTGCGATTACCTCGCTTGAGAAAGGACTGCAGTTTGTGATTGTGGCACTCCCTGGACTTTTCTATTACCTTTTTTTTTGTACATGCAAAGACATACAATGACTGATATAGTAAAAAGGGTAAGAGAAAAGTCCAGGCAATGACACAATTACAAACCGCAACCCTTCCTAGACACCAAGAGGAAGCGGAAACTGACAAAACCAAACAAGCACAAATCGATCAAACGTACGAAAAGCACTAAGATTAGCTCCCTCTTCCCCAAGCGAGGTAATCGCAATGCTAAAAGGACTGAAAAAACACAAGAACAAAATAACACAAGGTAAGACATAAAACAATTGCCTCGTAGAATAAAGCACAAAGCAACAAAGAGTTAGACTGACACCGGGACAACCGCTTTAGAACGGTCAGTAGAGTAAACCACTCGGGAGTTTAAAGCCCATTTACAGCCTGCCAACTTCACCCTGGGTCCCGATGCAACTCTTAATACAGAATTTACATAAACATTCGGTTCGCATAACGGCTCCCAACTCAGTCAATGCATCAAAGCGAAAACATTAAAATCAAATTAATCACTAAAATAAACAAAGACGAGCACTCAGGGCTAATTCTACTGTATGCCAGAGTTAAGTAAACTACAGCAGAAGTACCGCCTTGGAACGGTCAGTAAAAATATTACTGGGGGCTTGAATCGGTTTGACGTGGCCGCAACTCTCGCCCTTAGTTCTGCCGTGGTATACACAAGCTCAGTCCGCGGGAAAGGTTTCTAACTCATCAATGCAACATCTCCGAGAACATAAGAATCAAATGAATACAGAGACAAAACAACGATTAGGACTCGACAGCAAGAAGTAACTGAAATGCTGAAGCAAAAGAAAAAAACAAACAAACAAAACAAACAGTAGGACAACTCTGGGCCCGACGAGAGCCAGAGCATCAGGCACCAACTTTTCTCTTACCTTTTTTTTTTTCTTTTTTTTAAAGACTTTAGGTCGGACCCGTCATAGAGTCTGAGGCCCGACCCGCCGGCGTGCAACCAAAGAGGGAAACAAAGTTAATAACCGTGATTGGGTTAACTACCATGCATGCAGTCTGTCGTATTACATTTATGTTGTACCAAATCTTTATATATCGAAGACTCCTTTACGAAATTGAGTGCTAAAATCATTGCAAGCATATATTTTTCTGAAATTATATACTTAGTCGCCATAAAATTCAGGTTCCGATAGGCCTTGTTGCAGAAGCGATTTAAGTCCCAACACTGAATTTTGAAGCTAAATCGAAATGGCGTCTATAAAATTTAGAAAAGGCTTTGTGGTTTATGCTTCCGATAACCCTGATTTTGAAGTTTAGCAGTTAACAATTTATTTCGAGTGCTGAGGTCAGAAACATGATTAGACACTCTGGCGAGACAAATAAGTTGCGAGATATAAACACCGTAGGGTGCTCAACGAGGAACATTCCCATCCAAGTAAAGACAATTTACAATCTCAAAAATCAAAATCATCGCGTTTATCATAAATTGTGCATGAAATAAACCTATTTAAAATAGGCAAATGCAAATCCAAAAACGGGGCTTCAGTTTCAGAAGAATTTGCTTTATTTAAATAAAGCTCGATAGGAAACATTTGACTAATCAAAGTCAAAAAAGATTGCCTTTGGAAACAAAAAACACATAAAATCACAAAAATCGGAGACTCGGTTTGACTGGGTCTCTTCATATGCAACACTGTAGTTTGCGAGGCTGCATACGCCCCCTAGCACCGGTTTAAGCAGTATTCGATTTTCAAAATAACCAGGATGGACTCAATATCCCAAAGGAAATAAAATATAACCTGCAAACCATCGAAATACTTATTATCAATATTTAATAAATCGTCCAAATATCTACACGTCGACCTGAAAGCTTCAATAACCAGATTGTTTTTCTTCAGGAAGAGATATCATGAAGTCTCCTTCATATCATAACAAGACAGATCAGCCACAAGCGGTGTGCAATTCGTACCCATCGGAATACCCACCATCTGTCTAAATAGCTTAGTACCAAATCTTATACAAATATTGTCAAGTAGAAACATGACCATAAGGAATATTTTTTATTATTTCCGGATGTGAAAAAAAAACATTTCTTCCGTTGCAAGACAGAGGGAACCTTCCCCCATAAATGTCCATTCAGTTAAATCATTAAACTTTTCTTTTACAAGATTATGAGGTAGTGTAGTGTAAAGCGTAGAAAAATCATACGTAGACAGACTTGATTCACGAAAACTTCTGGATTTTGGTTTATTCAAACAAAGGTAAGAGAAAAGTCCAGGAAGTGCCACAATCACAAACCGCAGCCCTTCTAGACACCAAGAGGAAGAGTAAAGAGACAAAACCAAACAAGCGCAAATCGAACAAACGTATGAAAAGCACTAAGATTAGCTCTCTCTTCCCTAAGCGAGGTAATCGCAATGCTAAAAGGACTGAAAACACAAGAACAAAATAACACAAGATAAGACATAAAACAAATCGCCTCGTAGAATAAACCACAAAGCAACAAAGAGAAACCTTAATTCAAATTTTTAATAGACCAAAACAGACTCTTACCTAATCTTTCATAGACCTTGTCGCAAAATTTAATTACATGCTCTCTGGTGGCAGTAAGGCAAAACAAATCAACAATTTAGAAAGTTCAGTAGTGGTACAAGAGCTTGAATTTACAATAAGCCGTGCTTTGTATGGGCTTTTGTGAAATTTAGGCAACCAATATAACGTAGGGAGCTTATTCTGGCCTTCTTTAACACTTACAGCAAACTCGGTGACTGAATGGTAGGTATGATCATCAAGCTCCTATTTTTATCTTAAAAGCTCTAATCACCATGCAGCAGACGACGCAGATTGTTTTCAAAGAACACAATGCTTGATATTTTATGTAAATTGTCTGCCAAGAAGACGACTCACATCAAATGCCGTGTCTAATTTTCTTATAAAAATATCGAAGTAAATTAGTGAATTCGGGAAATGATACAATCATATCTATATCAAGTTCTCAACATCAAAGGGAAATACAGACAAATACAATTAAACAGCCACAAAAAGGACAGATGGCAAGCAGACTTGACAAACCTTTCCCAAAGTGATGGCAACTCTGTTACCCAAACTTAACTAAATATATCTTTAATTCACATAATTGTAAAACGAAAAACATTTATAAGTGAAACAATACAGCACATTTAAAAAAATATGCCGCCTTGGAACTGTAAATAATACGTTACTTGGGGCCTAAGCTAGCTTTACGGGATCCCAACCCCAGCCCTCAGCTTCCATAGTCATAAAAAAACATATATTTGTTCGGTCCCCATGGAGGTCTTGTAACTAACCCATGAATCATTACTGGTAACAATTAAATCACAGATAAAGCATATAATAAAGCAAAGATGAGGACTCAACAGAAACAACGTATTTAGATAGAAACTTGGAGATCCCTAGGGTGTCAAACAACAATACTGGAATACTGGAGCAAAGGAAAACCACCAGTTGACCCCCAGTGAGCCGAGAAACAGACATAAAACGTTCCGGCCCAGACCATGTAGATGAATAGTTTTAAAACTGGGGTCATCATAGAGTCTGAACCCCGACCCACTGGCATGCAATTAAAGAGATATACAAAGTAATCAACCGTGATTTGGTCAACCGCTAATAAGCAGGCAGACTGTTTTATGACATCAATGTTATTATACCCTTTCGTTTATATGATAATTTTACTACATTCATCAGAAAATTTAGGTTTACCTACATTTTGTTCTAAACTTACACACTATGTCAATTTTAGAATGTCGTCTGCTTCAAATTTGCTTAGCATTACGAAAACACGCCTATTCAACTATGTAGAAAATTTTACCTAAAAAAACTGAAAAAAATTCAGATAAAAAAGTCTGATATTTTTCATATTTCTGCTCAAAACATAGATTGTGGGTACTCGTTAGAACCGCCTCGATGAGGCGGTTCTAACGAGTACCCACAATCTATGTTTTTGAGCAGAAATAAGAAAAATAATGTATACCCCTGTAAACCCCAGTTTTACTATATAAAAATGGGGTTTAAGGGGGTCAAAATTATATAGGCGTGTTTTCGCGATGGTGTTATAAGGCTTGGATTCGTTGCATAGCAAGTACTCATCATACATGTGATGTGCTACTTGTTGCATATCCATTCACATTAACGTCAAATATAATCTACAGGAACACATTTTATTTCGATTTCAGTTATCACGTATCCTTAAATGTCACTCACAACCAAACAAGTAGTAACATAAAAGACACAAATAGCCTGACACAGCTGTCTTCAACAGTAATTTGACTGATAGCAAATTCAGACGACGTGGTGACTTAAAACAACAGTTCCTAAGTTTGGATCATACTGCTCATTCGCGCAGTTTCATCCGGGGCTATTGCCCTCTGTTCATACAAGGTTTCAGTAAGGGGACAGCTAAGGCCATGATTATACTGCGTTAGACGGATCTAGGTTTTTGTTGTCTACCTGCGATGACACAGGTTTGCCTGACGCAGTCCTCATGATAGACTAGGGGATTAACAAGAATGCAGTAAAACATTGACACATTATTCGGCGGATTGTAGAAATGTATAGTCACCATAGCTCAAGGTGAGGTACTTTTCATAAAGTACTGACGTTTTTCTTATTTCTTCTTAATACATAAGTTGTGGGTACTCGTTAGAACCGTCTTCCTGAGGCGCTTCTAATGAGTACCAGGAACATATGATTTGGTCGAGAAATAAGAAAAATATCAGGTAGATACTACTTCCTGTATATAGCAATGTGTTACAAAACACCTGCTGTTTGGCAGAACAGCATATGACAATATCAATCTGGAGATCAATGCAAGATGACCAGGACTATTTCCATTGTAAAAAAAACATTGGCTACTGTAAATCAGCGAAGAATAATTCAAGCAAAACGGTTGTGTAAATAGATCACAGGCGCCTGAAGTTCTGCTCCTCCACCTTTAAACTGTATTGACACAGGGGTTAGATATTGCTGATGCGTATCCCTGGTTACGAACCTATATAATGTATATCAAATTTCAAGCGCCAGTGGATAGATCTAGACTCAAATTTTCCATCTATTATAGAATATTTCATCATGTATGACATGCCAGTTGCAAAAGCGTGCAAAGAATACATATACAGCACAAAAAGATCGTGTTAAAAAAATGGCATATCTTGGTTAAATGCGAATAAAACTCATTTAAGAGAATCTATTAATGCAGTTTTTTACATTACGAAAACATGCCTATTCAAATACACTAAAAATTTTACCACCAAAAAATGACAAATTTTCAGATAAAACATTCTGATATTTTTTATAATTCTGCTCAAAACATAGATTGTGGGTACTCTTTAGAACCGCCTCGACGAGGCGGTTCTAACGAGTACCCATAATCTATGTTTTTGAGCAGAAATAAGAAAAATAATGTATACCCCTGTAAACCCCAGTTTTACTATATAAAATTGGGGTTTAAGGGGGTCAAAATTATATAGGCGTGTTTTCGTGATGCAATCATATTTTCTGTTCGCAATGGCTTAAAAATAGCACAAAAGGGACATTTTCACAGTATAATTAGTGTTCATGATTACATTGGACAGTCCTTAAAATGACAGGTTTTGCATTTTTCGAGTGTTAAACCTATAATTATTACTTTAATGGTTGACACTTTATCCCCTGAGATTTGTTATACCTGAACATTACTGCAACAGATGTGTGTTTCACGGTGTACGCAAGCTGGCGGTTAGCTGTTTTACGGTACTTTCAAGATTGTCTAATTTATAGCGAGCTGGTGTTATATGTCTTTGCATGCATTTGTGAGTCTTTGCTTTTCTTTAGCGTCCATGCAATTACTATGCCGCTATCTACGTCATATTCAGCCCATCCCGAGAGGATTTCAAATTTCCTAGCTGAAGCGGGATGAAGCTGTACAACCACTGGATTCCAAGTCAGATACTCGAAGTATGATTTAGACAACTGTACCCAATCTAAGGTTCTGGTGTTGCTTGTTCTCCGCGTAACTTAGTGGGTGATCCCTGCGGGGAATTTTTCAAGTTTTTTTTTTTTTTTTTTGTTTGTTTTGGCTTTTTTTTTTTTTTGTTTTTTGTTTTTTGTTTTTTTGTTTTACAATGTTCTTTGACTAATCATTGTGTTCAGTGGATCCTGTTTGGCAGCTTAATCAACTTTGTCGGGCAAGGATGAGTTGGTTGCTTTGCATTTCTTTGGTTTTTAAAAATCGATTACCGCTTAAGCTAGGGTTTGTATGTAGCCTTGCAAACTACATTGCTGCACCTGAAGAGACTTATTAAAACCCAGTATCTCATTTGCATTCTTTTGAGCGTTCTTTGTTTCAAAAGGCAATCTTTAAGATTTTTATATTACTTCACTGCAGCAAGTGTTACATGCCGTGTGATGGCCGTATAAGTATCTCCGTACTTCACCATAGCAAAGATTATCTTTTTATTTCGTTTGGGATCATTGAACCAAACCTGGTTACTTTGAAAATCCAATACTGCATAAGCGGGTGCTAGCTGAGGAGGTGGGTAGCTGAGGGAGTTGGGGAGGTGGAGGGCGTATGCAGCCTAACAAACTACATTGCTGCGTATGACGAGACTTAATAAAACTGAGACGCTTTTAGATTTTTACAATTAGTCAGGTTTCTCATTTCTCGTACCTCGCAAACAAACACAACCCTACTATCGGAAAGATATACAGCTGATGTTTTGTATTTATGGATGTACAGCAAAGGTTCTGATCATATTGTGAGGGTTCACTGGCTTCTCTGCATCTTTGCAATTCGAATTTGTCCACAAAGGCCCCTTTTCTTCTGGCATGGCTAATCTGTATTGTGCCGTAGCAGGTGTCGTTTTAAGGAGGAGTATTTGGTGATTATTCTGGAATATGTTTTCTATTATTTTTTTTTCATGAAACGTGGTTGTGGGTACCCACTGTAAGCGCCTTGCCGAGGCGCTTCTAATAAGTACCCATAACATACGTTTTATATTGATAACTAAAGAAAATGATCATTTCATACTCCTTCTCAACAAGATCCCTGGATAGTAAATATTTATAGGCTAATATTGTATGTGCAGTGCAGTTAAACTGTATCCAGATAAAAAAGAAATACAAGAAGCATATTAAAAAACAAAGATAAATGGCGAGGAGAGAATAGATATTTTTGACATTTTTTCCAATAGTAATAGAGCTTCTTAAAACGAAGTCCACTTTACAACCGAAACTGTGATGGTTTCATTACGAAAACATGGCTATTCAAATATATAGAAAACTTCACCTCCAAAAACTGAAAATTTTCAGATAAAAAACTCTGATATTTTTCTTATTTCCGGTCAAAACATAGATTGTGGGTACTTGTTAGAACCGCCTCAGCGAGGCGGTTCTAACGAGTACCCACAATCTATGTTTTTGAGCAGAAATAAGAAAAATAATGTATACCCCTATAAACCCCAGTTTTACTATATAAAAGTGGGGTTTAAGGGGTTCAACATTATATAGGCATGTATTCGTGATGCCTTGTCAAAGTCACATCCCACACTATGTAATGTCGGATACGGTGTTGGTATCTACTTTCACCGCCGCACGCGCCTTTCTTCGCACGACAGCTTCTTTTCGTCATTTTAATATACCGAAATGTAAATTTATGGAATGATTGTCGCGGTCCTTAAATTCCTATGATGCCTGATTGCATCCTTTCTTTTTGGGTCGGCTCGGTCCCGGCAAATAGGCATATGGTTTAACCTTCATTACGAAAGTAAATTCGCACAATGCACATCGTTAAATCTATCGAATTATTATTCTGAATAGGGGAGGCTTCCTTTCATTTTCTAGATTTGATTTTGGTGTGAACTTGAAGATCATATTTTAAAGATATTTGAAAATTGACACAATGAAAAATTAATCAAATGATTTGACAAAAATAACTGTTTCATGAGATTTATTATCGCTTCAAGGCATGTACATTCTTCCATATAGAGGCTGCCAGAATAAGGTCACAAATGATCGTCTTGGTCTAAGACGTCGTCTAAAAAAAGTGCAGTTAACTTTTAGCATGTTGCGCAAAAATTTCAGCAAATGCAATTTTGATGTTTTTTCTTAGTTTTACCAGAAAGCAAGCGTTGTCATAGCATGCAAATGAGACATAAGGAGACAAAATGCATAAACTTTCAAAGCCTGTTCTCTTGGAAATTAAATAAAATATCATGTTTGTTTTGTCTGGTGAAATTGTCCATAAGATGATAAAGATTAATAGTCTTTGGTGAATGCTTTATATAACTAAGTGCAATACTATTAAAAGTGCCTGCTCATCACGAAAACATGCCTATAAAATTTTGACCCCCTTAAACCCCACTTTTATATAGTAAAACTTGGGTTTACAGGGGTATGCATTATTTTTCTTATTTCTGCTCAAAACATAGATTGTGGGTACTCGTTAGAACCGCCTCGACGAGGCGGTTCTAACGAGTACCCACAATCTATGTTTTGAGCAGAAGTATGAAAGATATCAGGATTTTTTATCTGAAATTTTTCATTTTTTGGTGGTAAAATTTTCAGTATATTTGAATAGGCATGTTTTCGTAATGTAATCGGATGAAGATAACCATCCATTAAAAGGAGCTTGCGACCCGTCCCCAAATGTAATGTACATCCTAGCTGACTCAGAGGCCTATTTACCAGCTCATTAGCGCGATTCAATCTTATCGATGACTTCCCTGTACGACTTAAATATCAATTTTCCAACTGAAGCGATCCGGATCTACGACGTCAGCGGATAAAGACACCTCCGGTTCTTCAGATGAGACATGGTAATTAACATTTACTGTTACCACTCTCTGGGCAAGTTCAGCGGGTGACAAATTGATATTTCTTATTTATTTATTTATTTATTTATTTATTTATTTATTTATTTATGTATGTATGTATTTATTTATGTACTTATTTTTTTTTTCATAAAAAAGATAGGATTTGACATTTCATAAAATTTTCTCCAAAGGAGACAATTTTCATGAAATGTCAAAGCCTATTTTCGGAAAAAAAATATGAAAATATTTGTTTTCAAAATATCTACTGCTGCAATTTTTTTAAACCAGCATACTAAACTTTAAGCTGTAATAGGTACCCAAGGTACATGTAGCTTAGAGCTAGAAACCAAAGCGCAATTAGTTAAGGTGCGTGTGCACAGCTGGAAGCGTTTCCGCCAGTTAATACAAGGGAGACAATTTATTGACTTCCTGTTTGCTTTCCTGCATACAAAGTCCCTTTTGAAAATGGGTCTACTCTAAAACGAAAGAATTTGCTCCCAAGGGAGCAAATTCTTTCCTTTAAGAGTAGACACGTTTTCAGAAGAAAGGCAAAACCATTTTGACAGAGTTACCGCCCCTTGAAGTGTATCCATAGTAACCATCCAAATAGACATTCACTCTACTCTCATTGGAATTAACCCTTCTGGATTTACCGGAAAGTTCGCTGTATTTCACAAGTTTAATATTATCACAGCTAATTCAAACATCACAACTGTGCAGCCCTGGAGTGTCGAGTTATGAATAAACAATGTAAGAGCCCATCCATATGCTTGATACCCAACATCATAAGAAGGTTCATCGTTACCAAAATACTATTACTCGTTACAGTTCTGATTTTGTGTTTCTCAGATCAGGGTGTTTCAGCACGTTATAAATAGTGCACACTGGTATGAATGCGACTTTGTTACATACGCGTACTACCTGTTCAGTGCTGGAGGACTATTATTTAACCGTTACCAAACTATGAGCAAATTCAGACTACAGATTGATGATATTTTGTTATTTTACAGAATACAGAGTTTGGCATTTCATACCATTTGTATGAAATGTCAAAAAATAAGAAAACTCAGGAACTGATACAATCAGATCCACATCAATCCCCCAACGCCATTTCCCTTTTTTTTTTTTTTTTTTCTTTAATCGTGACTTCTATGCTTATTTTTTCGAATATCCTAAAGAGAAAATACGTCAAAGTCAGGCATTTTATAAATATTGCATTCTTAGTGAAAGTTATCATTAAATCTCAGTGGAAATGGTGATTGTAATAGCATTACGAAAACATGCCTATTCAAATATACTGAAAATTTTACCACCAAAAAATGAAAATTTTCAGATAAAAAATTCTGATATTTTTCATGTTTCTGCTCAAAACAGAGATTGTGAGTACTCGTTAGAACTGCCTCATCGAGGCGGTTCTAACGAGTACCCACAATCTATGTTTTGAGCAGAAATAAGAAAAACAATGTATACCCCTGTAAACCCAAGTTTTATTATATAAAAGTGGGGTTTAAGGGGGTCAAAATTATATAGGCATGTTTTCGTGACGATTTAATCCATTTTAATTAAGTTTGACGTATTTTAATATTTTTCTCGAAGATGAATTCCGTTTTCTGAGAAAAATCTTTCAAAATGCCATCTGTTCAAATGTTATCTTGTATGTTAAGCGTTAAGACAGGATTTGTCTATATACTGCCATGTTAGGTGACGTCTTCATATAATAGCTAGCGCTCGATTTCGTGTAAAGCACTTCTATAGTCCTGCCTGCAGTCGTTTTTATATCAAATAAAACGCCAACATCTGATATTTCTTACTAAACAACATTTGCACGATTTCGGCATATATATAAATATATATCACGAAAACACACCTATATAATTTTGACCCCCTTTAACCCCTTTATATAGAAAAAACTGGGGTTTACAGGGGTATACAATATTTTTTTTTATATCTGCTCAAAATATAGATTGTTGGTACTCATTAGAACCGCCTCGGCGAGGCGGTTCTAACGAGCACCCACAATTTATGTTTTGAGCAGAAATATGAAAAATATAAGAGTTTTTATCTGAAAATTTTCAGTTTTTGGAGGTGAAATTTTCCATATATTTGAATAGGCGTGTTTTCGTAATGAACTGAGCCCATTCTGGTTACTTTGAAAAAAACGAATACCGCTTAAGCCGGTGCTAGAGGGCGTATGTAGCATTGAAAGCGACATTGCTGTATATGAAGTGACATAATAAAAACCGGGTGTCTTATTTTGTCCTCTTGTCATAACGAAAACAAGCCTATTCAAATATATTGAAAATTTCACCACCAAAAAAGAAAAAGTTTCAGATAAAAATTCCAATATTTTTCATATATCTGCTCAAAACATAGATCATAGATTGTGGGTACTCGTTAGAACCGCCTCGGTGAGGCGGTTCTAACGAGTACCCACAATCTATGTTTTCGAGCAAAAAATAAGAAAAATAATGTATACACATGTAAACCCCAGTTTTACTATTTGAAAGTGGGGTTTAAAGGGGGTCAAAATTAAATAGGCATGTTTTCGTGATGGTGTTCATTGTTTCCAAAGGTAATCTTATAGAATTTTATGGAATTTGGAAACAATTAGAATGGACTATCGAGCTTTATTTTAATCCGATGACTTAGCCTACAGAGTGCTTTAGCTTAATATATACTACTCAAAGTTTGCCAAGGATCACATTTTATAATGTCTACTACTTTTAATAGATTGAAACGACATGAGAAATTAGATCATTTTTGGAAGAGTTATTCATTTAAGAATTCATTTTTAATAAAGTAATGGCCAAGTAAGTGTTCATTGATGCGTGAATATGGCGGATGGAACGTAAGGGTCGAAAATCAACATTTTTAGGATTGCTGGCGGAAATCTAAAAAATCAGGAAAATCACTAGTCTGTGAGTTTAAGCTTAGTTAATAGCGTGTATGGTGCCCGTGGGCATTGATTACGGCCTGACATCGCCGTCGCATACTACCGATAAGTCTACGGAGCTTATGCTGAGGAAGCTGGGCCGACTCCTCAATGAGAGCCTCTCTGAGCTCCCGGACAGTTGCTGGTTATACCTGGCGAGAAGAAATGGCTTTCTGCAGCATATCCCATGCATGTTCTATGGGATTTAAATCAGAGGATCTCGCTGGCCAATCCAATCGCACAATTGCAGCTCGCTCAAGGTACCGGTTGGTGATGCGGGCCCTATGTGCACAGGCATTATCATCCATCAGAATGAAATCAGGACCTATAGCACCTGCATATGGACGAACATGAACATCTAAAATTTCATTGACGTACCTCTCTGCCGTCAGTGTGCCGTTATCGATGACGTGCAGGTCCGTTTTCCCCTGAGCGCTAATTCCCGCCCACACCATAACTGAACCCCCGTCATAGCAATCATGCTCTGCAATACAAACTTCAGCAAAACGTTCATTTCGCATCCTCCAGACCCTAGCCCGCCTGTCAGTGAAGTCCACACAAAACCTGGACTCATCAGTGAAAAGAACGGGGGTCCAGTCATTAAGGGCCCGCGTAACGTGATCTCGTGCCCATTCTAAATGCTCCTGAACATGGTGTCGTGTCAATGGAATGCATATTGCAGGTCGTCGTGACCTCAAGCCAGCTTCATGCAACCGATTTCTAATGGTCTGCGTACTTAAACGAACACCGGTAGCGTTCTGCAATTCGCTACGTAACGTTGTTGCGTTGTTGAACCGGTGACGTCGGGCTTGTAGAGCGATAAATCGGTCTTGAGCTCGAGTTGTTGAGCGTACACGACCTCCGGCGTGCTGATGCATTACGTTTCCAGTCAAATGGAATCGAGTCCACATTCTTGAAACGACGCTCTGGGACACCCCAAAAACACGAGCAACCTCCCTCAGTGACAATCCAGCCTCAAGCATTCCAATGCCCCTATTCATCTCTTCTTCCCTTAGACGACGCCTAACTTGTCGGTCTGCCATACCTTACGTTAAATTCGATCAAAATCTGACGATAACACAAGCAAAACCTTGTTTCAGGAACACATGTACATGAAGGCAAATGGCCATAAATCAACGATTTTCACGGGTAGGCCTCTTCCCATGCTTCTCGTGCAAAATGTACATGTCAAATCAATAACTGCATTACACGTTTATGAGGCCCGAGCATCGATTTACCTTTAGTAGCAATATGGTGATAATATGAACAAAATATTTGACGTCAAAAAAGTGATCCTCAGCAAACTTTGAGTATGATATGGAGCCAAGACACAATATTTCCTACCATATTGTATGTCCACCTAGCGAAAACTCAGAGCAGCCTGCGCATCAATACATTTAAGCAGACATTTTTTACCGCCCGTCTAAAGAAAGCTCTTTATGCAGCCAAACATTAAGCTTTTTAAGACGGGCGGCCAAGCATCTGCTTAGAATGTGTGGAAACGCATAATTATTAGATATAAAATTCATTACGTGTTTCATCTCATAATGATCATAATGATCCGAGGCATAGCATTTCCTTCAAGATTGAATGTCCGTCAAATAATGACTGAGCAAAGTCCAGTCATCGATCAATTCCGTTTTGGAGACTACTTGATGGGGTAACATGAAACTAAATATTTTGTTGTCACTTTTCAATAAGCTTTAACATTTATCGTGTGTTTAGTACTGTCGTTTTCAATGTCAAGTTTAAAAAAAAAATCCGAAAATATTTTTCTTGAAGAATTAATGGAGATAGACATCACGAAAACATACCTATATAATTCTGACCCCGTAAATCCCACTTTTGTATAGTAAAACTGGGGTTTAAAAGGTATACATTATTTTTCTTATTTCTGCTCAAGAACATAGACTGTGTGTACTCATTAGAACCGCCTCGGCGAGGCGGTTCTAACGGGTATCCACAATCTATGTTTTGAGTAGAAACATGAAAAAATGTCAGATTTTTTATCTGAAAACTTTCAGTTTTGGGAGGTGACATTTTCAATATATTTGAACAGGCGTGTTTTCGTAATGACTCTCCAGTAGACAAGGTGATAGGTTTACAGAAAGAAACATTTTACAGACTTTTTCTGTGTCCTTTTGAACGAAAGCATGCGTTGTAATTACGCATTATTATGTTGGCTATTCAGACCGACTGTCTAGTCTACTTTGGAGCAAAATAATACTAAACATAGCAAATGCGTTTTCTAAGTATCCATTTTATCTGGAACCTTTAAATGCCAGACAGTTGAATTGTCTTGGGAATATACGCATCATTAGCAGCCGAGCACGAACCTAAGAACGTTTATATGAATGAATAATAAGCCCTAATTTGAGAGGCACTGTAACAAAGGATTATAGCGCTTATCTGTGACACTGAAATAAGCTCTTACATTACGAAAAAACGCCTATTAAAATATATTGAGAATTTTACTACCAAAAAATGAAAACTTAAAGATGAAACATTCTGGTAGTTTTCATTTCTGCTCAAAACATGGATTGTGGGTACTGGTTAGAACCGCCTCGGTGAGGCGGTTCTAACCAGTACCCACAATCTATGTTTTGAGCAGAAATAAGAAAATTAATGTATACTCCTGTAGACCCCAGTTTTACTGTATAAAAATGAGGTTTAAGGGGGGTCAAAACTATATAGGCGTGTTTTCGTGATGAAATTCTGACCCTTAAAGGGAAACGCAGCGTTGATATAGAATACACCTGAGAGGCAAGATCTTGATGAACCGTGCACTTTGATGCAAATTTGATAACAATCTTATGAAAAATAAATGTTGTCAAATTTTGAAGAACTGCCTTTATGGGTGCCGCCATTTTGAATATTTAATGAGGTCATAAAGCCCTAATTAAATATGCAGAATCTAAATGAATAGGATTTGCATCAGTATTCAACAATTGTTTTTGTATATATGATTTCATCTCTATGCATTTATGGATTTTGCTTGAAACCCGCATTAATTTCTATCCGAAAGAAGATTTTATCGTATATTATTCAATGTTAGAACTTGATTAAATATTCCAAATGGCGCCGCTTTTGATAACGGTATTAAAATCTTTAAACGTCTTTAACTGTTTCAGTTGTTACCCGATTTTAATCAAATTTATATCAAAATGCATGATTTTTCAAGACGTTTAATCCCAGATATATTCTTTAACAATCTTGCATTCCCTTTTAGCAATGGACGCAGTCAGAAAATTTAAAAAAGAAAAATGAATGAGCCGTGACACAGAAATGATTTCCAACAAGATTGCATTGCACCCTGCGAAGACTCAGATCAGCCAACACATCCGCGCATCTGATCAGAGTCATTGCAGACCACTCTGTGGGTAGCCAAGTATCCAAAGCATTTTCAGCGGACAGCGAAGATTCTGGCGATGACGCGCAGACTGATCTGAGTCTTCGCTAAGCGCTATGCCTTCTTGCAGGAAATGCTACACCTCGGCTCAACTGATAGATTCGTTTGATGTTTGGACCATATTACTGCTCTTTCGCCATCTTTTGGAAAGACGTTTTACGCATGGCGTTTTATTAAAAATGAAAATGATTTGTTCTAATTGACCATATCTTCAACTATCAGGAATTATTTGTCTCTTGTGTTGCTGCACTTTGTTTTAAAATGTTTACTGTAAAATCAATTTCACGACCTAAAATGATCTTGACCTGTACAATTTCTCTAGTAATTTTTTTTTTTTTTTTTTTTTTTTTTTTTTTTTTTTTTATTATTATTTTTTTTTTTTTTTTTTTTTTTTCACAAATTTTAAATACTGCTGTTCCATAACAGTATTACTTGTTGAGATATATACATCCAAACTACCTACCTAATGAGTTTTGCATAATTTGCAGCCATTTTCACTATGAGAAAAATGAAATTGTTTTTTCTTTTTTTTTCTTTTTTTTTTTTTCAAAGCCGCTAATTAGAATAAAACCGTCTTGTGTGTTCATAATAATGACAAACGGTTTTTCATTACACCATGACAAAAATTGCTAATTTACTTCATCTGAGTAAAACGCCACGCAAAAAAAAAAAAAAAAAAAAAAAAAAAAAAAATTCCAGTGGGCACATGGCGTTTATACAACGTCACATGAACGTCGATGCAACGTAATGACGTTAATCCGTCTTGCTAACGTCGGTGCAACATCATGACTTTTAACAAATGTCGCATTAACGTCAATTCAATTTAGGCCGCGTTCACACTAGATACTTCATCCGGATCAATTTGATTCGGATCAAGCTGATCCGACACAATTGCATTCACACTAGCAACCAAGTTGATCCGGATCAAGTTGATCCACATTAAGTTGCGTTAACACTATGGACTAAATTGATCCAGATTAATTTGATCTGCATCAAATTGATCCGGATCAAATTTGTGTTCACACAGTTATTGCGTTCACATTGCAGCAATGTAATATTAATCCGCATCAACTTGATCTGGATCAAGTTGGCCCATAGTCTGAAAGCAACTTGACGTGGATCATCTTGATCTGCATGAAATTAGTCCTAATGTGAACGCAATTTGATGCGGATTAATTTGATCCGGATCAACTTGATCCGTATCAAGTTGATCCGGATTAAGTATGTAGTGTGAATGCGGCATTAATGACATTAACACGACACTGTGACGTCATGACGTTGCATCGACGTTTATGCGACGATATATAAACGCAGTGTGTCTGCAAGGTATAGTCTTATTCATCGTGATTGTGAATATTTTGAATATGTGAACATTACATATACGAATACTTATTTTTTTTATTATTATTCACTGCTCTGTGCTATGTAAAATGTCTTGAAAAATAAATGAAATTGTTAAGAAAAAAAAAAAACTACGATTTAGTGGTCATCCGCCTGATTTGAAGTGTTCAGCCAGATTCCTCACGGCGAGAATGTATCTATTACAGGTGGTGCTTGCAGTGATTCTATTGGGCGCATAGCGATCGAGGGTAACCGTTTGAATATGTCGGAGATACCGAGTAAGAGTCTTGACCTCATTCTTACTGCCCCATATGCAACAGGCCCGCTTTAGTACAGATAGTTCTAACACAACACAGAAGACGTCCCATACTAATGTTTGAGACAGGGAGATAGCCTCTGTGCGATTTTACTTGTTTAGTATCCAAGTTTGTAAAAAGGCGTATTTCTTTGCGCATGGTATTGGCGAGAAGAGATACAGAAGTCTTTGTAAATATTTTGACTCAAACGGTGTAGCACCAATAATTCATAAGATCTCATGAAAAATTCCACATAATGCCTGTTCATTTGTGAAGAAAAATATGTTGTCAATTTTATTGAGAATTTTGCAGACTGTAATGCATTGCCACTTCCTGGTTGTATGCCAAACATGAAAGACTACTCTGTACTGATGCTGCCGAGTGATAATCCTGGGTTTAGAAGAAGTATGTTACGAGACAGGTATTCGAGCAGACGGTCTAACACAGTTTCAATGTGATTGGGCGTAGGGATATGCAAAATATCAACAGACCTTTGTGATTCATTTCAGAAGAATAATTCTCTAATTATGAAGTCGGCAAACTACAGTGAAAGTAATAAAAATGAACTTTTGCTGGCACAGGAGCAGCATCTGGCCAGAGCTAGAGAATGTAGGTAATTATACTGGGCAAAGTGTAATGAGGCTAGTGACTTTATTATCTCTTGATCAGATGAACAGAAACAAGCAGACGTAGTGGACAGCCCAATTAATATTTCTTTGATCATGTCTAAAACCTTGTAATTCCTCATATTCCTCAGCAGGCTGTTCCGATATATTTCAAGATTCCACGGAAATGTCGCATGTTCGCTGTTTGCTCCTTGCTAAATCAAGTAAACTACCACACTGATGAACAGGATTTAATAGGAAAAGGAGCAAATGAAACGAAATATTAACTTGAACATAACATTCAAAGAACATGCCATAAAATCAAAGATTCATTATCTTCATTGTGACAATTGTCGAGGACAGAATAGAAATAGCTTCATAATGTGGTATATGTGCTTGTGTTCAATACTTGGTCTAAATGATTACATAGAATGCTCAGTCCTGATTCCCTACCACACTAGCTTTCGTTTGCCTAATTTGATTACAGAAGCTTATGTTTCTTCCATATCACAATTGGGCGACGTAGTCTCTGCCTCAGTAATGAAAACCATCAACATACGTATAACAGCATATAAGACCCAAATTCCGGAGAGACTCTTAAAGCTGTTGGTGACTGGAAAACTTACCTGGATAAAAAAAAAATCAAGAAAATTCCCAACATAACAAGTTATCAGTTTTTCTCTTTCTCATTCCACCACCCAGAGACCGTATTTGTTAGGGAGTTCCCTTCTCTGCAGAGAAGACTATCAACTAACTGCTTCAGTCTGTTAAAGAAATACACATTTCTCCCCTTACTTACGGCTATTGTTCTTGCAGGCATTAGTGCAGAACATATTCTAGTGATTTTTAATATGTGAAGTGCCCAAGGCCAGGTGTTCCTAAATCAAAGAGTGGCAATTGCCATCAGTCTGAATTAACTACCATCTTCTAGAGAATCAGATAGCCTTATTCGAAAGACATAAATTAAGTGTAGAGTGGAATTATTCACATTAAAACTTACGCTACATGGTTTTTTCATTTTCAATGAAATAGTTCAAGCCCCTGGCCAAATATTTTAAATGGATTACAACAAAGGTATGTATTTCTACTTGTAGAATTATACGCCTCTGATTACAAGCTTTGAAATGATACATGTTCTACACATAATTCTAAAGAACGCACTTGCCTCATAACTTTTTCCCAGTATGCATGCTCTAGTAAATTATACAGTGTGTAAAAGTGTACGCATTTTGGAAACTTCTTTATGAGGTCAGTACTATTAGTATTAGGTAGGAAATTTATAAGCATGGACTTCCGCTTTCTTTACACTTAAAGACATACATAGAAAGTGACGTTTTGTTTTGTGTTGTTATAATTTGTTTTTCAATTATAATCGTAACGTTACCATGACGTAATTATTTTCATTATTTTTATATGACGGTTATGCATGTTCTATATCTTTCAGAGCCTCTAAGGTACATTAAATGTACCATGAATACCCAACATGTAATATATTCTGAATGGGCAATAATTTCTCTATCAAGTTTTTGTAAATAGAAATCGCCATATGATCCCAAAATCGTCCCTTTTCTCGCGACGGGCTACATATAAATACCCAATATGTATATATATTCTGAATAGGCTCTATCAAGTTTTCGAGAAAAAAAAACAAACTAGAAATCACCATATGACCCCAAAATCGTCCCTTTTCTTGCGACGGGCCACATATCTATATTTTTTCAAATCTGGTATTTTCAACGTTGTACTACTGTCGATGCCAACCTAAATGACGTCCCGTAAGCCTAAGGCTGATGACGTCATACGTGAAATGCGACGTAATAGTATTCATTTACAGAAACAAATAAAGAAATCAACTATTTTGTAAATGTAGCTACAACATTTATAGTTATTTCAAATAACACTTCTGTATCAGAGAGAAGTTTAACCATCAAGGACTCCAGCAGAGACCATAAATATTACCCCATTTATGCCGAGTGTGTTCTCCTACCTCAACTTTTTAGACAGATCCAGTTCCAGTAGAAGGGGTGTCTGAGAAGTTAAAATTATTACCATGTTTACAAAAATTCCTTTACTTTATGCAAACAGTGCAGACCCTGATCAGACGCCGCATACTGCGTCTACACTGTTTGCCAATGTCCATTTTATGCTAGGCATAAATGGGTTAATCTGAAAGCGAAATGAAGAGGTTTCAACATACAATAAAAGTTTGGATGTAAATCCAAATGTTTGCTTTTCAGCTGAGGTTATAGCAGAAGAAAGCAATATGTTAGTAAAACGCAAATGTGCGGATACGATAGTGGTTCTGACTAACACTGGAAAGTTCTCTTTTTGCATCAAGCAGTGAATAGGTACCTTTCTGTAGAAGATTTAAGAGAGAAAAAAGTGAGGAATCGGAGCTGCTTTTGATATAGCGTGCCAAAACTGGGTGTTGCTAACGCCCACTGCTCCTCCTATGCCCAATTTACACAGTCGTAATCCTGGTAAAACTACGTATCAAGGAAATCGTTATTTTCTAAATAAATGATTACATGCAAGCCCAGTGAAGACTCAGATCAGCCTGCACATCCGCGCAGTCTGAAAAGAGACGTTGCTGTCGGCTTGAAGACGCTTTGGGTCATTGGCTATTCACTTAGCGCCCTGCGAAGCCTTTGATTAGACTGCGCCGATGCGCAAGCTGATCTGTGTCTTTCCTGGGTGCACCTGCTCTTTTATAAAAAATGCCAGGCCCAGGATCAGGATCATATATTATACATGTAACAGGTGTCCACAAGTAATGGACCGATCAATTTGCTATTTTATAACATTTCTAGTGATGTATTACATATCTTCGTCGGTGGAGGAAACTCCGATATTCGATCATCAGTGATCTGTTTCTTTTCTTTTTTTTTTTTTTTTTTTTTTTTTTTTATTTATTTTATTTTATTTTTTTTTTTTTTTTTATTTCTTGCGATCGAACGTTGTCGATGTCCTTATTACTATGCAACGTTGCGAACGAAATTGGCAGAGACTGTAACAATTGATGACGTTTGGCGGTAAAACCGGCAAATTTTAGAAAATTTATCTTCAATCTTAACGTAATCAATCAAAGTTTCTGAGGAAGGACCTTAGAACAACGGATGAAATTTGATTTTCCAAAGAATTTAGTTTCAGTTTCAAAACAGTTCAGAATGACCATTTTGAGTACATGGTCGGTTTCTTTTCGAAGTGAAATCAAAATGGCGTATGAAATGAAACTCAGGGATTAAAGGGTTAACATTCAATGGTAAACACTGGTTTCAATACAAATAGATAACTTGGTTGCTTTGATTGAATACGGAGAAACAAGTCACACGTCTTGTTAGACTATCGCTCACTCTTTGCGGAAGCCTTGGAACACACACTATTTGGATCGCGTCAAGCAAACAAGTGCCTTCGAGCATGCGCAAAATGCGCAGTCCAATTATCCAGCGCATGCGCAAATTATTATCTAGGCATTTGCTCTCCATTGTTTCAATCTGTGGTCCAATGATTTCGCAGAACGTGGCGACTGATCAGGCTCTACACTGTTTGTCATTCAATTAGACATACATCATCAGGTGATAAAATAGTTTTCTTAAAAATTTAGGATACGCACAATTTGCGTGAAATGTCAAAAACCTATTTTCTGGAAAAAATAAGTAAACAAAAAATTAAACTGTCTTTAGGATTTTTTCCAGCATGCTAAACGTTAAGGATATTGTTTGTTTGTTTGTTTGTGTTGAGGTTTTACGGCCCAGTCAACCCAACTGGGTCATGTCGAGCGCGGTCAGTTTACCTAACCACACATTTACTGGGTAGGCTTAGTCCTCAAAGCGGTTAACCAGTATTGTGCACATTCTTTCGCCAAAATATTGTAGTAAGGCGTATAAAATTATTACAGAGCTTATAAAAGTATAATTTTAAAAGTCATTATGTGCACCTGAGATGCCGCTTTCAAACAGATATTCTATTATGTCTTGATATCTTCAATAAACTTTTCCATCTTGAATGTCGCAAGGGTCCATGATATATTCAAGGAGGTGTAATATCGCTGTACTTGTTTTCATTAATAAATCTTTCTGATGTTATCGCAAACTGCAGACGCTGCGTCTGAACTGTGTCTGTACTATATGTCAGTGTCCTCTTTTGTGGGTGTCAGGCAGGTATGGGTTAAATTTATGGGTGCCAGGGAGAAATGGGTTAAATTTCTTGCAATCAGATCGACGTGAAATGGAGTTCCTGTGTTTGTACTGTGCTCATCTGAACAGAACCTTTATCATTTTTGATATTTCATCATATTCAAAACATAACCGAAATAACATTGATGTGCTATAAAAAAAAAAAAAAAAAAAAAAAAAAAAGCTATAACGTGATTACATCATTCCTAATCAACTCAAAGGCTCCACTTTTGGTGGCGTATATGACAGTAACACAGATGTTTTGACACCCTGTCTCAAGGGGCTTCTTTATCATCAAAGCTTAAGTTCATGAGCATTTTGGAGATCCTTATTCAGGGCTCAGCCCATGAACCCAGCCCATGGGCCCATCCCATCGGTTCACCCCATGAACCCATCCCTGCTTTTCCAGTACGCCGTAAGTGACGTGTTAAGAGTTGATTTTTAAGTTATATCAAAATTACATTATTGCTATAATAACATGCTCTGCAGGCTATTCCCATATCTCTTAATCACATCTCGTGTGATCTTATGATCAGACGTGACACAGAGTGTCCGATCATGTTTCTTTAACCTTTACCACTCTCTGGGCTAGTTCGGCAGAAGACATATTGATATTTTTCCTTTTTCCTAGAAAACAGGATTTGACGTTTCATGCAAATGGTCTCCACTGGAGACCATTTGCATGAATTGTCATATCTTGTTTTCTGGGAGAGTTAAAAGCAATATTTCATTATGTCGTCAACTGAATCTTTTATCAAGGGTACTAGGCGTTAGTACTAATGCGCGTTTTTACCGCATATTTGGGCAATTCACCTGCGCATCCGCGTCCATGCTATCTGATCAGGACTGCATTATCCTTTTACAGAATCACTGAATACCGGATACTTAATCGAAGAATGCCCTGATCAGATTGCGCGGACGTGCAGCTGTTCTGGTCCTTCGCTTTTCATATATGCAATTGACTCTCGCTATCTCGACCTCGCTTACCTCAAATAACCGCTTATCTCGAAGTGAAAATCTGGTCCCTGCCTAAAAATGCAAATCTAACAACATGTAAAACTATTGTGGAAAAGAGGAGAAATTGCTCCTAATGAGCAATTTCTCCTCTTTTCCACAATATTTTCAACATATCTCTAACTTCAAGAGACCAGTTACACATATATTTGTTAAATATGGTTAATCGAATTAGTTTTTTCCTCAATTCTGCAAATCTGATATGTCGAGGTACGGACATCTCGAAGTATTTTAGAGAGTCCCTTGGAATTCGAGATAACGAGAGTCGACTGTATTACAAAGTTTTTTTTCCGCTTTGCATAATACATATGGAACCCTTAAAGTAGCAATCATAACAGCAGCAGACATATTCTGATTTAAAGATGACATTTCATGGGAATCGTCTGCAAGGCAAGCCTTTTTTCCGGATTTTTTTTCTCTGAAAAGAAAAAAAAAACTAAAAGAATTTGTCGTCTGCTACAATTATTCATGTTCCTTGAAGGATAAGTAAAATGTATACCTACCGACTAAACATATCAGGCACACTGTTGAAAATGCCATAATAAACAAAACCCTTATATAACCCACATGTAAAGGGTTTTCAAATGTACTGTTCACAACGTCATTTCTCTGGAAGTGAGTAGAAGAATTGGGTGTATTTTCCATATCCATTTTCCTATATGTCACAGTAATACCGCCATAACAAATAAAACAACATATATTATCCAGAAATGTTCCACTTCATGAACTTGCTATAGCGCTAAGCACTCTGGGTAAAATTTTCAACACACGACATATTAAAATATTTTTCTCATTATTCACAGAAAACAGGATTCGACATATCATGCAAATTGTCTCCATTAGAGACAATTTGCATGAAATATCAAATTCTGTTTTCTGGTTAAAATAAGAAAAATATCATCAATTTGTCGTCTGCTGAGTTTGTCCAGAGAGTTGTAGAATCTAAATATTATCAACATACACAATTTGTACAGATTCTTCCTCACTTCCCCATATATCCTAATACGACTCACCAAATATCAAATCTATGATTACTTAAAGTAAACATATAACAGATACTGTCGTAATTGCCTGGAACAGTGTATGTGTGTGTGTTTCTTATGATCCTGAATGATTTTTTTTTCTTCGCACGCTATGTTCTTGCTGAGTAGTCATTAATACGTAATTCAAGGCAGTTATAGATATTGTGAAAGGCAGCAATTAGGTACCTTTCATGAAACCGTATTTACCGTGTTTCCTCTAATAACTGAACATCTTACCATATTTGTCCTAATATTTCATTACGAAAACACGCCTATTCAAATATATATATTGAAAATTTCACCATCAAAAACTGAACGTTTTCAGATAAAAATTTTGATATTTTCAAATTTCTGCTCAAAACATAGATTGTGGGTGCTCGTTAGAACCGCCTCGACGAGGCGGTTCTAACGAGTACCCACAATCTAAGTTTTTGAGCAGAAATAAGAAAAATAATATATATCCATGTAAATCCCGCTTTTACTATATAAAAGAGGGGTTTAAGGTGGTAAAAATTATATCGGTATGTTTTCATGATACGATCAGCCATTGTATTACTTGCGCCAGCCGATATTTCTAGTAATAGATGGATGAATGGATAACAGTACAGACCCTGATCAGACGCCGCGTTCTGTGGCTTCTGATCTGGGTCTATACTGTTTGCTCAGATTTCTTCTTGCGATGGGCGCGGAGATCATATGGCTTACTGTATTTACCCTGAGTACTGGGACACCTAAACTCCTTACCATACTTGTCCAACAACTTGTACCTGATTATTGTTAATTAATAAATGGTTAAGTAAGTGGCAAACAGTGTACACCCTGATTAGACACTGCGTTCTGCGGCGTCTGGTCTGAGTCTAAACCGTTTGCTCAGGTATTTTTCTTGCGGGAAAGTGGAATCATAAAACTTACTGTATCTATCTTAAGTATTTGGACACCTTACTCGTTAGTTACCTTATTTGTCCTGAAATTTGAACGTCCGTTGTACTACCTCTTGAAATGTCTGGTAATAATTCGATAAGTGGTACGCTGTGTAGCTCCTGATCAGATGCCGTGTTCTCAGGTGTCAAATCTAAGTCAAGAATCTTTTCTCAGGCCTATGCGTCCCGATACTTAAGGTTATTCCGCGTTTTGTGGCCTTTGATCCGGGTCTAAACTGTTGGCTCAGGAACGTATCTCCCAATATTATTATATTATTTAACAAGTTATTTAGTACTGGCACAATTAGATGTTCGAGGTCAGCTGTACTGACCCTCAGTCTTCTACTGACCCAGTCACAGATCCGGACCAGGTGCATTGGCCCGGGGCCGAAGGACGAGGGCAAATATAACCGACCTGGGATCTGCAACTTGGCCAATACGAAACCACTTGATCAATGACAATTTATCGATTCTCAGCCAAAGTGGGTCAACATGGTGTCTACCATTGTTTGTTGTCCTAACCTGTGAACTGACGCGCAAACGAAAAGACTCTCTTGACCAATCAAATGGATTCCTGTATTGCTAACGGGTCATCAATACTGACGAAAGTTTAACTGCATTGGTCATAGTCAAGTTGTATTAAGCGGATGTCAAGATGCGCACACTAATCAGAGAAAGAAACGCCACCCGTATCACGTGCCGCTGCACTAATTTCTCCGGATAAGTTTTCTAGGGACGACACTTTTTATTAAATTCGTTGTATTCGAGGGTTTTCTGTATGTATCAAGTCCTAAACGCCGAATATGAAGGCACGTTTTCGTTTTTGGTTTAAACATATTTTATTTCAAAATTACAATGATTATACAAACAAACATGACATATCATTACGAAAACAAGCCTACTCAAATATACTGAAAAATTTTACCACCAAAAAATGAAAATTTTCAGATAAAAAATTCCTATATTTTACATATTTGTGATCAAAACATAGATTGTGGGTACTCGTTAGAACCGCCTCGGCGAGGCGGTTCTAACGAGTACCCACAATCTATGTTTTTGAGCAGGAATAAGAAAAATAATGTATACCCCTGTAAACCCCAGTTTTACTATATAAAAGTGGGGTTAAAGGGGGTCAAAATTATATAGACATGTTTTCGTGATGTACACAAAAGATAGGATTAGAACAAAAGCTTATTTAGTTCTTCTCCTAATACACATAAATAAATTGTATTACAGCATGGCAGTTTATCATCGTTACAAGGATTACTTATTTAACGTGGACAATGCGATATATGGACAGAGACTCAATCATTCATTTATAGTAGAATGAAATTAAAGCAACTTTGCAGTAAAAAGAGATAAAATAATACCACAATGATGGTTTGAGCGACAGTGATAAAAGAAACAAAGAGAAAGAAAAATAAGAAAAAAATAAAAAGGTAATCCGGAGCGAGAAAGTGCGGCAGGGGTGGAAGGCTATTACTTGATTTTTTCCGATAATATCGTAGGCAGAAATATACTGACCTCATATATCACCAGTTCGGATTTAATCTGATTAGATAATACTAGTATTATCTACAGGTAAGTGCTTTAAATCTTTTGCTGTCCGGTATGTACTTGTTAACAGCTTCAAAAAAATGACTTGATTTGTTTAATAAGGAAGTGACTCATTACCATGTAGAAATACATGTAGAGACGCATTACAATATTGAAACACTATCCGAAAAAGTTCGATTCTATGATCTCGATAAAAGTTACAAGATAAGACAAAATGTTCCGCGTTTTGAACATCACCACTTCTACAAGAACACAATGGGGTGTCTCAGATCGATTTTACAAATAAGTCATGATTTAAAAAGCTACAGCCTGTGCGTAGCCTAGTATGTAAAACTTATAACTTTCTGCTTCCAGTATAACCCCAGTCAGCATTCTACGTAAATCTATATCGGGCCGTCATCGGCCCGTCAGGGTAGCTGACGGGCCGATGACGGCCCGATGTAGATTTACGAAGAATGCTAGCTGGGACTGCAGTTTTATTTTGGCTTATCTGTCGTTTAAGAGACTCAATTGAATGTACATATTTATCATTTTCTGGTATAGTGTTCCATTCTCGTATGACAGACGGTAGGAATGAATTGAAGTACAAAGCAGTTCTCGCGTTAATAGTTTGGACATCATTTGCGTTTCTCAGATTGTAACATGATACTTCATTAACTGAAGAAGGAATAAGTGACGAAAGATAATCAGGAGTTAAGTAACTATATATCTTGTAGAACAGTATCAGCTTATGATTAATTCTTCTTTTCTTGAGAGTTTCACAACCAATCTCACTGTAAAGATTTTGAATTGATATGAGTTTAGTAGCACCAGAAGCTATTCTAGCTGATTCTATCTGTATTTTTTCAAGTTCCTGTTTTTCATAATCGCAGCAATTATCCCAAGTAACGTCCGCATATTCTAAAATAGGTCGTATAAATGTTGTATAAATTATTTCTGAATATTTCCTATGTAGTTCATATTTTTATCTGTGCATAATATTAATTCTTGTCCAAGCTTTTTCTTTTATATAGTCAATATGTTTATGCCAAGAGCCATCATTAGAAAAATATAACCCTAAGTGTTTATGAAATTCAACTTCATTGATTTGCTGCCCTAACATGATTAAGGAGGGGTGTACACGTTTGTGGATTTTCCTGGATATCAGATGGGTTACCGTTTTTAAGGGATTGAATTTCACAAAACAAGCTTCAGCCCATTTAGCTATTTGTTTCAAGATCTGCATTAAGAATTTGCGCCGCAGAGTCTGGATTATCGACAATTATGAGAAGACTGGTATCGTTAGCAAAAGGACGTATGCTAGATCCAATTTCAGTTACTATATCATTTATGAAAATCAAGAAAAGAAGTGGTCCTGCCTTGATATAGTTCCATTTTGATTCTACTCCCTGTAAGACGTTGTTTTCTACCATCAAGATAACTAGAAAACCATTTTAATAGATCACCAGAGATTCGTATTGATTTAAAGTTATGAAGAAGACCGGCATGCCAAACACGGCCAAAAGCTTTACTTATGTCACACAAAAAAACAGCCCGAACTTCTTTGCCAGCATCAAGTGTCTGGCAAAATGTATTATACAAGAAAGTGAGTTGGTCAGTAGTAGAGTCTCCAGGTATGAAACCAGATTGAAAAGATGTAAGAATGTTATTATCACAGAGATGATGAAACAGACTTTTAAATACAAGTATTTCGAAGACTTTGTTTAGATTACTCAATAAAGAAGAAAGGTCAATAATTATAGACGTTAGAAGCATCACCTCCGCCTTTAGGTACAGGACAGACGTGAGGTATTTTAAAACTTATTGGAACTTCTCCTTGATGTACGGACTGATTAAATAAGGTAGCTAGTGGTGTTAACAGTTCACTAGGTAGTTCACGAAGAATGCAGTTACTTATTCCATCAGGACCAACAGCTTTACCCACCGGAAGCGTTCTTAGTGTTGCTTTCACCTCATCAGTAGTAAACACCAGAGAACTTAATGGTTCATTTACAATGTAATTTTCGATAGCAAGAAGTGTGACATTATCTTCATCTAATAAAGTGTTATCTCTAAAATAATCATTAAAAATATTTGCTTTTTAAACTTCGTTCGAATATACCAAGCCATTTCTTTCCAGTGGGGGAATAGCAGAAGTAGAATTGGGAGAAATAAATGTTTTTAAAACAGCCCAACATTGTTTTGAAGATAGCATTTCAGATTTTATCTTATTTGAGAGGGAGTCTATGTACGATGTTTTTGAGTTGCGAATCATTGTAGTAATAACAGACGTCTATGAAGACGACTAAACCTTTCCCAGTTAGCTTGTGTATTTGTTCGTTTTTTTTTTTTTTATACGCTCATTTACGTATACGTATATATTTCTTAATTAAAGTGGTTATCCACGGTGGCTCAGTCGGTCGTATTGTGACGTGTCTGTTAGGAATATAAGAATCGGTAATTTCAGTTAAAAGATTTTAGAAGTTCTTAGTATATCAGGGTTTTAAAGAGAATTAAAATCATCAGAAGATGTTTTCTGTCTTAATAGATCACAATCGCCCCGGTCGTATTGCCATGCACGACGCTTAAAACATTTAATGTTAGGTTTTGAGAAATTGAATACTCCAAATACAGGACAATGATAGCGAAGGTCTTGATGTAGGAAGGGATCGCCAACTCCACTAACTTTTGTTCGATCTTTGTTGCTTACTAGCAATAAATCAATGAGAGAGGACGAATTTTCCGTAAAGTGGGTAGGCTCACTGATAGACTGAAATAAGGAAAACTGTTGACACAATGAATTAATTTTACGTGCATATTGCGAACTTAACATGTTAAAGTTAAAGTCACCAGTTATGATAATATCATCTATGCCTCTATCGACTGCAAGATGGATAGAATCTTCGAGCGAGGAATGGTAAGTCATATCTGAGTTTTGTGGTCTGTAAAATAACCCGAATAAGATATGTTTGTCTTTGAGCGTTAAATCTATCCAAATACATTCTACGCCTCTCGGCTCTAGGTCAAATCTTCTCCGATAGTGAAAGTTTTCCTTGGTATATAGAGTTACTCAGACATGGCTGCCACCCATTCTGTCCATTCGTTTGGGTTGTCTAAATGTCTGAATGTGCAAATCTTGCGAAGAGACAGAATGATTTAGCCAAGTTTCACTGAAAGCTAGAATATCAAACTCAAAAAGCTCCGTGCCTAGGGTATCTAGTTTCGGTACTAGACTCTGTACATTATAATAAAGAAAACATTATTCGAAAGGTTTGAAAAATTAAAAACTGAAGAGTGAGTCCAGAAAGTGTCTTGGATGCTGCTAGTTGACGAGGTCGAGAGAGGACCTGGATTAGGATGTATGTCCCCAGTCAGTTATAACAGGACTGAAAGCCAAGTTATTGTAACCATGGTAAATATATAAAATGTTACTTTGTATACTTTGTACGTAAACAGATGAGCAAAAACAAATACCTGTCCTTTTATTATGCGTTTACAAGAATGCCTGAATATAATGTGTTCTGCCAAATATGAATCACCTTGTAGGAGGATACGAATGCAAATGTTAGAGCTGATCTAAAATAAATATACATTACCAAGAGAAATTGACAAGTAATAGGAATTGAGTACATATTGAAATAAAAGCACGCACGCAGACCAACAACTGAACTTTTATCGCGGTACATTATGATACTGTTGACTGAAATAAACAAGAAAGAACAATCGCTAGTCTACATACGTACATCATATGGTAGGTGAAGACAAGCTTAACAGAAAATATGCAAACCTATTCCATTCTATACATCCCCGTTTCACTACCCATCCCATCACTGGAATAAGATATAAGGAAAAGAAAAAAGTCAATAAATAAAAAGAATCGAGGGCTCATTTCAAAAGAGCAAGGAAAAAGAAATATATGAGAAAGGTTCTTTTTGGAAGTTCATTTCTTGACAGAAACTGCGAATCAACGAAGGCTCAGATCGGTTCACGTGAACAGTCCAGGGCACCCGCTAATCGCAAATAAGGTTTTGATGCATCATCTGTTACATGTGTATGAACTGAGCACTTAATAAATATTCAAGAATAAAACACGCGAAGCACATCTCTCACATATGATAAGACATAATTCATGGAAAACCTGACCCTATAAATAAACCGTGCTACGGAAAGCCAGACATCACCGCCGTATAACTCAACCTAAACTAGCCAGCTTCGGCAATAAAATTGTAGAACTGTACAAAGCACCGCAATCACATCATCGCCAAGTACAAACTACCTTCATGAGGTATGCTTCATACATGCTTGATTTCAATAAGTTACTTATTTAAAAAAACAAAAACCCTCACTGTTCGCTGGTCAGATTCCGATTCTGCAAAGTATTATGACAAATACACTGGTATAATGATATTCTCACAACATAACCTGACCTTCAGTGATCGTTATAAAAAAAAACAAGAACAAAAACTCTTCTACCAACAATCATCCCTATTAAGACATAAACAGCAATAACCAGACCTGTCAATAATATAGCTGTATACTAGTATACATTCATAAACAAAAGTGTATATGTATGTAAACATACATAAGCTGGTCAGATTATGCCAAGCATCATTACTTTATTAACCGTCCGCTTTATTATGTACATGAATCAATCTAAGACTAAGTACGCAATTCCGTGTTAACAACAACAGCCCCGACATGACCCAACCGACAAGAAAAAACATGCTCACGGGACAGTTCTGCAGACACTAATTAAAGCGATCGCAGCGACGAAATACATACGTTTTCGTTTTTCGGGCCTGTCAGCGCATTAAAAAGATAATGCCAGTGTCGATGCACGACAAACACCTCCATAATTCATCGGGGTATTCTAATGCCAAAGGTACTCGTAACACAGAAAAAGAAAGAAAGAAACAAAAATACTTTATAAACTAAGGTAAAACAGGAAGTCAGTTGGTACGGATAAATTCGGCCAACTTCACACCCTGTCCCCTTCTGCTTCCGGTTAAGTTTGCGCATGCGTTCTGAAACATCTCACGTTCAGAAACATCTTACATTACACCGAGCGCTTAATAGATATGTCGATCACCGGTAACGAACCACAAGACCAACGAGTCGTGTCTATATAACGAAGCCATAGACCAACAGTTGTTTTGTTTATATTTTAGCAAAAGTGATATCACAGAATATCCAATGCTGCTGCGATAACTTGCAATCCCTGGACTTTTCTCTTACCTTTTTTGCTTTCAAGAGATTAAACGTTTCTGGATACACTTCGTAATTTTTCACCATTTTCCAAGAGACATTTTCTGTTTCCTGTTTGTGTTCTTGGGTCCTGAGCTCCTTCTAAAAAGGGGTCTATATTAGAAGGAAAACAATTCTACCTCCCCTGAAAATACGAAATTCCTTTCACCGCCACGGAACATTGCATCAAGGAGGGATTTGTCTAAGTTCGGCTGCCAAGTCAGACTATATTGCATGCAGACATAATTGCGAAGCGTCATTTCCACAAAAGCCGAATAAGTCGTGTCAATTAAAATCTTTTGTGATTATGCTTTTAATGGCAATGCTCTTCACGATTTGTCTTCTTTGGTAATTGAAATTTGCTGGAGTATCTAAATTAGGAATAGTAAAAGCTCATCTTCACTGCTTTAATTGCAATCGCCAGTGAGGTTTGGAGGTTTTAACCAATACTTGATTGAAAAAAAAACGAAAAAAAAACGTTATATGAGCCACGTCAATCAAAAAGATGTCCTCTCAAAACGCGCAGATTCAGATCATCCTGCGCATGCGCAAAGTATCATCCGAGCCTTTACTCTCCACTCATATATTCTGTAGTATCCAGTGGCAGTGAATGCCTGACATTACGAAAACACGCCTATTCAAATATATTGGAAGTTTCACCACCAAAAAAAAAAATTGAAAGCTTTCGGATAAAATTCTGATATTTTTCACATATCTGCTCAAAACATAGATAGTAACTACCCGTTAAAACCGCGAGGCGGTTCTAACGAGTACCTCAATCTATTTTTTGAGCAGAAATAAGAAAATTAATATATATAAATGTTAGTTACCTTCTCTTTGGGAAATATTTCTTTCATCAAAATGAGGAGAGCACAACACTGATTGGAAATTATGGTTAAATGAATATATCCAGTACGTGTGTCTGGTCTGACTTGAGTTGTCATTCTCATTTCTGGTTAAAATGCAAAATTGAGTGTGCTTCATAAAAATTGTTTCAAAAATATGTTTCCGGTCCTCTCGGTAGCTGCCCACATTGGTTTTGGTTTCTTTCTCTGTGCGTTGCTTTATGCGAAAAGTGTTTTATTATTATTATGTTCAAGCGCACGACAAAACCAACAACACGTGCTCCATACAAAGACAAAGATCAGCTTGGGCTTTCGCTGTCCGCATGAAAAAAGCTTCCGTCCTTGGCTACCTATTGAGCGCACAGCGAATATTCTTATCATACTAAGCAGATGCCCAGGCTGATCTTAGTTTTCGCTGGGCGCTCATGCCATTTTTTTTTTTTTTTTTTTTTTTTTTTTTTTTTTTTTTGTTTTTGCGCTGGCTTTATTATGATTATTATTTATACAACATTTAAAACTATAGTGAAGACTTGGTATCTTAAAATCGATTTTAACCCCGGTAATGTTTACTACTGATATTTGTAAGGCGATGGTTCAGGGATGTTGCTCTTTGTGTGGCCTTGTGGGTGCTAGCTGCGCGGCTTTTGTCAGGTTTTGTCCTGGTCGCTGTCTTATGTTGTGTTTAGTGGATACTGTCAAGCCTTGTGATCAGTTTTCGTCAAAGAGGGAGCTGATTGTTTTATTTGCTTTGGGCTGTGACTTGTGCATTGTATGCCATGGTTTGTTTGCCTCCTGTTGGTGTCGTTGTTAGGCTACGATCATCTGACATTTTGACTTTTCCTGGACATTTCTATTCTATTTTTAAGGGAATGGAAGTACTTGGTAGAGTTTTCGCAAAACAACAATTATGACTTCCTGTTTGCTTTCCTGCATGAAAGAGGGTTTACTCCAAAAGGAATGAATTTGTTCCCAAGGACCCCGGGTGAAGTTGGCTAGCTGTAAAAGTGCTTTAAAACCCCTGGTGGTTTACTCTACTGACCGTTCTAAGGCGGTGGTCCCGGTGTTAGTCTTACTCCTTGTTGCTTCGTGGTTTATTCTACGAGGCGATTTGTTGTATGTGTTTCCGGGTGTCATTTTGTTCTTGTGTTTTTCAGTCCTTTTAGTATTGCGATTACCTCGCTTGGGGAAGAGAGAGCTAATCTTAGTGCTTTTCGTACGTTTGTTCGATTTGTGCTTGTTTGGATTCGTCGGTTTCCTCTTCCTCTTGGGTTCTGGGAAGGGCTGCGGTTTGTGATTGTGGCTCTCCCTGGACTTTTCTCTTACCCTTTTTTTTTGTTTAATAGCTGACTCCTTTCAGAAGGGTAACAAGACAATTTTCAAAAGGAGTTACGCCCAAAGGAAGTCCGAAAGTGTATCAGTTCCCCTTAAACACAACCAAAGAAATGCCCTATTTCACTCCCTGGACTTTTCTCTTACACTTTTTTTCAGAATCCCCTCTAATTAACCATTTTATGTGATAGTAGAAATTGGGAATCAGAAATTATGAAAATGTTCACGTGATGTCTGCTGACACGAAGTTTTTTGCCAAATTATAGCCAACCTAGCAAATAACAGAAGTATTTTGGTCACAATTGTTACATCTCCAAACGAAACTAATATGCTTTAAAAACCAGTGGAAAACCGTTCGGAGCTTAATACCGCCTTCGAATGGCCATCATTTAATCAACTGGGGTGCCTGAACTTCGTTGTACGAGCACTCAACGGCCTCCTTAGTTCTGTGGTTCTGAAGTAACAGCTTAGATCTAGTCAGAAAACAAAGAAGCGCATAGCGCGATGATTTTGAGTTTAAACGTAAAAATACTGTGAAGGAAGTTGCTCAGTAAATGCCACAATCGCGAAGCACAAGTCACAATCACGAAGCACAGCCTTCCTGAGATACCGAAAGAAGAAGATGGATGAACCACGGCACAGTTACTAAAGTCGATATACAAACTCAGACACATGCAACAGAAGATCCGCTATGATCAGGCAGCACAAAAAACTAAAAGGGGTGGGTTTTAACTAGTTTTACTCGATCCAAAAGAAGGTAAGAGAAAAGTCCAGGGAGTGCCACAATCACAAACCGCAGCCCTTCCCAGACCCCAAAAGGAAGAGGAACCCGACAAATCTAAACAAGCACAAACCGAACAAACGTACGAAAAGCACTAAGATTGGCTCTCTCTTCCCCAAGCGAGGTAATCGCAATACAAAAAGGACTGAAAATCATAAGAACAAAATGACACATGGAAAGACATACAACAAATCGCCTCGTAGAATAAACCACAAAGCAACAAAGAGTAAGACTAACACCGGGACCACCGCCTTAGAACGGTCGGTAGAGCAAACCACCGGGGGTTTTAAAGCACTTTAACAGCTAACTAACTTCATAGCAACAACCGACAATACATAACTAAGTCTAATACAAGTCCAAAGAAATGTAAAGTAAGAAATTGTTATAAACGGGATACGAACACCTGTAAATATCTAACCTTCAATGAGGTATAAATTAGAATCATGAGGAAGAGGAATACGAAAGGTGATTGTAAATTGCAAACTCTAGCACTTGAAATCTGCTTTCGACATCTTTCAGAAAGTCGTTTTTTGCTTGGCGCTTTAAACAGAAGAAGTAAATTTGCAAACTGTTGTCATGATTTAATGCAAAACCATTTGACGTAACTACCTATGTGCAAAAAAGTTTTATTCTAGTCAGTGTTTTTTAAATAATCCAATATTTTCACTTTTTCCCATAGTAAAAATGAATGAAAATTATGCAAAAATTTGTAGGGTAGGTAACTTGGAGGCAGATTTTCAACAAGTCCTGCTTGTTCAATTTTTCTGAATTTTTCACAATATTGTTGTGAATCATCAATAATTGAAATTCAGCAAAGAAAAGTAAAAAATATTTACTGTCCAAAAATTCCAAAAAATCACTTAACTATAGAAATTGCATAGGTCAGAACAATTTTTGGCGATAAATTTAATTTTAGGGTACATATTTGAGAACAAAACACAGAAACAGAAAAGGCAAATGGTTTCTGATAAGATATAGTCAATCGGAACAAAATATTTTTATTAAAGATAAACCGCCAAGCAAACAACGTCTTTCCGAGAGATGTCGAAAGGACAGTAGTCCTTAATTCTGATGCAAATCATAATTACAAATATGTGTGGTGTTCGGTCCGCCATCTCATCGGTAAAATAATAGAATAAAACACAAATAACTGCAAAGAAGAAACAAAGCAGATGGCTCAATCTGAAGCCAGAGTAAAAAAAAAACGTAAAATAATATTTGAACACTCCGATGAAACAAAAATAACGGTTCGGCTACAAAATGAAATCCTAGCAAAGGAAAAACATTAGTAGAAACATGGTGAGCCCGGCCACAGACGAGTAAGATAAGTCATAAAATAAAAGTGAAGATACCCAGGAAATGCCAACGTTACGAAGCACACCTTCCCAAAGCACCAAAAGAAGGAGAGATCTAAAGCAAATAATGACAAAGCACACGCCATATATGCAATCACCGACGCACAACGAAGAACTGCAACAGAGGAACCGCCTTGAAGTGGTTAGTAGAAATCTACTGTGGGGGCTTTAACCAGTATAATTTGCGTCACCCTTCCGTATGGGGGGGGGGGGGTCGGGTCTACCTAATATTTGAAATATCACAGTGAAACACATATTATCACATAATTGTGATGAAAAACAAAAGCAAATGGCAAAAAGGCTAAGAGAAAAGTCCAGGGAATGCCACAATCATAAACCGCAGCCCATCACAGACACCAAGAGGAAGAGGAAACCGACAAATCCAAACAAGGACAAATCGAACAAACGTACGAAAAGCACTAAAATTATCACTCTCTTCCCCAAGCGAGGTAATCGCAGCGCTAAAAGGACCTTCCATAAACCTAAAACGGAGCCGCCTTAGAGTTTGCAGCCTCTCCCCCGTGCAATTAAAGAGGGCAGCAAAATTATTTGCCTCGATTGGGTTAACCACCGAATTTAGTCTGTCCCATACAATTTGGAATATATCCTATCCTTATGTATCGGTATCCTATCCTTATGCAACGGTTCATAATATTTTAATTGTTCTAAAATCAGTAACAGATCATCTTGGTATCTAGCAAAGAGAGAGAGAGAGAGAAAGCAGGAGAGTGTGTGTGTGTGTGTGTGTGTGTGTGTGTGTGTGTGTGTGTGTGTGTGTGTGTGTGTGTGTGTGTGTGTGTGTGTGTAACTTACAACATATCCGAAAACAACTAGTCTCTCTTTGAGTACGTACAAATTATCTAATTGTGTACCTTATCTGCTAAAGATAATATATATATTAGATATACTGTTAGTATAATATGTAGATGCGGTCATAGTACCTAAGCCGTAATCCAAATTCATAAATCCATAAACGAATGACGAATCAGAATGTTCAGACCAACAGACATGGACCCCAGAATAAAGGGTGTAATCAGGCGTCCGCGGATAGTAAGCATTACTTGGTAAGCAAGCTTCGCCCACCATGCCCGTAGGCCTGAACGAAGGAAATATCGGTAGAAGCGTATGTCCGGGATTTGAGAAGTCTACTTATGGCGCGTCACTGGCAAAAACATCAGAAACAATTCTGGAAACTGCCACGTTTATAGGGATGGACCAGATTATGATATCTCCCATAGAACTTTTTAAGTGTTGCTACCAGTTTGGTTTTTTGATACCCCTGGCTCAACAACTTTGTAGTGAGCACTTTCCCACGCTCCATGATGTCCTGATAATTTGAACGGGCTCTTGCATAACGGATAAACTGTGAAAAGTAAACGCCGTATGCTGGTGCAGAAGGGATATTACTGCTCAGGACTGGAAAGTTAACAATGGGAAAATTGAAGTCATCCCGTTTGTCGTAAAGCCTAGTAGTAAGCTTTCCATTGTCAATGTAGAGATACTAGATATTAGAGATACTGTTGAAAGGAAAGTTTAGAGCATAACAAGACTTCTAATGCCACCGGATAAATGTGTAATAGCATGAAATTGCATCGAAGGGATAGATGCTGCGAAAGCAGAATGATAAAAAAATTAGAATATCATTAGGAATACCACATTCGAACCCTCAATAGCAAAATTGAGTTGGGCTTAAACCTAGGTTTATGAGCATTCTTGTTTTAGTGCTGATACAAAAAGAAAGGTAAGAGAAAAGTCCCGGGAGTGCCACAATCACAAACCGTAGCCCTTCCCAGACACAAAGAGGAAGAGGAAGCAACCAAACCCAAACAAGCGTAAATCAAACAAAGCACGTAAAGCACTAAGATTAGCTCTCTCTTCCCCAAGCGAGGTAATCACGCAATGCTCAAAGGACCGAAAAACACAAGAACAAAACACCATCAAGGCACCCTTAAAAACAAATCGCCTCGTAGAATAAACCACAAAGCAACAAAAAGTGACTAATACCGGGACCTCCGCCTTAGAATGGTCTGTAGACTAAACTACCAGGGCGTTTAAAGTAACGCTGGGTCACGTTGCAACTCTTAATACAGAAATACATAAAACAATCGGTTCGCATTAAGGCTCCCAACTCAGTCAATGCATCAAAGCGAAAACATAAAAATCAAATTCATCACAGTTCCCTAGTTTGATTCTCGAAGTCATCGGTGCATCACCACATAAGAAACGTATAATCTGATTTATCAAACAATAAATAGCACTATATTTGTCTGCCAAATCAAAACTTTTGTTGAGGTCTTAGATTCCTTGCTTCAGATTTAAAAAAAAGAAAGTTTGGACTTGAGAGGTAAATGTTTTGATTTTTGGGAGTAGAAGTAAAACCGCGCATCTTCTTTTAACAATCATTTGCCTTACTGTTTTAAGAATCATAATTCCAGAAAAAGTTCCATTAATTTCTTCCTGACAACTGTTTAGGACAGTCTGGGAAGAGAACATGTACTTCCGTCATTTAATGGATAACTAACAAAGAGACCTGGAGAGACACAATTAGTTTTCAAACAAGAATTCCGATACAGAACCACAACGCTTCTGGTCATCTTGTAGCCTGGAGAAAGACTTTCTGATTATATACAAGCTGATATTATTGAAGCTTTTAACTCAACTTCAAGATATTTGGACGACCTTTTGAATATCGACAATTTTTACTTTGAAGGAATGGTCACTCAAATTTATTCTACTAAATGGTAGTGACCAAAGCTAATTCTACTTCTACCAAATCCGCACTTTTAGCTTTGCATTGGTTAATTTTTATGCTTGATCTAAAATTTATGACAAACGCGATGAATTTTGTTGATGGCGACGTTCCTCTCGCTCTCTCTAATGTTGTTACATTTCACAGTTCATTCAGTTTGCAAGCGTGTCTAATCATTTGGCTGACTTCAATGCTCGTAACAAAACTTTGACTGCCAAACTTCTCTTACAGGGGTATTGGTATCATAAACTTAGGAAAGCCTTTTAATATAAGTTTTGTCGCCGACATTACGAATTGATCTCTAAATAGCAGACTAGAAACATTTCTGCTACACGGACTATCCGAACTTGAATTTTATCGTGAATTTATGCTTACGTTTAGAATAATTGTAGGTAACCCTCAATTTTCTGATCAGTAAACTTGTCATATATGTTATAAACAAAAATGGGTATAAAAGTGCTTTAAGGCTTTATCTGTGATTTATTTGTTACCACTAATCACTCATGGATGAGTTAGAAGACCTCCATCCGGACAAAACACAATTATGTTTTTACCACTATAGAAGCTGAGGACAAGGATGCTAGATTAAGCCCCCAAGTAATCTATTACTGATACTGACCGTTCCAAGATTTCCATGATGCTTTCATTGTGGTACTTTTGTGTTAATTGTTATGTAGTGTTACATTTTTTAATGTTTGTCTTTTAACAATTATGTAAAAAGGGTAAGAGAAACATCCAGGGAGTGCCACAATCATAATAAACGTCAAAAAGGATAGGCCGCAGCCCTAGTTTAAGTTATATTCAGTTAAGTTTGGGTAATAGTTGCCACGTTTTTTGGTTTCTGGCAAAGGAATGTGCACAAGTAATGGTTGACGCTTAGAGAACTAAGCCTGCCCAGGAAAAGTGTGTTCAGGTAAACTCATCGACTCGACACCGCCTTAATATTGTTGACTAGGCCGTTAAACCCTAAACCAAGCAAACATCTATGTTTTTTTTCACTAAAAAACTTCACTTTTGTTTTAGTTTTGTTTATATATGTTAAACCAATTTATGTCAACTGTTAATCCCCAGCAAGTCCTTGGATTTGACTATAAAAAAGGGGTAAGAGAAAAGTTCAGGGAGTGCCACAATCACAAACCGCAGCCCTTTCCAGAACCCAAGAGGAAGAAGAACCGACAAATCCAAATAAGCACAGACCGAACAAACGCACGAAAAGCACTAAGATTAGCTCTCTCTTCCCAAAGCGAGGTAATCGCAATACTAAAAGGACTGAAAAACACAAGAACAAAATAACACACGGAAAGACATACAACAAATCGCCTCGTAGAATAAACCACAAGGCAACAAAGAGTAAGAATAACACCGGGACCACCGCCTTAGAACGGTCAGTAGAGCAAAGCACCGGGGGGTTTAAAGCACTTCTACAGCTAGCTAACTCCACCCTGGGTCCCGATGCTACTCTTAATACAGAAACACATAAAAATTCGGTTCGCATAAAGGCTCCCAACTCAGTCAGTGCAGCAAAGCGAAAACATAAACATCAAATTAATCACTATGATAAACAAAGACGAGTACTCATGGCTAATTCTACTCTATGCCAGAGTAAATGAAAACCAATAGTTGAACCACGGCGGGCCAAGCCAAAGACATGTCATCAAGCCCCAACCCACTGGTTAAAGTTTTACGAAGAGACCGTCATAGAGTCTGAGGCCCGAACCGCCGTCGTGCAATTAAAGAGTGAAACATAGACATCAACAATGATTGGGTTAGCAACTAGGCATGCAGTCTGCCGCATAATATCCAGGCTATAGCCAATTCTTTTATAACGGTTAATAAGTTTTCTGAATCGCTAAGAAAAGTTAAATTTACCTACAATTTTTCTAAATCTGTACACTTAGTCACCGTAAAATTCTGGTTCCTATATACCTTGTTGCAGAAGTGTTTTCAGACTGACGCTATATTTTTCTAACAAGGCACTGTGTCTGCGATAAAATTTCGAAAACGCCTTATGAAGTTTAAAATAACGATAGCCCTGCCTGAGAAGTTTGGCAGTAAGAGCTTTATTACGGTAGTTAAAGTCATTAAGATTTGAAGAAGCTCTGGCGAATCTAATAAGTTGAGATATGTATACCCCATATGACATCGCCATCCAGAAAAGGGAAATTGACTATATCAAATTCAAAATCGTCCGGTTTATCATAAATTTTGGTGGAAACTGTACCGTTAGATATACATAGATTCATATCTAATAAAGGTGCCTCGGTATCGGAAGAATTTGCTGTATTTAATTGGAGTTCTGTAGGGTATATGCGGCCCACCATTTGGTCAAAGTAAATATTGCCAATATTTAATAAATCGTCAAGGTATCTTGAAGTTGAATTGAAAGCCTCAATAATGTCAGCCTGATTTTCACGTGCGAGAGATTTCGTGAAATCTCTCTCATAACAAAAAAGAAACAAAACTGCAACAAGAGGAGCACAATTAGTTCCCATCGGAGTACCAATAGTTTGCCGATAAAGTTTAGTTCCAAATCTAATAAAAATATTATCCAAAAGATAAACAAGGGCATCACAGACTTTTTGGCACGACCATAAATTGTGATTATTATTTACATCAGAAGTGAATAAAGCACATTCTTCATTGCAAGCCAAATATTGGGTATTCTACCGAATAAACGTTCGGTTAATTAAATCAATAAGTTTATCTTTTATAAGATGATGAGGTAACGTAGTATACAGTGTAGAAAAATCATATGTAGACAATTTAGAAACCTGAAAGTTTTTAGATTTAAATTTATTGAGAACATCATTAGAATTTTTAATTGACCAAAAATAGTTAATTCCGTCCCTTTCGTGAACAGTATCATAGTATCTCATCCAATGTTTTTAACAGCAGTAAGGCATGAAGTTAGCATTTGGACAAAACAGTAGTCGTACATGAACTAGAATTAGCAATGAAACGTGCTTTATAAGGTCGTTTATGAAGTCTCGGTAACCAATATAGCGTAGGAAGTCTGTCTTGCTTTTCTTTAATACTCACTGCAAACTTAGCAGTAATATCGATAGAATGAGTATTGACAATAGATCTCTGGTCAGTAGAAATGCGTTCACATGTTTTGGTACTAACAAGTTCTTGTATTAGAGTATTGATATAATAAAGTCGTCACACAACAACAACATTATTAGCAGCTTTATCAGCTAAAGCCAAAACATACTTCCTATGAAATTCTTGGATACCTTGTTTCAAATATCGAAAAGATAATTTAGGCTTAGGAGGGAGAGAATCAAGGTTATTAGAGTAAAATAACACTTGTTCATCAATGATCTTAAAAATCTTTAATTTCCAATTATTTAAAACATTAGACTCAACATGCTCTCGCTTACACCAACGCGTACAATAATCATTTAAAGCACTAGTAATTGTTTCCCGACATTTATTAAAATCAATGTGGGCTGGGAGTCTATATTTAGGTCCTTTTGAAATAACTGAACGGATTCGTGAATCAGTTATAATCTTCAAGTTATCAGTGACAATATGACCCGCTGGTTGATAACAAAATTTAGAATCTTTACAATCTCAAGAATCAGGGGAACTAGTTTTAATATCAAGATCAGAAACTAATTTATTGAAATTAAGTATAGTATTACGGATAGGTTTGTTATATTTATAACAAATAATAGGAGATTCCGTGTTTTCGAAATATGAAGGTACAGCTGATATAACATTATTATCTCGAAATATGCTAGGTAAATCTATGAATTCAATACCTTTATTAATAAATGGAATTTTGATGAAGTGTCTAATGTGGTTAATTTCAGAATCAATGTAAGGACGAAGAGCATGTTGAGTATAACATCTGGTAAGGAGAGCTGCTTCATACAAATCATGTTTTCTATCATAAAATTTATTCGCCTCATCATCTAACTTACATAATGAAGAAACAGACAGTGAAACTAGTTTAGAAAGCATTTGATGACGTCCAGAATTTAAGAGAATATTTAAATCAAAAAGAGATAAAACAGTTTTATGTTTTCGTTTAAATTGCCATTTTTGCGCTTACCATGGGATCGTTTATTACGTTTTTTAATATCTAAAAGGGAAAAAGCATCGAAATCCGGCATTTTAGAAATATTTCCTTCATGGTAAATATTATCATTAAATCCAAGTGGAAAAGGGGTTTGTAAACGTTTAATCCATTTAAGTTCAAGTTCATGTCTTAAAATATTTTTGAATCTTTCGATAGAATTGGACTTGTGTATATTTTTTTCAACAGGTTGAACCAAAACTTTACTAGATGATCATGAATGACCAGTACTCCGGAAATGTAGATAAAGAAACGTATCAATTTTCTTTGCTTTTTTTTTATTTTAAGCAAATGTTCCTTAAACCTTGTTTTAAGGGCCCGTTTGGTCTGTCCAACATACTGTATTCCTCAGCCTCCTTCACTGCAAGTGAGAACATATATAACATCCTCTGATTTTTAGTCTAAATCAGAGTTGTTTACAACTGAAAATTGTCTATGATTAACTGAGGAAATTATAGTTGACCGACAAATTAAATGATTGCAACAGGTGCAACTCTTGGCATTGCACTTAGAAATATTAGGGTACATACTGTTCCTTTTATATGGATTCTTATATTTTAGAAGTATAGGAGATTTAATCGGAGAAAGTCTAATTCTAAGGTGATTACTGAAAATATTATAATTGGAAGCGTCATATAAATTTATAGATGATACAGAGTGAAGTTTCAAAGGTGAAACGTTAACAGTAGGTAACAATGAGTTAAATCTAGCAGTAGAACGGGGAATCTGTAAAGAAGAAGCAGAATGTACCCTAATAGGAGAAATAGTAATTTTTAATCTGTTAGTGATACTCATATAGTAGTATATTTGAAGACTGGCCGCTAATAACCACTCAGGGTTTGATGTAGATAAGACCAGCTTAAGACACATAAACTTCTTCGAGTTGATATGTTTGGTGTTTGATCACAGATGACCCGTTAGAGAATGAAGTCAGGGTAGGTGTGAATGAAACTCATATACGTCCACTGTTGTAACATTGTCATCAACAGCTTCCACTTAACATCAGACATGGTTATATTTGAAAAAATGATCAGGAATAATCTCGTCTTGAGGTGGTGTCAGAGATATTTATGGATGACACCAATTTAAATCTCATAATGATTTTTTGTTTAAAGTATCATCAACAGTTTTGATTTGACACCAAATATGGCTGTGATTCAGGTTGACCCTTAATTATCCCCGTTGGGTATGGGTTCAAAAAATGGGGTAGAGTGAGATGGCCGAGACCTATTCAAGTCATTTATTGATAACGTTTTCTTCAATATCTTCGATTTGATACCAAAGACAGATATGTTTGGAGGCTGACGCTTAGTGTCCCCTATTGGGGTTGTAGTAAAGGCTGGGTGGAGATTCGGTTTCGGGGCGGCTAAATCAATTTAAATCATTTGTTATTTTAGTCCTTATCACAGCTACAATTCTATACCAAGCATTTGTTTGACAGCTGATCATTAATGACTCTTTTCGGGGTTTTGGTTGGGGTCCATGTAAGTGTATTATCGTTAAAGTACGTTCTCATCAACAAAAAAAAAGGTAAGAGAAAAAGACCAGGGATAATTTATAAAAGAAAACAAATTAAAGGGAAACACTACATAACAGTAAACAAAAGGTACCAGAATTAAAGTACCGCCTTGAAACGGTCATGGGGCCTTAAGCTAGCTTTACAGATCCCAACCCTTGCCCTAAGCTTCCATAGTGGTAAAAACATATATTTGTTTGGTCCATGTGAATGTCTTCTAACTCATCCAGGCATCATTATGGGCATCTATCTATCTATCTATGTCACAGATCTATATTTGTTGAGAACACTGCAATTGTCATATTTGATTTGCCCGAACTTCATTAAAATTTGTTAGAATATTGTTAGATGTAGGCTGTGTTAGAAACGCTTTGAAACTGGGTGACATGGGGTCAAGACCGAAGTCTCTAGAACAATTGTAGGAAAGACCTCGTGATCACTCTAGTAATAGGTGAATGTACAGCAAAAAAACGTGACTCACATGCCTGTTTCTGCTGTGGCTCAAGGCAAATTTGCTTCTCCCAGCTTCCGAGGAACGGGGGATCTTTTAATCATGTTGAGACAACGCACGACAAAACCTACAAAAGGACCTGTGCGACCAGCGAAGACCTAGATCAGCCTGCGCATCCGCGCAGTCTGATCAGAGTCTTGGCTAATCACATGTGCCTTTTACAGGCTCTCCAAAGTGGGTAAACAAGAAACCTTGCCGTACTGGGAGGATGTACAGGCTGGACTGAGTCTTTGCTGGTAACATAAGTCTCATTGTAGGTTTTGTCGTGCGCTGGCTCAATTATGAACTATTTCTTGAAGCAAACGCACCTTCTGATCGACAAATATTTGCAAGCAGAATTAAATTGAACCGCAACGTCAGAAAACGGAAGATTCAGATCATTCGCGCAGTCTGACTAGAGTCTTCACTGGGCACAAATTGGATAGCCAGTGATGCATTTTGGATATCCAAGGAACTTTCTCCAGGCGGACAACGAAGACTGATCAGACTGCGAGGATGTACAACTGTGCAGGCTGATCTAACTCTTCGCTGGGCGCACATGTCCGAAGGTACGTTTTTTTATACGTAACACCATCAAGGTAGGATGTCTACATTGTGTTTCTTTCCACTGCAGCAACTCTCTCTCGAAGAAGAAGAAGAAGAAGAAGAAGAAGAAGAAAGTGGCAAAAGTCCTTCGCCATATGAAGCAAGGGCAGAAAACACAAGAATTAAGATGGCAAGAATTGTCTGTCTTGTTCGCGACACAGTCTTATAAAGCGTGGTATGTGTAGTTTCGTAAAGTATATTCCAAAGGATTATAACGCAATAGCCGGAAAAAATGTGTGACCAACCGGAAAATGTATGACGGAATCATGTGAAACCCGGAAACGCTTTTTATCAATGTTCCTTGCTTTGCTAATGGCAGATAAAATAAACTACAAAATAAGTTACTTGAAGGTTTGTGTTATCTGCCATATAAAAGTGTTTTGCTTTCACTTGATTTTGAACCAGAGTCCACACTAGTCACATTACGAAATATATGTGTATAGCCTTTTTTGTCGCACCTGCCTTAGCATGGGTGACTTAGGCGTGCAAGTTTCCGCCCGTCCGTCCGTTCGTCTTTCCGTTAACATTTACTCTGAGTGTCTTGTGAGCGCAAATCCTCTTACAGTTTTGTACCGATCATTTTGAAACTTTGCCTGTGTTTTTGTCATGGTATGAAGATGTGGGTGTGGTTTGGATATAATTGTCAGATTATTTTTTGTCACTTTTTTTCACATTGTGAACTTTTCTTCACCTATATAGACAGTGAGTACCTCTTGTGAGCGCAAATCCTCTTACAGTTTTATTCTGATTGTTTTGAAACTTTGCATGTGTTTTTTCCATGGTATGAGGATGTGCATGTGGTTTGGGTAAAATTGTTAAAACATTTTTTATCACTTTTTCCACATTGTGAACATTTTCCACATTGTGTCATTTTTCACCCTCAATATATAGGCAATGGGTACCTCTTGTGAGCGCAATTCCTCTTACAGTTTTGTACCGATTAATTTGAAGCTTTGCATATGTTTTCTTCATGGTATGAGGATGTGCATGTGATTTGGATGTAATTGTTAGATTATTTTTTTCACTTTTTCCACATTGTGAACTTAGTCTTTTTTCATCCTCAATATAAAGACAGTGGGTAAACAGTTGGTATACAGTATATAAACAGTTGGTACCCTCTTGTGAGTGCAACTCCTCTTACAAATTTGTATCGATTATTATGAAACTTTGCATGTGTTTTCTTCATAGTATGAGGATGTGCATGTGATTTGGATGTAATTGTTAGATTATTGTTTTCACTTTTTTCCACATTGTGAACTTAGTCTTTTTTCACCCTCAACATATATACAGTGGGTATCTCGTGAGCACAACTCCTCATACAATTTTATACTAATCTTTTCTAGAACTTTGCATATGTTTTCTCCATAGTCTGAAGATGAGCACGTGCTTTTCATATAAGCCTTGCCATATTTTGTCACTTTTTTTGTTCTTTTTGAACTTTGTCATTTACTGACCTTAGATGTATAGACAGTGGGTACCGTGTCATTGAAACTTCTCATACAATTTTAAACCGGTCTTTTTGAAACTTTGCACATGTTTTCTCCCGGGTCTGCAGAAGTGCACGTGGGTTGGATATGATTTTTTTATTTTTATTTTTATCTATTTTCCACTTTAACTTTGTCATTTTCTTAACCTCAGATTTTTTTCCACATTGTGAACTTAGTCATTTTTCACCCTCAATATATAGACAGTGGGTACATCGTGAGCATAGCTCCTCATACAATTTTATACTAGTATTTTTTAAAACTTTGGGCATGTTTTTTTCCATGGTCTGAATATGTGCATCTGCTTTTCATATAATCATTGTATAATTCATACAATCAATTTTGTGTCACTTTTCCAACCTAGCACTGCTAAATTTTTAATAACCACGTTCTGATTGTGGCTCCTGCGACTTTTGCCCCAGCAGGTGCGACGCCGCCTTCCGCGGAATTCTGGTCTCTGTATACGGTCATAATTATATATCTTCCCTTATTTCCCTCCTTATCACTTGGCAAAGAAATGTTAAGAACATTTTACTTGACAGTCCAAATTAAAACCACCTTACTTAAATTAATTGTCGTGTGCATTAATTGTTAGTATTGAAGGCGTTGTCTAGGACTGTAGTATGATTTTTTTTATCTAAAAAAAGAAAGCTAGACTTATTTCGTGATATATTGATAATTGCGGTAACCACTTCTACAAGATTATGGTAAATATTATGAACAACAGTTCAGCCTGGGCACATTATTTCTTACAAGACTGCATGTGCGCCCAGCGAAAGATCGGCCTGCGCAGTCTGATCAGAGTCTTCAAATGACACTCTGTTGGTAGCCATAGAATCCAAAGCGTTTTCAGGCGGTCAGCAAAGACTCTGATTAGACTTGCGGATGCGCAGGCTTATCTGAGTCTTTCCAGGGCGCACATGCAATACTACAGGCTCATTGTGGCCCGACTCATTTCTGTGTTTGTTTAAAGGATTTGATACGCTATCAAAGAAGAAAACTTGTCATATTAGTTTTCTCTCTATATAACAGAGGTCTACTTAAAAAGGAGAAAATCATTTTCTTTTTCGAGCAGACCACTATTTAGAAGTGTGCAAGAAAAGAAACCATACTGAAAATACCGAAAGTTGTCTGCCTTGTAAAAGACGTCAGAAAATCTAACAAGTGTATACCTTACCTTAAGACATGGTAGGCTTTGAAATAACTGAGCTAACCGTTTGACTCGGCATTTCACAGACAAGTGGATAGTAAAAAGGCTAAACTTGTTACTTATTTTGTGCTAGGAATGCATTATTCAATCACAGAAACCTTCAAGAGCATTCGTTCTGTATGCCATAAAGACGACATTCAGCTTTGACATCTGAAGCGTTCTTGTGGTTCAACGATTCGATTAATTGGCCAATTAATAGTTGGCCAATCAGAAGGTAGCAAAATAACAACCATGTCTAAATCAATAAAACGGAGACTGATTTAATGGGTCAGTTCAGCAGAAGTTTTGTCAGAATAAACATAGAACAAGAAATCAAAGTAGCAAGTGATCTTGTCGATCAATATTTTTGTTTCTAAAAATACCAAAGAAATAACTAAACCCTTGCACTCCCACAGATCAATAAGGATACCTGTGTAAACAGTGTAGATCCAGATGAAACTTATCGAGCCGTCTCATCAGGATGTACACTGTTTGCCATTCTGTTTTTTTGTTGTTGTTTTTTTTTTTTTTTTTTTTATTTTTTTTTTTTTTTTTTTTGGTTTGTTTGTTTGTTTTGAATGAAACCCCTGTTGCATCAGTAAACATCTCCAAATATAAGAATAAGGGAATAGATGTCAGAAACTCAGGGGTGAAAGGGTTAGTGAACTCGTGAAGACTAAAATGGGAATATGTCTTGTAAAGACCACGTCTTACTAAGGTACCGGATAAGGTTTGATTGATAAATATAGACAACATAAAACTTTATCGAAGTCCATCACGAAAGCATGCCTATATAATTTTGACCCCCTTAAACCCCAATTTAGTATAGTAAAACTGGGGTTAACAGGGGTATAAATTATTTTTTTCTTATTTCAGCTCAAAAACATAGAGGAGGTTTAATCGAGTACCCATAGTCTATGTTTTGAGCAGAAAATATGAAAAATATCATTTCTTTTTTATCTGAAAGTTTTCAGTTTTTGGAGGTGAAATTTTCTATATATTTGAATAGGAGTGTTTTCGTAATGTCATAATAGACAAACAAGTGGAGATGTTACAGTAATACCGCCTTGGAAAGGCGGTATATCAAAAATGTTAGCAGCGCCGAAGCGGGTAGGGATGGGCTTTAGTTATCCTCAGTTTTGGCGTTCAAGAATTTTCCTTTATAATTCTGGTAAAATAGAGAGGAAGGCAATGATCAGGAATCGATACAATTATCCCACACCTCCCATTTGAGACATCAAAGGGAATAAAATAAAAAAATAAAATAAAACAAAAAAAATAAATGGACCCTAATGGAAACATCAGTAGCAGAAAGCCGAACGGACAATTACTTTCCCACAAAGAGGCCAAATGGCTACCCAAAACAACAAGATGTAAGCGACAAACACATTCAAAGACGAACTATAACAAAAATAAACCATAACAGAAGAACCGCCTTGGAACGGTTAGTGAAAAGTATTTCACAGGGGGAGCTTAAATCCATTTTACGTGGCCACGATCCTGGCCTTGCTGCTGCCGCGGTTTAGACACATAATTTGTTCAGTCCGCATGAAGGCTTCCTAACTCATCAGTGCTGCATCACCGAGAACACAAAAAGCAAACAATTACCGAGATGAAACAACGATGAGGACTCGACAGCACGAAACAACTGAAATGCTAGAACAAAAGAAAACCAACAGTAACACTCCGGTGGACCCGACCAAAGATAGAGAATCAAGTACCAACCAATATAAGCCAAAACTAAATTTCAAGCAAAAAAAGCAAGAGAAAAGTCCAGGCAGTGCCACAATCACAAACCGATACCCCCTCCCCGACCTTACCCCTCCCCCCTCCCCCAACCAACAGACACCAAGAGCAAAAGGAAACGGACAAATCCAAACAAGCTGAAATCGATCAAACATAAGAAAAGCACCGAGATTAGCTCTCTGTTACCCGAGCGAGGTAATCGCAATGCAAAAATGACAAAAAAAAAACACACAAGAACAAAATGGCACAAGGTAAGACATACAAAAAATCGCCTCGCAGAATAAACCACAAACCACCAAAGAGTAAGACTAACACCGGGACCACCGCCTTAGAACGGTCAGTAGAGTAAAAAAAAAGGTAAGAGAAAAGTCCAGGGAGTGCCACAATCACAAACCGCAGCCCTTCCCAGACCCCAAGAGGAAGAGAAAACCGACAAATCCAAACAAGCACAAATCGAACAAACGTACGAAAAGCACTAAGATTAGCTCTCTCTTCCCCAAGCGAGGTAATCGCAATACTAAGAGGACTGAAAAACACAAGAACAAAATGACACATGGAAAGACATACAACAAATCGCCTCGTAGAATATACCACAAAGCAACAAGGAGTAAGACTAACACCGGGACCACCGCCTTAGAACGGTCAGTAGAGTAAAAAAAGTAAGAGAAAAGTCCAGGGAGTGACACAATCACAAACCGCAGCCCTTCCCAGACCCCAAGAGGAAGAGGAAAACGACAAATCAAAACAAGCACAAACCGAACAAACGTACGAAAAGCACTAAGATTAGCTCTCTCTTCCCCAAGAGAGGTAATCGCAATACTAAAAGGACTGAAAAACACAAGAACAAAATGACACACGGAAAGACATACAACAAATCGCTTCGTAGAATAAACCACAAAGCAACAAGGAGTAAGACTAACACCGGGACCACCGCCTTAGAACGCTCGGTAGAGCAAACCACCGTGGGGTTTAAAGCACTTTTACAGCTAGCTTACTTCACCCTGGGTCCCGATGCTACTCTTAATACATAAAAACATAAAAATTAAGTTTGCATAAAGGCTTCCAACTCAGTCAATGCATCAAAGCGAAAACATAAAAATCAAATTAATCACTATAATAAACAAAGACGAGTACTCATGGTTAATTCTACTGTATGCCAGAGTACATGAAAACCAATAGTTGAACAACGGCGGGCGAAGCCAAAGACAGTAAACAACTGGGGGGTTTAAAGCACTTTTACAGCTAGCTGGGGTGTTTAAACCACTCGGGAGTTCAAAACACTTTTACAGCTAGCTAACTTCATACTGGGTCCCGATGCTACTCTTCATACAGAGATACAAAAAATTCGGTTCGCATAAAGGCTCCCAACAGTCCATGCATCAAAGCGAAAACACATAAACTATAATAAACAAATACGAGTACCCATGGCTAATTCTACTATATGCCAGAGTAAATGAAAACCAATAGTTGAACCACGGCGGGCCAAGCCAAAGACATATCGTAAAGCCCCAACCCACTGGTTAAAGTTTTACGAAGAGGCCGTCATTGAGTCTGAGGCCCGAACTTCCGTCGTGCAATTAAAGAGTGAGCATAGCCATCAACAATGATTGGGTTGACAACTAGGCATGCAGTCTGCCGCATAATATCCAGGCTATAGCCAATTCTTTATGATGGTTAGTAAGTTTTCTGAATTGCTCCGGAAAGTTAGATTTACCTACATTTTTTTTTAAATCTGTACACTAAGTCACCGTAAAATTCTGGTTCCGATATAACTGGTTGCAGAAGTGTTTTCAGACTGACGCTATATTTTTTTAACAAGGCACTGTGTCTTCGATAAAATTTCGAAAACGCCTTACGAAGTTTAGTATAACGATAGCCCTGACTAAGAAGTTTGACAGTAAGGGCTTTATTACGGTAGTTAAAGTCATTAAGATTTGAAGAATCCCTGGCGAATCTAATAAGTTGAGATATGTATACTCCATATGAGGTATGCCGGGGGAATCGCCATCCAGAAAAAAAAATTGACTATATCAAAATCAAAATCGTCCCGTCTATCGTAAATTTTGGTGGAAACTGTACCACTAGATATACATAGATTCAAATCCAAAAAAGATGCCTCGCTATCGGAAGAATTTGCTCTATATAACTGGAGTTCTGTAGGGTATATGCGGTCCACCATTTGGTCAAAGTAAATATTGTCAATATTTAATAAATCATCAAGGTATCTTGCTTGAATTTAAAGCCTCAATAATGTCAGCCTGATTTTCACGTGAGAGAGACTTCATGAAATCTCTCTCATAACAAAAAAGAAACAAATCTGCAACAAGAGGAGCACAATAAGTTCCAATCGGAATACCAGTAACGTTGCCTATAAAGTTTAGTTCCAAATATAATAAAAAATATTATCCAAAAGTTAAACAAGGGCATCACATACTTTTTGATAGGACCATACATTGTGATTATTGTATACATCAGAAGTGAAAACAACATATTCTTCGTTGCAAGCCAAATACTGGGTATTCTCCCGAACAAACGTTCGGTTAATTAAATCAATAAGTTTATCTCTTATAAGATGAAGAGGTAACGTAGTATATTTTAGAAAAATCATATGTAGACAATTTAGAAAAAAAAAGTAAGAGAAAAGTCCAGGGAGTTCCACAATCACAAACCGCAGCCCTTCCCAAACCCCAAGAGGAAGAGAAAATGACAAATCCAAACAAGCACAAACCGAACAAACGTACGAAAAGCACTAAGATTTGCTCTCTCTTCCCCAAGAGAGGTAATCGCAATACTAAAAGGACTGAAAAACACAAGAACAAAATGACACACGGAAAGACATACAACAAATCGCCTCGTAGAATAAACCACAAAGCAACAAAGGGTAAGATTAACAAAGGGACGACCGCCTTAGATCGGTAAGTGGAGCAAACCACCGGGGGGTTTAAAGCACTTTTACAGCTAGCTAACTTCATCCTGAAACACATAAAAATTCGGTTCGCATAAAAGCTCCCAACTCAGTCAATGCATCAAAGCGAAAACATAAAAATCAAATTAATCACTATAATAAACAAAAACGAGTACTCATGGCTAATTCTACTGTATGCCGTCGTGCAATTAAAGAGTGAAGCAAAGCCATCAACAATGATTGGGATGACAATTAGGCATGCAGTCTGCCGCATAATACACAGGCTATAGCCAATTTTTTTATAACGGTTAATAAGTTTTTTAAAATGCTCAGAAAAGTTAGATTTACCTACAATTTTTCTAAATCTGTACACTAAGTCACCGTAAAATTCTGGTTCCGATATACCTTGTTGCAGAAGTGTTTTCAGACTGACGCTATATTTTCTAACAAGGCACTGTGTCTGCGATAAAATTTCGAAAACGCCTTACGAAGTTTAAAATAACGATAGCCCTGCCTAAGAAGTTTGGCAGTAAGGAATCTAACAACATGAGATATATATACCCCCATATGAGGGGGACATCGCCATCCAGAAAAGGGAAATTGACTATATCAAAATCAAAATCGTCCCGTTTATCATAAATTTTGGTGGAAACTGTACCATTAGATATACATAGATTCAAATCCAAAAAAGGTGCCCGGGTATCGGAAGAATTTTCTCTATTTAATTGGAGTTCTATAGGGTATATCCGGTCCACCATTTGGTCAAATTAAATATTGTCAATATTTAATAAATCTGAAAGTTTTTATATTTAAATTTATTGAGAACATCATTGGAATTTTTAATTGACCAAAAATAGTTAATTCCGTCCCTTTCGTAAACCGTATCATAGTATCTAATCCAATGTTGTTTAACAGCAGTAAGGCATGAAGTTAGCAGTTTGGACAAAACAGTAGTCGTACATGAACTAGAATTAGCAATGAAAGGTGCTTTATAAGGTCGTTTATGAAGTTTCGGTAACCAATACAACGTAGGAAGTCTGTTTTGCTTTTCTTTAATGCTCACTGCAAACTTAGCAGTAATATCGATAGAATGGGTATTAACAATAGATCTCTCGTCAGTAGAAATCCGTTCATATGTTTTGGTACTATCAAGTTCTTGTATTAGGGTATTGATATAATAACGTCGTCACACAACAACAACATTATTAGCAGCTTTATCAGCTGGAGCCAAAACATACTTCCTATGATATTCTTGGATACCTTGTTTCAAATATCGAAAAGATAATTTAGGCTTAGGAGGGATAAGATCAAGGTGATTAGAGTAAAATAACACACGTTCATCAATGATCGTAAAAATCTTTAATTTCTAATTATTTAAAGCATTAGACTCAACATGCTCTCGTTTACATCAACGCGTACAATAATCACTTAAAGCACTGGCAATTGTTTTTCGACATTTACTGAAATTAATGTAGGCTGGGAATCTATATTTAGGCCCTTTTGAAATAACTGAACGGATTTGTGAATCAGTTATAATCTTCAGGTTACTAGTGACAAAATGACCCGCTGGTTGATAACAAAATTTAGAATCTTTACAATCTCAAGAATCAGGAGAACTAGTTTCAATGTCAAGATCAGAAAGTAATTTATTGAAATTAGGTATAGTATTACGGATACGTTTGTTATATTTATAACAAATATTAGGAGATTCCGTGTTTTCGAAATATAAAGGTATAGCTGATATCACATTATTATCTCGAAATATGCTAGGTAAATCTGTGAATTCAATACCTTTATTAATGAACGGAATTTAGATGAAGTGTCTAATGTGGTTAATTTCAGTATCAATGTAAGGACAAATAGTATGTTGAGTATAACATCTAGTAAGGAGAGATGCTTCATACAAATCGTGTTCTCTATCATAAAATTTATTTGCCTCATCATCTAACTTACGTAATGAAGAAATAGACAGTGAAGCTAGTTTAGAAAGCATTTGATGACGTCCAGAATATAAGAGAATATTTAAATCAAAAAGAGATAAGACAGTTTTATGTTTTCGTTTAAAATTACCATTTTTGCGCTTACCATGGGATCGTTTATTACGTTTTGTAATATCTAAAAGGGGAAAAAACATCGAAATCAGGCATCTTAGAAATATTTCCTTCATGGAAATATTATCATTAAATCCAAGTGGAAAAGGGGTTTGTAAACGTTTAATCCATTTAAGTTCAAGTTCATGTCTTAAAATAGTTTTGAGTCTTTCTGTAGAATTGGACTTGTGTATAATTTTTCAACAGGTTGAACCAAAACTTTACTAGATGATCATGGATGACCAGTTCTCCGGAAATGTTGATAAAGAAGCATATCAATTTTGTTTGCTTGTTTGATTTTAAACGAATGTTCCTGTTTTAAGCCTTTACGCTGGAATCATCATAGAATCTTAGGCCTAACCCGCCGGCGTGCAATTAAAGAGGGAAGCAAAGTTATTAACCATGATAGGGTTAACAACCATGCATGCAGTCTGTCGTATAACATTTTTATATCGAAGAATGATATTACGAAATTGGGTACTGAAGTCATTGCAAGCATTTTTTTTTTTTTTTTTTTTTTCAGAATTTATATACTCAGTCACCATAAAATTCGGTTTCCGATAGGTCTTGTTGCAGAAGAGATTTAAGTCCAACACTGAATTTAGAAACTAAATCGGAATGACGTCTATAAAACTTAGAGAAGGCTTTACGTAGTTTATGATACCGATAACCCCGATTAAGAAGTTTAGCAGTTAGCAATTTATTACGAGTGTTGAAGTCAGTTACATGACTAGACACTCTGGCAAATCGAATTAATTATGCAATATAAACACCGTAGGATGCCGCACGAGAAACATCACCATCCGAGAAAGGAAAAATTTACAATCTCAAATCATCGCGTTTAAATTTTGTAGGAAACAAACCCATCTGCACTAGATAAATGTAAATCCAAAAACGCGGCTTCGGTATCAGAAGAATTAGCTTTATTTAACTGAAGTTCTGGGGGGGGGGGGGGTTAAATTTGACTGATTAAACCGTCGAAGTAGGTATTGTCAATATTCAATAACTTCAATGATTTCAGATAGGTTTTCAGCGAAAAGGGACATCATGAAGTCTCTTTCACAACAAAACAAGAACAAATCAGCCACAAGGGGTGCGCAATTCGTACCCATCGGAATACCCACAATTTGTCTAAATAACTTAGCACCAAATCTTATATAAATATTGTCAAGTAGAAAGGTGAGAGCTTCACACACTTTCTGACATGTCCATAATATGTAATTTTTATGCACCTCAGAAGTGAAAAAAGCATTTCTTACATTACATGCAAGGTAGAGGGAATCTTCTCTACGAAATGTCTGTTCAGTTAAATCATTTAGTTTTTTCTTTTATAAGATTATGAGGGAGTGTAGTGTAAAGCGTGGAGAAATCATAAGTAGACAGACTAAAAGCACGAAATTGTCTGCATTTCAATTTATTTAAAACCTCATTCGAATTTTTTATCGACCAAAACAGATTTCTCCCTGATCTTTCGAAAACTTTTTCACAATATTTAATTACATGTTTATGATGGCTGTAAGACATGAAGTTAATGATTTAGAAAGTTCAGTGGTAGTACAAGAGCTTGAATTTGCATACACCGTGCTTTGTAAGGTCTTTTATGAAGTTTAGGTAACCAATATAACGTAGGAAGCTTGTCTTGGCCTTCAGTAACACATACTGCAAATTTAGTGGCTGAATAACAGATATGGTCATTAACTACAGATCTCTCTTCAGCTAAAGGTTGTAGTTCATAGGCCTTAGTACCACTAAGCTCTTGCTGAAGAGTGTTAACATAGTGGAGCCGTCAAACAACGATAACATTGTTAGCGGCCTTGTCTGCGGAGCCAAAACATGGAATTCTTGAAAACCTAGTTTAAGGTGACGTAAGGATGTCTTCGGTTTAGGAGGTAATAAGTTAGTATTTTGAGAATAGAAAGAAATGCGTTTGTTCACTAATTTCAAAATGCTAAGTTTCCATTCTTTTAGGGCTTTATGCTCAACATACTCTCGCTTACACCATCGATTACCGAATTCATTAAAGGCAGCAGCGATTTCTTCTCTACATTTATTAAAATCAATATTAGAAGGAAATCGGTATTTTGTTCCTTTAGAAATAATTTTCGTATCCTAGAAACAGGAATAATTTTTAAATTGCCAGTAATTATATGACCAGCAGTAGGATAGCAATACACTGAATCTTACAATCTCAGGTATCAGGAGTGCTAGTATCAATATCAAGATCTGAAAACTTGATAGGAAAAATGAAAGATAGGAAAACTACTATATGGGCTAAATCAGTCATATTCGCGCGAAACTTCATCCGTTATGCTTATGCAGCTCCAAATTACAAATATGCATCGATCCACAAAAGGGTCCTCTGCCTCATGAGTCACAGTGAAACACAATTAATCTAAAACACTGTAAGAAACGAAGCGTAGGGGTAAATGGTAAGCTGAAGCTAAAAGACAAGAAAACCTTTAATAGGACCATGATGAGCCCGACCACAGACTTTGTTAATTAGGCACAGACCATCTGAAACAGAATGAAGAAGGAACCGTGGTTTAGTCTGAGGACTTAAGTCTATTTAAAATAATAGCCCCTCATATAGTTAAGTGCTCATAGTATTAAACAGCCAGTGCTTTGCAAGTACTGACTATGCACTACTGGTGAAACTAAGACACTGCCAGGTGGCGCCCCAGGCATATTCCATTTCTTATTATCCCTATTTACATACTTAATCAAACCAAGTCTTCTCCTTTTTTAGCACACCTGAGCATGGCTCAGGGTGAGCTATTGTGATCACTTGGCATTCGTCGTCCGTCGTCGTTCGTTCGTCCGTCCACACCTTTGAACGACTTGTTCTCTGTAACCCCCATGTGGAGCCTTCTGTTAAAGGCGGAATGAAAATTTATAAAAAAAAAATTGTCACGGTGCGTTAATCAAGATGGCCGCCACGACCATGTATGGTAGAAAACACTTAAAAATCTTCTCCAGAATCAAGAAAGTTTCCAGGCTGAATCTTTGTATATAGCATTATGGACTCAAGTTCTACCAAGTTTGTTCAAATGATGACCCAAGGTTGACCTTTGACCTTTTTACGGCATGGTCAAATTTGCGTCCCCATGCATTTGTAGAGGAGATATGTTGAAAAGTCATTTTCTCAAAATGTGTTTAAAAAAAGGTAAGAGAAAAAGTCCAGGGAGTGCCACAATCACAAATCGCAGCCCTTCCCAGACCCCAAGAGGAAGAGGAAAGCGACAAATCCAAACAAGCACAAATTGAACAAACGTACGAAAAGCACTAAGATTAAGACTAATACCGGGACCACCGCCTTAGAACGGTCAGTAGAGTAAACCACCGGGGGTGGGGGGGGGCGAGGGGGCGGGGTTAAAGCACTTTTACAGCTAGCTAACTTCACCCTGGGTCCCGATGCTACTCTTAATACAGAAACACATAAAAATTCGGTTCGCATAAAGGCTCCCAACTCAGTCAATGCATCAAAGCGAAAACACAAAAATCAAATTAATCACTATAATAAACAAAGACGAATACTCATGGCTAATTCTACTGTATGCCAGAGTAAATGAAAACCAATAGTTGAACCACGGCGGGCCAAGCCAAAGACATATCGTCAAGCCCCAACCCAGTGGTTAAAGGTTTACGAAGAGGCCGTCATCCTAATGGCTAATGGCTGAAACTTACAATGAGTGACTGAAGTAGTAAAACATTTTAGTTATAATAAAAATATTCTCCCTGGTAGTTATCTGACCTTGCCTCTGGGCAATATACATCTATAATATTGTGTAATTTTTAAATGTCTTCTCTTAAACCACTCGCGCAATTTTCACCAGAGTTCACATTGGAGGGGGGGGGGGGCTTCTGTCAAAAGGGTATTGCTAATTTGTTTAAATGGTTCCGCACCATCAAACAAGGAGGCCGCCAAGCCCATATATAGTAAAACACTTAAAAATCTTCTTCTCCAGAACCAAGAAAGCATCGGGCTGAATCTTGGTATATAGCATCGAGGACTCAAGGTCTACCAAGTTTCTTCAAATGATGATCGTAGGTTGACCTTTGACCTTTATACGCCAAGGTCAAATTGGTGTCCCTATACATTTCTATAGGGAAAATGTTGAAAAGTCATTTTCTCAAAATGTATTAAAGACTAACGACTGAACCTTACAATGTATGCTTAAAGAAGTAAAACATTTTAGTTATAATCAAAATTTTGTCCCTTGAGGGTTATCTGCCCTTGCCACTGGGCTATATACATTATGAAATTGTGCAAATTTTTAATTTCTTCTCTGAAACCGTTTTCAATTTTACCAGATTTCACATGGAACCTTCTGTCAAAAGGGTCTTGCTAATTTGTTCAAATTGTTCCGCGCAATTGAACTGGATGGCCGCCATGCCTATATGTGGTAGAAACTCTTAAAAGTCTTCTCCTCCAGAACCAAGAAAGCTTTGGGGCTGAATCTTGGTATATAGCATCGACGACTCAAGGTCTACCAAGTTTGTTCAATGATGACTATAAGTGGACCTTTGACCTTTTTAAGGCAGTGTCAAATTGGCGTCCCAATGCATTTGTATGGGAAAAAATGTTGAAACGTCATTTTCTCAGCATGTATAAAACACTTATGACTGACACTTACAAAGTGTGATAAAGTTGTAATACAAATTTAGTTATAATCAAACTTTTGTCCCTTGCCACTGGGCTACATACATTATATAACTGTGTAATTTTAAATGTCTTCTTCTCTGAAACTGTTTGAGCAATTACACTAGATTTCACATGGGCCTTCTGTCGAAAGGATGTTGCCAATTTTTTCAAATGCTTACGTGCAATTGAACAAGATGGCGCCATGTCTATTTCCGGTACAAATTCTTGAAAATGTTCTTCTCCAGAACCAAGAAAGCTTTGGGGCTGAATTTTGGTATATAACATTGAGGACTCAAGCTCTACCAAGTCATTGATGAAAGTGTGTTATTTTACTCTAATAACCTAGATCTTCTCCCTCCTAAGCCTAAATTATCTTTTCGATATTTGAAACAAGGTATCCAAGAATTTCATAGGAAGTATGTTTTGGCTCCAGCTGTTGTTGTTGTGTGACGACTTTATTATATCAATACTCTAATACAAGAACTTGGTAGTACCAAAACATATGAACGGATTTCTACTGACGAGAGATCTATTTTTAATACCCATTCTATCGATATTGTTGCTTAGTTGCAGTGAGTATTAAAAAAAAAGCAAGACAGACTTCCTACGTTATATTGAATACCGAAACTTCATTAACGACATTATAAAGCACGTTCGTTTCCAATTCTAGTTCATGTACGACTACTGTTTTGTCCAAACTACTAATATCATGCCTTACTTCTGTTAAAAACATTGGATTAGATACTATGATACTGTTTACGAAAGGGACGGAATTAACTATTTTTGGTCAATTAAAAATTCTAATGATGTTCTCACTAAATTTAAATCTAAAAACTTTCAGGCTTCTAAATTGTCTACATATGATTTTTTTACACTGTATACTACGTGACCTCATCATCTTATAAAAGATGAACTTATTGATTTAATTAACTGAACGTTTATTCGGGAGAATACCCAATATTTAGCTTGCAACAAAGAATGTGCTTTTTTCACTTCTGATGCATATAATAATCACAATTTATGGTCGTGTCGAAAAGTCTGTGATGCCCTTGTTTATCTTTTGGATAATATTTTTATTAGATTTGGAACTAAACTTTATAGGCGAACTATTGGTATTCCGATGGGAAATAATTGTGTTCCTCTTGTTGCAGATATGTTTCTTTTTTGTTATGAGAGAGATTTCATGAAGTCTCGCTCGCGTGAAAATCAGGCTGACATTATTGAGGCTTTCAATTCAACTTCAAGATACCTTGATGATTTATTAAATATTGACAATATTTACTTGACCAAATGGTGGACTGGATATACCCTACAGAACTCCAATTAAATAGAGCAAATTCTTCCGATACCGAGGCATCTTTTTTAGATTTGAATCTATGTATATCTAATGGTACGGTTTCCACCAAAATTTATGATAAACGGGACGATTTTGATTTTGATATAGTCAATTTCTCTTTTCTGGATGGCGATGTCCCCGGCGTACCTCATATGGGGTATACGTATCTCAAGTTATTAGTTTCGCCAGAGCTTCTTCAAATCTTAATGACTTTAACTTCCCTAATAAAGCCCTTACTGCCAAACTTTTTAGGCAAGGCTATCGTTATTTTAAACTTCGTAAGGCGTTTTCGAAATTTTATCGCAGACACAGTGCCTTGTTAGAAAAATATAGCGTCAGTCTGAAAACACTTCTCCAACTAGGTATATCGGAACCAGAATTTTATTGTGACTTAGTGTACAGATTTAGAAAAATTGTAGGTAAATCTAACTTTTCGGAGCAATTCAGAAAACTTATTAACCGTTATAAAAGAATTGACTATAGCCTGGATATTATGCGGCAGACTGCATAAAAGGTAAGAGAAAAGTCCAGGCATGCCTAGTTGTCAACCCAATCATTGTTGATGGCTATGCTTCACTCTTTAATTGCACGACGGCGGTTCGGGCCTCAGACTCAATGACGGTCTCTTCGTAAAACTTTAACCAGTGGGTTGGGGCTTGGCGATATGCCTTTGGCTTGGTCCGCCGTGGTTCAACTATTGGTTTTCATTTACTCTGGCATACAGTAGAATTAGTCATGAGTATGAGTATGAGAATGAGCCTTTGTTTATTATAGTGATTAATTTGATTTTTATGTTTTCGCTCTGATGCATGGACTGAGTTGGAAGCCTTTATGCGAACCGAATTTTATGTGTTTCTGTATTAAGAGTAGCATCGGGACCCAGGGTGAAGTTAGCTAGCTATAAAAGTGCTTCAAACCCCCCGGTGGTTTGCTCTACTGACCGTTTTAAGGCGGTGGTCCCGGTGTTAGTCTTACTCTTTGTTGCTTTGTGGTTTATTTCACGAGGCGATTTGTAGTATGTCTTTCCGTGTGTCATTTCGTTTTTATGTTTTTCAGTCCTTTTAGTATTGCGATTACCTCGCTTGAGGAAGAGAGAGCTAATCTTAGTGTTTTTCGTACGTTTGTTCAATTTGTGCTTGTTTGGATTTGTCGGTTTCCTCTTCCTCTTGGGGTCTGGGATGGACTGCGGTTTGTGACTGTGGCACTCCCTGGACTTTTCTCTTACCTTTTGTTGTTTAAATGATGATCACAGGTTGACCTTTGTCCTTTTTACGGCAACGATAAATTTGATTTATTTGTGTAGATTTGTATCGGGGGAGTTGAAAAATCATTTTTTTTCAATATGTATTTGAGATTAATGGCTGAAATCTACAATGTATGATTAAAGTAGTAAAATGTTGTAGTTAGGATCAACCCCCGCCCCCAGCCACCCACCCCGGGGTATCTACCCTTGCTCCTGTGCTCTATACAGGTATAAAACCATAAAATCTTTAAACATCTTCTTCTCTAAAACCATTTGACCAATTTTCACCAGATTTAACATGGGGCCTTCTGTCGATGGGATCCTGACAGTTTGTTCAATTGGTTCTGCATCACTGAACAAGATAGCTGTTATGCCCATATATGGTAAAAAATCTACTTCACCAGTACTAAGAAAGCTTTGACGCTGAATCTTGGTATACAGCATTGGGGACTCAAGGTCTACCAAGTTTAATAAATGATGACACTAGGATGACCTTCGACCCTTTTATGGTATGGTCAAATTTGTGTCCCAGTTGCTGTGGGAATACTAGAAGACTGTTGCATGGCATTTGCAAATATGCAGGTGAGCGAATTGTGGCCCATGGGCCTCTTCTGTCTATGTCCAGATGATATGTCTTCCAGATTATGTATTCACATCATTTACGTACCCTATAAGGAGTGTTGTTTAGTATTTTTATTACATGTACATGATACATGTGTCTCACAAAAATCGGTGACCTCTTCTCCTTTCGCCTATTCTTATTACCGAACAAAACCAAAATATATGTGAAATCACCATACGAAAACTTTTAGCGTTAATTTCGAACTGCTAATGTCTTTGTAACTTGCTATGAAGACAATAAATAAAGAAAGGCCACAACCATGGAGCACAATGACCCGAATTAATTAAGGTTTGAATGAGAGGACTTTAAATAAGATCGAACTTCGGTGAAGTTGATGTTGCACCCCGCCCCCGTCGCCGCCCCCTGCCTCCCACCCCCCCCCCTCCCGCCCGTCCCACTTGCCCACCCCTAAACATAAACACACACAAAGTAATTCTTATTTGAATTAGAAGAAATTAATACAGGAATTGCATCGTAAGCACATGCATATTCTCGTATGCATGAGAAGTTGCACTCAAAAGGTACCCATAGTATATATACTTTCATAAAATCTGAGGTAAGAAAATGACGAAGTTAAAGTGGAAAAAGTGACAAAAATAAATTAGAAAATTATATCCAAACTACATGTACTTCTGCAGAAACAGGAGAAAAATGTGTGCGAAGTTTAAAAAAGACCGGTATAAAATTGTATGAGGAGTTGCAATCACAAGGTATCCACTGTCTATACATCTGAGGTCAGAAAATGACAAGTTCACAAAGTAGAAAAAGTGACAAAAATAATGCAAGGATTATATCAATAGCACATGCTCATCTTCAGACTATGGAGAAAACATGTGCAAAGTTTCAAAAAGTTAAAAAAAAGTATATCAGTTGTGCTCACGAGGTACTCACTGTCTGTATATATTGAGGGTGAAAAGTGATTAAGTTGACAATGTAGAAAAAGTGAAAGAAAAAAAAAACACTACCATTTATACACCTTTTTGGCAGACTTTGTGTCCATAATGCTATATACTAAGGTTCAGCCTAGAAGCTTTCTTAGTTCTGGAAAAGATTTTTAAGATATGACAGGGTGACTATCTTGTTCAAATAGCGTAGAACCATTGAACAAAAAAGGTAGGAGAAAAGTCCAGGGAGTGCCACAATCATAAGCCGCAGCCTTTCCCAGACACCATGAGGAAGAGGAAACAGGCAAAACAAAACAAGCACAAACCAAACAAACGCACGAAAAGCACGAAGACTAGCCCTGTTTCCCTGGCGAGGCAATCCCAATGCTCAAAGGACCGAAAAACACATGAACAAAATAACACCAGGCAAAACTAGAACCAATCGCCCCGTAGAATAAACCACAAAGCAACAAAGAATAAGACTAACACCGGGACCACTGTCTTAGGACGGTTAGTAGAATAAACCAACGGGGGTTTAAAGCACTTTTACAGCTAGCCAACTTTACCCTGGGTCCGATGCTACTCTTTATGGAGAAATAAATTGACAATAACCCCTTCGACAGAAAGCCCCATGTAAAATCTGGTGAAAATAGGCCAGAGAAAAAGTCATTTAAAGATTACACGATTTTATACACCTATATAGCCCAGAGACAAGGGTAGATAACCCAAGGGTACAGCATTTTGATTGTAACTACTACTTGAATAATAAATTGTAAGTTTCAGCCATTAGTTATTGATACATTTTTAGAAACTGATTTTCAAATATTTGTATGGACGCAAATTTGATCTTGTCGTAAAAAAAGTCAAAGTACATCCCTGGATCATCATCTGAACAAACTTGAGTCCTCGAAGCTAGATACAAAGATTCAGCCTCAAAGCTTTCTTGGCTCTGGAGAATATGTTTAAGTGTTTTCTTCTTTTTACCATATATGGGCCTGGTGGCCATATTGTTTAATGATGGAGCCTTTAGAACAAGTTGTCAATATCCCTTCGACAAAAGACCCCATGTGAAATCTGGTAAAAGTTGGTCAAACAGTTTCAGAAAAGACGTTTAGAGATTACACGATTGTATACCTGTATATAGCCCAGTGCAATGGCAGATAACTCACGAGCAACAAAAACTTGATTGTAACTAACAAGTTTTACCATTTTAATCATACATTGTACGTTTCAGCCATTAGTCTTTAATACAGTTTGAAAAAATGATTTTTCAACATGTTCCCCATACAAAAGTATGAAAACGCAAATTTGATCTTGCCGTAAAAAGGTCGAAGGTCTTCCCAGTACCATGATTTAAACACACTTTGAGAACATGAGTCCCCGATGCTATATACCATGATTCAGCCTCAAAACTATCTTGGTTCTGGAGAAGAAGATTTTAAAGTAGTTTTACCATATATGGTCATGGTGACCATCTTGTTAATCTTGCAGAAGTTAAAATTGATAACATCCCTTCTACAGAAGGCCCCATCTGAAAACTGGCGAAAATGGTAAAGCGGTTACAGTAGCGAAGACATTTTACGGTTTCATACATCTATATAGCCCAGGGGCAAGGGCAGATAAACCCGGGAGACTAAAAGTTGATTGTAACTAAAAGGGTTTGCTACTTTGAGCATAAATTATAAGTTTCAGCCATCAGGCTTAAATCCATTTTGCGAAAATGATTTTCAATATTTTCTACATACAAATGCATTATCTTGGAAAGAATTTTGGTGGCGTACACAGACATACTTTAGTGTTGTCACATAAGTCTCAATAAAAACCGAGACTCATATTTTCATTGTGTTATTTATTTTTTTTTTTTTCTAAGGGTAACTTTTATATAAATGGTTAAATCTATTCTAGCACCGGTTGAAACTTGAGTGTCCTATTGTTCTATTATAATTTGTCTGTTGAAGTGGAAGGATTATCAAAAATTACCTCGAGAGAGGCATCTAACTCTAGAATTGTATATTTTTCTCGTTTTAGGTTGCCAGAAGGAAACATATAATCAAATTATTCAGAAAAATCTGCAAATCTCAAGGAAGGAAAATAATTATAATTAAAATTTTCAGAAAAATCTGCAATCACGGAGCACTGCCTTCTCGAGGGAACGAAAACGGTATGTGACGAGGAACAACTCACAAAAGCAAGGTTGAATAACCGACATACGAATAAATAAGACATGCAACAGTGGTAACGCCTTGGAACGACCAACAGGAAAAACTACTCAAATGTAGTTTGGGGGTGCGGGGGTGAAGGCTTAAACAACTATTTGAACGCGAAACCTCACCCTTAGTTCTGATGCAGCTCTAAATTACAAATACAAATATGTGTTCGGTCAGCATAGGGGACTCTACATCACAGTAAAACCCAAAGCTGTGATGAAACAAAGTAAGCGATATAACAGCGATCTGAAACAGTGCAAAAGTAAACAACTGCCCTTTCGACATCACACGGAAACACGTTTTTGCTTGGCCTTTTATTTTAAATGAAAATATTTTGTTCTGACTGAATCGGCCAAGAATTGGTCTGACCTGTGCAATTTCTGTAGCAAAAATATTTTTGGGAATTTTTGTCTTAGAAAAAGTGCTGGTTTTGAATTATTGATGTTTCACAACAAAATTATGAAAATTTTAGAAAAATTGAACAGCGGCACTTCACCTACCTGCATAATTTGCATTCATTTTCACTAAGGGAAAAAGTAAAAATACTTGACGTTTTGAAACAGAAAAGACTAGATTTTTTTTCTGCACAGGTAGTTACGACAAATGGTTTGGCGTTAAATCATAACAAAAATTGCAAATAGGGTCGGGTCTCAGACTATAAGTAAGTCGGCTCGTGCTGATGCTCTGGCTCTGGTTAGGTCCACCGGCTGGCGCATATGGCATAAGATACATTGTCTTACGTTGCGGCTTGAGTGGATTTCATACAGTTGGTAGATTTTCTGCCATTCTACGAAGTAGATCACTTTTGTCACTTCGTGTCTGTTTGCGCTTCTGTACACCAACTCCCTTCTAAACACGGGTCGACTCTGAAAGGAAAGAATTTGCTCCAAAAGGGAGCAAATTCTTTCCTTTCAGACCCTTTTCAGAAGGGAGCAAACCCCCATTTTGAAAAAAATATCGTCCCAACCCCTGAACGTGTATTCAGTCTCCTTAAATGTATAATGAAACTATAAGGTAATAAAAATGCCATATTTACAGTCGAACTTCAATGACTCGGAAATCTCGGAGACCATGGAAATTTGTCACAGATAATGGTAATTCGAGCCGCTGAAGGTAAATCATGGCGCAAGGTCAAGAAGCAAATGTTGATAATTTAGGGAAATGCTTTCGAGCTTCTACACAATAATGGTATGTTGTGTGTACTCATTACAATCGCCTCGACGAGGTGATTCTAATGATTACACACAACATACAATTGCATGATGAAATAAGAAAAATCCTGAAATATTTGTTTTCTGGAGCTATCGGAGAATTTCGTAGGGTCTCGAAAATGAGTTCGAACAAGCCATGGTAAACGAGTCATCGTTGTTCGAGCTGTTGAGGTGCGACTGTATCTGGGCCTAAAACATGTGTCTGTTGGCGAATATTCTTTACTAATGTGTTTAAATTGATCGCACAACGTAAGCCCTCATGTCATTAAATATATGTGTCTGAACTTCCCAGTTGGACAGATAAATGACGTCTTGCGTGGATGCCATGCGTCAAACATCATAAAATGAGCCACAACTTCAGAAAACGTATCTTTAGGACTTGTGCGTCCAGCGAAGCTTCAGATCAGCCTGCGCATTAGTAAGGTAGCCGAGGACGCACATTTTTTTTTTTTTTCATGCGGACAACGCGTAAGATTAGACTGTGCGGATGCGCAGGCTGATTTCAGTCTTCGTTGCGCGCACATGTGAGAAAGTACGTTTTTTTTTCACGTTGTGGCTCAATTTGTCTTTGATAGCTCATGCAGAAATCACAGAAACAACTTGTTCATATTCATTATTTTATAAAGCCTTGTGCGGTAAAATCGATCGGAATGATGCAAATAAAAAATATTGAACCAAAAATATGATATGCTGCTAAAATATGGTCTGTAGGAAATATCTAGGCAGGAAATTAAATTTGTCTGTAGCTATTTAACTGATTGTTTGTCCGTTTCTTTGTAGATACTATGTATAAAAAGTTAAATATGATGCTAATGTGAGCAAAAAGAGACAGTTTATAGTCTCTAGAAGTAGGCGTTAATTCAGTCTGTTGGTACTTTGTTTGCAATATAGAGTCGAACTTCAATGTGGTTGTATATATAAGTAGTTTAAGCCACTGAAGGTCAATCATATGCCCAGGCCAAGAGGCAAATGGGGATAATTTAGGGATCTTCTATACAACAATGGTACTCATTAAGATACCCTCGATGAGGCGATTCTAATAAGTACACACAACATATTTTTCCTGATAACAGGAAATTTCCCTAAAATATTCCAAAATATTTGTTTCCTTGAGCTATTGGAAGAATTTTCTAGGGACTCAAAAACCAGTTCGAATTAGCCACAATAAATGGGCCATCGGTTTTTGAGTCATTCAAGTGTTACTGTAATTAAAAATTCTCAAATTGGTTTACTTCTAATGGCATTATGTTTTTTCTGGACACCAATCAAAGAAACTGACGCACTGGACTATATCAGATAACAACAAATGAGTGCAAGTAAAATTTAAGTTTTCGTAACAAAATGATAAATCAGGGCCCAGTTGTTCAAAGCTAGCGACGTCGTTAGTTAACGATTCGTTAAAATTTAAATCGAGTGATAGGCGAATATGCTGAAATTTTTTGCTGAAAAAATGTGAGTAGCTTTTGCAGTGCAAAAGCTACTCACTTTTTTTCAGCAAAAAATATCAGAATATTGTATACTGAATCCGCTAAAACAGTTAACGAAATGACCCTTAACGAGCTCGTTAAGCTAACGACGCTTTGAACAACTGGGCCCAGGCAACAGTAAACCCACACGTCAGTATTTCTTCATTGGTAATAGTTATTTGATGGTTTGCTATATTTGACGTGGCTTTCTTTAAGTGACACTTTTGGTCGGCCGTTAAACAAATCATTTCACGGAATGTAGTAGATTTTAACTTCACCATACTTAACAAGCAGAGGTGAACATGTTTCAAAAGGCCTTTATACTATCCCAAATACAGAGCTTGACATCCAAAAACATGTACATTATCTGCGTATCCGAGCATACGTTTGCATAACGCTAACACACTTTTGTCAGATACATAATTTTTGCCAACGCACTTGATAAGCCGTGGTTTAACCCCCCCCCCCCCCCCGACACACCACACACACACACACACACACCCTCCACACATTCAAACAAATCGTTTTATTCCTGCTCAAATGTGTGTAACAGCTGATTGCAAAAACGCACCTTCTGACATGATCGCCCAAAGAAGACTCAAATCAGCTTGCGCATCCGTGCAGTCTGATCAGAGTATTCGTTGCCCGTATGACAAAGCGTTGCTACGTTGTCCACATAAAATATGCCTAATGAAGATTCTGATCAGACTGAACGAATGTGAGCGGAATAAACATCAAAGTATTCTATGTAGTAACAGTATCCTCATTTATACATTTTTATGGAAGACGTTCACAACACACAGAATGATGCTAGATAATTTCTATGGTATGTAATGATTTTTAGCCGATTGTTTTTTCTTTGCTTTATTGATAAAATACGATGTTCGTAAAAATGTCCCTTATGCCATATTTGGGCACCTGAGGCCAGAATCAGCCTGCATATTTGCACAGTATGATCAGGGCCTTTGACACCAAGACTGAATGAAGTATATCGCTAGGCGGAGATGGTCCTGCATTTATGGTCCATCACGAAAACATGCCTATATAATGTTTACCCCCTTAAACCCCACTTTTATATAGTCTTACGACATGAAAGCCGTAACAAAGGAATGAAGCCTAGCTGAAAAAATATTCCGCCTTTCGTGGGAATCGAACCCGGTCCTACCGGTTAAAAATCCAATGCTCTAACCACTGAGCCAAAGAGTCGACTCCCTGACGCAGTTGTCAGAGATTGAATATATACTTAGATGCTATGCGTAATCTGCCACGGCAGATAATCGAAGGTAGGAGTGCTCGGTCGTAACAATAGTAAAACTGGGGTTAACAGGCATATCCATTATTTTTCTTATTTCTACTCGGCGAGGCGGTTCTAACGAGTGCCCATAATCTATGTTTTGAGCAGAAATATGAAAAATATCCGAGTTTTTTATCCGAAAATTTTCATTTTTTTTTTTTTTTTTTTTTTTTTTTTTTTTTTTTTTGAGGTGGTGAAATGTTCAACATATTTAAATAGGCATGTTTTCGTAATGACATTCCGCAAGACTGTACTTCTTCCTGTATTGCTTGGCTCCACCATACTAAAGACAAAATATTGATGCGCATGCGTCCAAACGTGACTCTTATGGCATATGCGGGCATTTGTGCAGTTGCCCGTTTACAGAATCTGCGAGTTTTGTTGACTATGAATGCACATTCTGTCATGGTTCACTGCATGAATAAGCATTGGTTCCTTTGCTATCCAGAAAGTTCAGTAAAGAGACTGCACAGGCAAAAGAGAATCTTGCATGAATGCACATGTCACTAAATATATGTGAAGATACCCAGGAAATGCCAAAGTCACGAATCACAGCCTTACCGAAGCACCCATTACGAAAACATGCCTATTCAAATATACTGAAAATTTTACCATCAAAAAATGAAAATTTTCAGATAAAAAAATCTGATATTTTTCATATTTCTGCTCAAAACATAGATTGTGGGTACTCGTTAGAACCGCCTCGACGAGGCGGTTCTAACGAGTACCCACAATCTATGTTTTGAGCAGAAATAAGAAAAATAATGTATTACCCTGTAAACCTCAGTTTTACTATATAAAAGTGGGGTTTAAGGGGGAAAAATTATATAGGCAATTTTTCCGTGATGAAAAGGAAATATGATGAACAAACAAACGTCACTTATGAAACCACGGACGCACAAACAAAGAATTGCCATTATTGCATAAAAAGCAGTGTCGAACGTTATTAACAGCCGTACATAAACAGGCGAAAAACCGTGTATTAACAAGGCAATTCACGCGCTGTTAATGCACGGCTACGCAACTTTTAATATGCTCGTATCCGGGACACAGAATTGCTGCAGTCACGAGATGTGTACTCCCCTGCCCTAGAACGAGCATAGTCCGTGGAAATAGCGTTCGCGCGACATCGGGGAAAAGACGAAACAAAATAGTGCAAGAAATAACGCGAAATGTAGCAAATGTTTTCAGATTTTATGCAATAATAGCGATCGAACATGGTATTTCAATGCATTAACATTCGCCAGGTCCCTTGGGAGTTGTTGAAAACCGCGGCCCTCAGCCGCGGCCTTTGGCCTCGGTTTTCAACACCTCCCACGGGACCAGGCGAATGTTAATGCATGAAAAACCATGTTTGATCCCTATACTGAAGAACCGCACTGGAACCCTTCATTGTATCACGACAAGAACTCAATTTTTCTCTTCATCAATTCTGATATGATATGATGGATCCTGAGCTGTCTTTCCCAGACTTGCTCAAAACTACAGATAACGTTTTCATTACACCCTTTCATTCCTCTAAATGATTGTTTGGTAGCAACAGTATCAGGTTCGTCACTAAATGTGTTTTAACGGCAAACACCAACACTTGTTGTTCTAAAATTTATCAAAATATCATTTAGTGGTTACTCGGTAGTAATGGTATCTGATTCACGACAGCATGTGTTAGAAACCTAAAACCAAAGACGGCCCAGTTGTTCAAAGCTAACGATGTCGTTAGTTAACGATTCGTTAAAATTTACATGGAGTGATACGCAAATATGCTGAAATTTTTTGCTGAAAAAATGTGAGTAGCTTTTGCAGTGCAAAAGCTACTCACATTTTTTCAGCAAAAAATATCAGAATATTGTGTATTGAATCTGCTAAAACAGTTAACGAAATGACCCTTAACGAGCTCGTTAAGCTAACGACGCTTTGAACAACTGGGCCCAGGTCAATTATGTGGATAGATACACCTTAAAGAGAGACAGCTCTGCTTATATTGTTTAGACTCCCTTCTGAAAAGAGTTTTCCTCTAAAAGGAAACTTGGGGGAGCAAATTATTTCCTTTTAGTGAAAGCCCCTTTTCAGAAGGGCCTTAAAAGCAAACATGAAATAACAAAATAATCATTACGGAAACACGCTGTTTCAAACATATTGAAAATTTTACCACCAAAAACTGAAAGTTTTCCGATAAAAATTTTGATAGTTTTCATATTTCTGCTTAAAACATAGCTTGTGATACTCGTTAGAACAGCCTCGCCGAGGCGGTTCTAACGAGTACCCACAATGCCGAGGCGGTTCTAACGAGTACCCACAATCTTAAGTTTTTAAGCAGAAATAAGGCAAATAATGTATACCCCTGTGAACCCCAGTTTTACTATATAAAAGTGGGGTTTAAGAGGGTCAAAATTATATAGGTATGTTTTCGTGATGTATGAGAAAATGAGGTTATAAAACCAACATAAAGCATATTTGTTTTAACTGCATTATTACATCATAACGTAATTTTAGACAGTTATAGTATCGGAATCAAGTCAACGTGCAAGAAAGGAAACACCCAAAGATATAACTTAAGAGACCCTAAAATGCCACAAACAAAAACGATAGCCTTTTCAAGGCATCAAAAGAAAGAGGGATTATGGACAAACAATAGCAGAAGAAATGCTACATATGACTGCACCGGCGCACAAACAAGGACGAATTGCTACAGAGGAACCGTCCTGGAACGGTTGCGATTGTTTACATTACGCCGTAGTTGGCCCATTAAAGACTGAATAAACTCTACCACACTATATATTCGAAATGTCCATTTTCGATTTTAGGTATGTCAGACTATATGATGTAGATATTCCTAAAGAAAAATGGTTGAACTATTTGCAAACAGTGAAGACCCTGATCGAACATCGCGTTCTGTGGCGTCTGATGTGGGTCTGCACTGTTTGCCAGTTACCCGTTTAGGGGTCTTCAATGGGTTAGTGTTACTGTCATTTTCATTTAACATTAGAGAAGTTATTCTTAGTAAGTGTTATGTTTCTATCTATTGCTTTATTTTTCACACAGTCATGGGCTCTCGAATCGGTAAAGATATCCTATATGATGTCTACGGTTGTCTAGCTTCGGCTTGGCATGGTCGGTCACTCTCCTGGATAGGCACTTCCGACTATGTCTGCGTATGCTCTCGGGAGCCATTCCGGCTGATGTGCTTGATGACACCTACTTCCCGCCATTATTCCTTTAAACGTCTGGGGATTAGTGCTGTAGAAAATATTAACACTAACCGTGCTATAGGCGAATTCAGCAGACGACAAATTGACGATATTATTCTTATTTTTCCTCGAAAATAGGATCTAGCACTTCACGCAAATTGCCTCCTAAGCAGACAATTTGTATGAAGTGTCAAATCTTATTTTCAACGAAAACAAAAAAGAAAAAAACGTATTTCAAAATGTCTCCTGCTATTTTTTACCCAGCATGCAACGTTTTCATTGCAGACACGTTACTTGGTCGAAGGGCAGCATAAGCCTAATTGCTGTACTTGGATCAGTACTTCGATCTGAAATGAGTTTTTTTTTGTTTTTTTTTTGGGGGGGGGGGGTTGTTTTGTTTTGTTTTGTTTTGTTTTGTGTGTGTGTGTGTGTGTGTGTGTGTGTGTGTGTGTGTGTGTGTGTGTGTGTTCCGTAATAATCTTCGTGTATGTGTTTGTTTGTGTTTGCGTAAACATTATTTTCCGCCAAAGATTTCCCATGAACTAATGGATTTAGGATTTTGAAATTTGTAACAAACATCTGGTATGACTTGTATTGTGTAAGAGAGCAGTGGGCCAGTCGATGGATTCGAGCACGTGAACCACTGTTCACTTATCTAGTTTAAAATGTATAAATGTTGGTAAATACTGTCACGAGTTGTCGCCGTAATAAGCATATCCAACTTGAAACCTGCGGCTGCCTTGCTTCCTGGGCCCGCCTGTAAATTGAAGTGGTCTGATTGGGGCACACACCGTGGGTGCTGACCCCACCTGATACATGTATCTGTGGCTGATGTGTTTCGCGAATCCAAGCGGTTGATGCCCAGCGGACACATGACGTGTATGCAACGTCGCCACAAAGTCGATACAACGTTGAGACGACGTTGTATAGGCCTCATATGCCCGCTTGGTGTGTACTAGGTAGAAGATGTTTATTGCATTGAAACTTGCTTTTAAGAGGCTTCATATTCCTGGTACATTTTGATTTTTAAATGGGGGCAACTTTTATGAGTTCCTGTTTGCTTTCCTGCACAGCAAGCCACTTCAGAAAAGGGGTCTACTCTAAAGAACTGTCAAAAGATCTAGCTTTTCCGCTATGTGTCCTCTTTAACCGATCCCTCAGTCAAGGTGAAGTACCTAGACAATGGAAAGAAGCAAACATATGCCCTATTCATAAAAAAGATGATCCCTCATTAGTAAGTAATTACAGACCCATTTCTTTGCTAAACTCTGAAGACAAAGTATTTGAAAGGCTTATATTCAAGCACTTATACAATCATCTTCGAGATAATAACGTTCTATCATCTTTACAGTCCGGGTTCATACAAGGAGACTCCACTGTAAACCAACTCACTTTCTTGTACAATACATTCTGTCAAGCCTTAGACATGGGCAAAGAAGTTAGAGTTGTCTTCTGCGACATCAGGAAAGCATTTGATCGTGTATGGCACGCAGGGCTTTTACACAAACTTAAGGCAGCAGGTGTTCAGGGAGAACTTCTCAAATGGTTTACAAATTATTTAGCTGAAAGAAAACAACGCGTTATACTTCCTGGTGTCGCGTCAGACTGGACGTATATTCTTGCTGGAGTGCCGCAAGGCTCCATACTCGGGCCAATACTTTTCTTAATCTACATTAATGACATAGTCGCTGAAATTGGCTCCAATATTCGCCTGTTCGCTGACGATACTAGCCTCTACATTATTGTTGAAAATCCTATTACATCTGCTGTTTGCCTTAACTCAGACCTTTCAAAAATTTCTATCTGGGCAAACAACTGGTTAGTTGACTTCAATCCGATCAAAACCGAATCAATGCTGATATCTCGAAAACTAAACAAGCCTGTTCACCCACCCCTGTTTATGCAAGAAGTACAAATAGCTGAAGTGTCATCTCATAAACACCTAGGCTTGATTCTGTCCAACGACTGCACTTGGCACCAACATATTGATTACATAACTAAAAAAGCATGGAACAGGATTAATATTATGCGAAAACTCAAGTTTAAGTTGGACAGGAGTTCTCTAGAAAAAATATTTACAACTTTTATAAGGCCCTTACTTGAATACGGGGATATAGTATGGGACAACTGCACACAATTTGAAAAACAAGAAATTGAGAAAATCCAAATCGAAGCCGCACGAATTGCCACTGGAACAACCAAACTTGTATCTCTTAATGCCCTGTACCAAGAAACTGGCTGGGTTACACTAGAAAAGAGACGGGAAAATCATAAACTCGTCATGTTCTACAAAATGTATAATGACTTAACTCCGTCTTATCTTTCTTCTTTAGTACCACAGTCAATAAACAATCTATCCCAATACAGCCTCCGAAATGCAGATAACCTACAATCTATTCACGCTAGAACTAATCTATATTTTCAGTCTTTTCTACCAGTTCGGTTACTTCTTTCAAGAATTATTTAAACCGCAACAGAACGTCTATTCCAAAATATTTCTATACAGGCAATAGGAAAACACAGATCTTGCATACACGTCTCCGAACAAAATGTAGCAGCTTAAACAGCGATCTCTACTCCAAAAATATAACTGAATCTCCATTTTGCCACTGTGGACAGGTAGAAAATTCGCACCATTATCTACTTTGTTGTCCCTTGTACACCGCACAGAGAAACGAACTCTTTAACGCTGTATCAGAGTATCAAACAATATCGCTTAATCTTCTACTATATGGAGATGCCTCTTTACCATACACAACAAATGTTCTTATATTTGAAAAAGTCCAAAAGTATATAAGCGACACAAAACGCTTTTAACTGTTGAAGCCATTTAAATACAATGTTCTGTACATGCAACTCTCTATTGAAACGTTAGTAGATTCTGTGGGAAACTTACCAGGGAAGCGCTGCCCTTATCCCCCCCCAATTGTTTTTATTAAAATCCCTTAAGGTCTTGTGATATATTAAAGCGACTTCTACGACTGATTTTATCAGCCTTAGAAGTGGCATTAGTATGAACCAGTTAACAGTTATGGCTCTTTAATTGATATTCTGACCTTACTGTCATTTCAAGTATATATATATAATTATTATTTTTTTTTATTGCTTTCGTTATCTTATCATTGCTCTTTATATATATATATATATATATATATATATATATATATATATATATATATATATATATATATATATATATATATATATATATATATTTATTTATATATATATATTTGTTTGTGTTTTTTTTTTTTTTTTTTTTTTTTTTTTGTGTGTGTGTTTTTTTTTTTTTTTTTTTTTGTTGTTTTTTTTCTTCTTTCAAATCTGCATCCTTAATTCACATCCACAAATTGAGATCTATATTGTTTAACATTTTTCCGTCACTATTTGTACAACTGTAATTGTTAAGGAGAAGAACTAAATAAGTAGTCATACTTTCGTTCTGATCCTATTTCTTATGTGCTACAATGTATAGTGTTATGTAATATTTGGATAATAAAATATGTTTAAACCAAAAGGAGTCAACTCCTTATCAGAAGGAAGGAAAACAGTTTTGACAGAGTTTTCTCCCCTGAAAGTGTATCTTTTTCCCTTAACACTTCTTTTCAGCTTACACTCTCGGTTTACTGCTGACGAGGACTTAGGTTTTGAAACATGTGGCCAGACTCTCTGCTCAATTTTTTCTCACGGCCAAGTCAGTCAGACAAATACAAATGTAGCATTGCCGATAAATGCTGAATGACAGAAACAAGAACTTGTCTTTCGAGATGTAAAATCTGGCATTTACAACACATCTTTTCCATATTAGATCTTTGTTTCATAGCTCCAGATAAGGCACGTTTTTCAATCGCGATGAATTGGCTTTTTTTTTCTTATTTTTTCATATTGCAAAAAAAAAAGAAAAACAAACATATGTTGTGGGAACTTATTAGAAGCGCCCCGCTAACGCGCTTCTAATAAGTACCTACAAAATATGTTTTCATGGGGAATAAGAAAAAATATATTGATTACCCCTCTTATCTGGATCTTAAGAGTTTTGGTCAATACTGATTTCTTAACAAATTTTACTTAATTATCATGAAATTCTGAAGTAGATATCCTTTGGGAACACAGAACAAATCAAAAACAGATAATAACAGATTTGGTTAATTCAGTCTGTTCATAAAGAATAACGGAAAAGGCAACATCCCTCAGCCCGCCTGCATCTTTAACTCTTTCACTTCTACAGGCGATAATAATAGGTTTTGGCAAACAGCGTAGATCCAGATGAGACGGCTCATAATGAGCCGTCTCATCTGGATCTTCCCTGTCTGACATTTAGTCTTTCAACTTTACATACAAATTTCTTTCCAGTCAAAAGTTTGGTGAAAATAAAGCAGACGACAATTGTCGTATGAAATTTGGCACCGAGAGAGTGATGTTTACGGCCTCTATACAAGCAGTTAACAACAGCTGCTGCTAAAGTATTGTGTTTGGAAATGCTCGTATTTCTATTCAAAAAACAAACATTGAAAAGCTATATCAAAAGTAGTATAAGGTAAAACAAAAAACTGGTGCGTTAGCAAATGAGCCACAGCGTGCCATTATGTACATTCAGACATGTTCGCCCAGCGGAAGTTCAGAATCATCGCTGGTGCTTTTTGGCAACACAAGCGTCTAAGACTTCTTCAGGGTGACTCGAATCTGCAAATGTGGCAGTTTTCTGCTTTATCTGGTCTTATAATGGCTCTTATACATGACGAAAATTTTCACACCTGACCAAATTATATGAACTACTTTACACACAAATGTAAAACTATATTCACACGTGGTATACACTAAAGGTGGTATAAATTATTGGCTTGCTTAAATTTCTTTATTTTCCAACAAATTTTTGTCATGGAAAGACTCCATTATTTTCAAAAAAGAAGGAGGAGGAAGCAGATTGCTCCATATTATGCGAGCATTGGTGCCAATATTGAGGTAACACATGAAAACAGAATCTGGGCCAGATAACGGTCGACCGATTGGTGGTAACGAATAGTCGGTAGAGAGTTCCAATGAACTGTGGTTACACAATTTCAGAATGTGTAGGGAAACTTTTGAAGACAGGTGTGCAGTTACCTTAAATTAAGATGATTGTGTTCGTGGACCTTTACAACTGTTCAAAAAGGTTGAAATAGCATTTACAGATAGCTTCTAGTACAGAATATAGAACAACCTTTGGGAATTTGTTTGTTATTGCAACATCTACTGTTTGTGTAAATATCCTCAATGTTTGTAATGCCATTACAGAAAATGTACTGGAGAAGTATGTCGTTTTCCCTGAAAGAGATTATAAGAGGTATACCAATTTGTGGAGGTTTCATTGACGGCTGTCATATCCAGATCAAAGCCCCTAGAGAGTCTCGCGGAGATTACTTGAATAGAAAAAGTTATTACTCTCTCTTACTTCAAATCGTCTGTGGTGATAGAGACATATTCCAGGATATAAATTTTGGTGGGCCGGGCCGGGTCCACGACGCACGTGTCCTAGCAAATTCTAATTTGTATCACAGAAGAGAAACCGGAGCCTTATTTACAAAACGGATGCATAACAAGGATAGTACCATGTCTATAGAACTCATTGGTGACCCAGCCTACCCACTGAAAATTTAGTTATCCAAACCATATTCTGATAGAAATAATCTATATGATGTAAAGCGACAGTTTAATTTCAGACGTAACCGAGTAAAAATGACTATTTAACCCATTGTAGCCAGGAAACCCCTAGAAAGGTATTTGACAAATAGTGCAACGCGGCATCTGATAAGGGTCTCCACTGTTAGCAAACCATTTTTTTACTAGAAATATCTAAGTCACATAGCGTCACATACCTAAAATCGAAATTAGAATCTTTCAATATATTGTGTGGGTGAGTTCAATCAGTCTACAATGGGTCCAAACTCTTTTGGACGACTCAAAGGCCGTTGGCGGTGCTTGTAATGTCTGATCATGAGAAACAATGTGGATATGCAGAAATTTCTTCCTGTATTGTTCTACACAATTTATGCGAGAGCCACAAAGAACTTTACAATAAAAACTGAACTAAATTGGAGGGCACAGTTGATTCTGGTGAGGTTGGAGATCTAACTGAAGATATAGATGAACATCAGATGCGTGATAATCTCGCTGCAGCATTTCGGCTGGGCTGTCTATAATAAATATTATAACTATCAGTTGACAAAGTTGAATGCATATATATTAGCCAGTTGATCTTGTGATATGTCGTTTGCTTAACTGCTGGTTCAAATAATATTATTTATAAAACTACGTATAAAGGAGAACTGATGAAAAAAGAAAATGAATATTCTTCTATAATATTTGAACTACATAAAGGTGTCCAAAACGCATGGACGGACGGTAGATTTTCTTTGTTTTCATCACGAAAACATACCTATGTAATTTTAACCCCCTTAAACCCCACTTTTATATAGTAAAACTGTGGTTTACAGGGGTATACACTATTTTTCTTATTTCCTCTCAAAACATAGGTTGTGGGTACTCGTTAGAACCGCCTCGCCGAGGCGGTTCTAATGAGTACCCACAATCTATGTTTTGAGCAGAAATATGAAAAATATTTGAATTTTTTGTCTGAAAATTTTCAATTTTTCGGTGATTAACTTTTCAGTATATTTGAATAGGCATGTTTTCGTAATGGATAATTAGCAAACAAGATTGAAGCTACTGATATAAAAAAGAGAGATTATGCAAATCTCTATCTGTACATGACTTATTTGTTTTGCAGAATTTACTCCTGGGTGTAATTTTACTATGCATTCACACATTACGAAAACATACCTATTCAAATATACTGAAAATTTTCCCACCAAAAAATGAAAATTTTCAGATAAAAATTTCTGATATTTTTCATATTTCTGCTCAAAACACAGATTGTGAGTACTCGTTAGAACCGCCTCGACGAGGTGGTTTTAACGAGTACCCACAATCTATGTTTCTGAGCAGAAATAAGAAAAACAATGTATACCCCTGTAAACCCCAGTTTTACTATATAAAAGTGGGGTTTAAGGGGGTCAAAATTACATAGGCATGTTTTCGTGATGATGATGGAAATTACATATGCAGATTTCCACATGAGTAAATATGCTTTTACATGATCTCCAGACATGACGTAAATTTACTCACAATGCAAATTTGTTTAGGTGTGTATTTGGATTCATAGGACGAGAACTTCAACATCATGACAAGTGTCTTTGTATTCTAAATCAGCTTGGTGGAGACTTTTAAATTGTTTGCTTCATAATGATATTTTAAAATGTGTTTCCCTCTCTTAAAATTCATAAATAGTCAAATAAAAGTAAAAAAGGATTGCCTTTGGAAACATAGAACACAAAAAATTACGATAATTGGAGACTCGGTTTGATTGAGTCTCTTCATATGCAACACAGTAGTTTGCGAGTCTGCATGCGCCCCTAGCGCTGGCTTAAGCGGTATTCGATTTTCAAAATAACCAGGACGGGCTCAATGATCCCAAAGGAGATAAAATATAACCTGCTCTATGTTGATAAACGGGGAGACATTTTACGGCCACCACACGGCACAACACCAGCTACAGCAGAGTAAAATAAAAGCCAAAAAGGATTGCCTTTGGAAACAAAGAACACACAAAAAACTATCAAAATCGGAGACTTGGTTTTATTGTGTCTCTACATATGCATCACTGTAGTTTGCGAGACTGCATACGCCCCGCTTAGCGCCGGCTTAAGCGGTATTCGATTTTCAAAATAACCAGGATCGGCTCAATGATCCCAAAGGACATAAAATATAATCTGCACTATTATGATGTACGGGGAGACATTTTACGGCCGCCACACGGCACAAAACCAGCTACAGTAGAGTAAAATAAAAGTCAAAAAGGATTGACTTTAAACATATAAATGACAAAAAATAACAAATAGAAACACTGTTAATGAGCAATGAAATAAGAAAAGTAAATATCCTTGTTTTTGCGAAGCTCAAAAGCTGAAGTAAATTGGAGGGCACAGTTGATTCTGGTGAGGCTGGAGATCTAAATGAAGATATAGATGAACGTCAGATGCGTGATAATCTCGCAGCAGCATTTCGGCTGGGCTGTCTATAATGATCTTGGGGTATGTCGTTTGCTTAACTGCTGATTCAATTAATATGATTTATAAAAGTTACATAGGAGAACTGATGAAAAAAAGAAAATGGATATTCTTCTATAATATTTGAACTACATAAAGGTGTCCAAAACTCATGGGTGGACGGTAGATTTTCTTTGTTTTGATAATTAGCAAACAAGATTGAAGCTGCTGATATAAAAAAGGAGAATATGCAAATCTCTATCTGTACATGACTTATTTGTTTTGCAGAATTTACTCCAGGGTGTAAATTTACTATGCATTCACATGACGGAAATTACACATGCAGATTTCCACATGAGTAAATATGCATTTACATGATCTCCAGACATGACGTAAATTAACTCACAATGCAAATTTGTTTAGGTGTGTATTTGGATTCAAAAGAAGAGATCTTCAACACCATGACAAGTGTAAAAGGTAAACTTTATATTCTAAATCAGCTTGGTGGAGACTTTTAAATTGTTTCCTTCATAATGATTTTTTTAAATGTGTTTCCTTCTCTGAAAATTCATAAATAGGTACCCAAAATCTATGTTTTGAGCAGAAATATGAAAAATATTTGAATTTTTTGTCTGAAAATTTTCAATTTTTCGGTGATTAACTTTTCAGTATATTTGAATAGGCATGTTTTCGTAATGGATAATTAGCAAACAAGATTGAAGCTGCAGATATATAAAAAAAGAGATTATGCAAATCTCTATCTGTACATGACTTATTTGTTTTGCAGAATTTACTCCTGGGTGTAAATTTACTATGTATTCACATGACAGAAATTACACAAATGCAGATTTCCACATGAGTAAATACGCTTTTACATGATCTCCAGACATGACGTAAATTTACTCAAAATGCAAATTTGCTTAGGTGTGTATTTGGATTCATAGGACAAGAACTTCAACATCATGACAAGTATAAAAGGTAAACTTTGTATTCTAAATCAGCTTGGTGGAGACTTTTAAATTGTTTTCTTCATAATGATATTTTTAAATGTGTTTCCTTCTCTGAAAATGCATAAGTAGTCAAATAAAAGTCAAAAAGGATTGCCTTTGGAAACATAGAACACACAAAATTACGATAATTGGAGACTTGGTTTGATTGAGTCTCTTCATATGCAACACTGTAGTTTGCGAGTCTGCATGCGCCCCCAGCGCCGGCTTAAGCGGTATTCGATTTTCAAAATAACCAGGATGGGCTCAATGATTCCAAAGGAGATAAAATATAACCTGCACTATGATGATGTACGGGGAGACTTTTTACGGCCGCCACACGGCACGACACCAGCTACAGTAGAGTGAAATAAAAGTAAAAAAGGATTGCCTTTGGAAACAAAGAACACACAAAATCATCAAAATCGGAGACTCGGTTTTATTGTGTCTCTGCATATGCAACACTGTAGTTTGCGAGACTGCATATGCCCCCACCATCCCCCGCCCCCCCCCCCCCCCCCACCCTCGCCGCCCCCACCCCCTAGCGCCAGCTTAAGCGGTATTCGATTTGCAAAATAACCAGGATGGGTTCAATGATCCCAAAGGAAATAAAATATAACCTGCACTATGATGATGTACGGGAGACATTTTACGGCCTCCACACGGCACAACACCAGCAACAGTAGAGTAAAATAAAAGTCAAAAAGGATTGACTTTAAACATTCAAATGGCAAAAAATACAAAATAGAAACACTATCAATGAAGTATGACATAAGAAAAGTAAATATCCTTGTTTTTGCGAAGCTCAAAAGCTCTCTTTATCCCCCATCCCCCGACCTGCTCCAACCTCCATCCCCACGCCCCACGATCACCTGTGCTTCCGCGCTAGTTACTGAAAGCGCACCGCGTTCGCTTACAAACGCTGCATACTAATATATACTGACGACCAGAAACGGCTCTTATGAGACTGTGTGGATGCATATGCTGGACATGATATCTTTATATATGACTTAATGGTCTAGTTCTCGCGCTGCATTGCAAATATGCAAAACAATGTCAGATTTAGAACTCAGTAAAATTCTCTTTCAGCCTACCTGAAAATATTTCTATAACATTTTTGTCAAAATGTTTAACCCACTTATGCCGAGTTGACTTTGCTACGTCAGCTCTTTGGAAGAAGATATTTGGTTGGTTTTATCATTACCATGTTTTGAAGAATTTCATGTATTTTAATGCAAACAGTGTAGATCCTGATCAGACGCCTCGTTTTGCGGCGTCTGATCTTAGTCTTCTCGGTTTGCCAATTTTCATTTTATGGGAGGCTTACCATTTTCTTATCTGTGGTGTGTTCTTTGTTTCCAAAGGCAATCTTTTGACGTTTTTTTAGATATAAATGGGGTAAATATTTAATAAAGAAAAGGAAAATTGCAATGTTGTCAGTTATACATTTTATAACGCAACTGTCTAAATCAGTACTCTCAGTTCTTTGATTTCATTGTATTACCCTTTACCACCACTAGGCAAGTTCAGGAGATGACAAATGGATTTTTTTTTTCAGAGGTAGCCTTTGACAGTTCATGCAAAATGTCTCCTAATTTGCATGAAGTATCAAAGGCTATTTTTGGGGAAAATAAGAAAATATATATTTCAAAATGTCATCTGCTGAATTTTTTACAAACAGTGCTAAGCGTTTGCTGTTTTTCTAGTACTGTAGGTTAAACCACAATGGACAAAGCCTCAGCAATAGTAAACGATCTCATAATATCTGAGATCAATGTAGACAGATCATACGGTGCATCCTCGCAGTCTGATCTGAGTCTACACTAATAGAGTGTATGGACATTAAAGGCTCTATTAGCGTACAGTGTAGACCCTGATCAGACTGTGCGAATCCACAGGCTTATCTAGGTCTAGCGGACATTATGCTTACTTCTGTTTTGAATGATTTGCATTTCATCACCAAAACATGCCTATATAATTTTGACCTCCTTAAACCCCACTTTTATAAAGTAAAACTGGGGTTTATAGGGGTATACATTATTTTTCTTATTTTTGCTCAAAAACATAGATTACGGGTACTCGTTAGAACTGCCTCGCCGATGCGGTTCTAACGAGTACCCACAATCTATGTTTTGAGCAGAAAGATGAAAAATATCAGAGTTTTTTATCTGAAAATTTTCAGTTTTTGGAGGTGAAATTCTCTATATATTTGTACAGGCGTGTTTTCGTAATGTATATGAGCTGCTTGTGTTCTTATTGGATATGCAAATAAGGAAGGCCCATGCACATGCGCAGTATGATCAGGACCTTTGTAAGCCGATCCAATGGTACTGTAGAATATATCGAATGCTCTAGTCAGAGTGCGCAGATTTGCAGGTTGATCTGGGCATTTTCTTATCGCATATGGCACAAGAGCTCTTTTCCCACGTTGAGCTTCAAACGCACATGTTTTATACATTCTTGTTTAATAGATAATACTCGTACGCATAATGCTTCTTTGGGGACACTCCTGATGGTATCTTATAGTATTCAGACTGAAAGCGCTAATACGAGGTAACAACTTCAGATAACAACTACAGACGACACTTTGTAATTTTCAGAGACCTAAGGCTTGACCTTTCATACCGTACAAAGTCAAGTCTTGTTTTCTCTGACAAACAACAATATATGGCAGACGATTCAAGTGAAATGTTAAGGCTCATTTTCTCCTAAACCTAACAATATCAGAGTTAGAATGTCGTGTGCTACAACTTTGCTTACGGCTTTAGATCATTTACATTGTCATTTGCATGGCCATCATACTATCGTTTGCACGCAAACTTGTCGTCCTAGAGTAGGGATGATCAAACAACTCAGTTCAGTTTGATGATCCCATGGGCAGCGCTTTGAACGACTATCAAGGGATCTTGGGTCAAGAAATGAACAATTAAGCCGCAACGTGAGAAAACGCACTTTCTGTCGAAGCCTGCGCATCCGCGTAATATGATGAGAGTCTCCGTTATCCGCATGAGGAAACTGCATACTTGGCTATCAAAAATGTGCCGAGTGAAGATTCTGATCAGGCAGCACAAACGCACAGGCCAGTCTGAATCTTCGATGAACGCACATTTGCGATGGTACATTTTCTGACGGTGCGGTTCATTTGCTTTTTAACTTTTTCGGTGCCAAATTTCAGACGACATTTGTCGTCTGCTTTTCTTTTTTAACAAACTATCGCTTGAAAAGAAGTTTATACATAAACTTGAAAGACTGAATGTCAAACAGCGTAGATACAGATAAGACGGCTTATATGAGCCGTCTCATCTGGATATATGCTGTTTGCAAAAGCCTATTATTATCGCCTGTGGCAGTGAAAGAGTTAAAGTTAGAACTGTTTAATTGTTTATACAAGACGGTCCGATAACTGCGTCGGTATTGGCACGTTTGTGAAAACAAGCCTATTCAAATATATTGAAAATTTTACCACAAAACAAAATGAATATTTTCATATTTCTGCTCAAAACATAGATTGTGGGTACTCGTTAGAACCGCCTCTTAATTAGATGTTAAGATGATTAGCTATACATTTTGAACAAATGAGGGATTAAGTTTACATACAAAATTTCAAATTTGAATGCCATTTTTTCCAATAACGAAGTTAAACTTTTAGATTTAAAGTTATCAGCATATCAAGTAATAGTATGCTTACACCAAAAGAAAATTTTTTTAATACTTAACACTCTGTATAAAAAATTCAGCAGACAACATTTTGAAATATTTTTGTTACTTTTCCCAGAAAACAGAATTTGACATTTCATGCGAATTGTCTGGAGACAATTTGCATGAAAAGTCAAATCCTGTTTTCTGAACAAAATATTTAAAGGCATCTTTTTATCCAAGAAAGATTTAATAAATTGATATATAGTATCAATACGATCATAAAATGCAGCGTCTGACAGCCTATAAAATTTCAGTTAGTCTCTCGTTTTTGAACTGAATCAAAAATGAAATGATTTTTTATCATATATTTGAATAAATGTTGGCAACATTAATTCAGAGATACGATAAACAATCATTTCATTTCAAGAATGAGAGACTAACTGAAATTTTACAGGCTGTCAGGTGCCACATTTTATGATTGTATTAATACCATGTATCAATTTATTAAACCTTTCTTGGACAATAAAATGTCTATTTTTGAGGGATATGGAGCCTTTAATATCACCGATTTGTCGTCTGCTGAGTAAGCTTTGTTTGTGTTGAGGTTTTACGGCCCAGTCAACCCAATAGGGCCATGTCGAGCGCGGTCAGTTTACCTAACCACACATTTACTGGGCAGGCTTAGTCCTCTAAGCGGTTAACCAGTATTGTGCACATTCTTTCCCCAGAAACTGACAACTGCCCTTCTTGAATCAGCGGAAGGGAGAGAATGACCGTAGAAAATATTTCATGATCAATCTCCACGAAAGAATGTTGCCGACCTCGACGGGGGTTGAACCCGCGACCTCCTGGTCTCCAGTCGGACGGCGCATCCAACTGAGCCACCGAGGCCGGCATGCTGAGTAAGCCCAGAAGTTGATGGTAAATACGCTGATTAAAATAGATGTGTGCTGTGCAAATGGCTGATGAAAATAATAAGTGAAAACTGAATTAACCCATCCCAAAGCATAATTTGCAAACAATGCATACCTAAATTAGACGCAAAAGAATGCGGCGGCGCAAAATGCGACGTCTGATGATGGTCTCCACTGTATGCATAGTTTAGTCACTTTTCTCTAGCACAGCCTTACATACCTAAAACTGTTATTCGACTCTCTCAAAATATAGTGTGAGTTAGATGCCTATTATTTAGTCGCATATGCATTTGATTACATAAATCTTAAATACACCTGCTTCGGGGAGTGCATGGATGAGTGATGTCTCCTAATGTCTTGATTTCAAGTCTTGGAAAATTGGAACTTGCTTTGGTCTCTGTGGGGCTACAGTAGGGCTGTGCCACCGATGTCCTCATGACCACACAACCTAAATAACCACATGTATTTGAAAGCATCTCTTACCCGCTTCTGTGCAGTTGTAGTATTTCTGGGTCAATTACTGATAATATGCATGGTACATGAAAGCCAGATACAGGATATAATTTGTGTGCAAAAATGACTTGACTGAAAAAGGTAAATTTCTTAATTTGTACCTAATTGTATCCTTTGAAAATAACCATGACTGATGTTTATTTTTATAGAATTAGACCTTTTTTCACCAAACTGTGCCTGAAAGCCTGCTCGTTTGATCGAATAAATTGTTTGAAATTTCAAAAAAAAAAAAAAAAAAAAAAGTGTCTTTGAGTTTGAGAAAGAAATGTGTCTCTTGCCATATTGAAAAATACATTGTTTTTCTTAATCAGTGAAAAGAAATTCCGGCCGAAGGAAATACCCAGCCCCCACCCACCCCCATCCCAAGAAAATTGAATGGTCGGCCCCTTATACGGTATATGTACTTTTCTCTTTCCATGCTGTGAGTCATAACGCATGGAAAACATTTACAAATCAAGAAACAAGACAAAGAAAATCTCCCGTTGCCGAACCACAGGAAATCGGCTGTGCGTATCTCTGGACAACAGGGATTTCTGAGGGCATGCTGCCAGGCATCTGTTTTCTACAACCACGACTAAAGTGTTCCCCAAGTCCACAACGGAAGTAGATATCTGACGGGCCAGCGGATCTGTACCTCTCGAGGCCAGAAATAAGATGACCCCTATGACTAACATCAGTCGTAGCTGCATCAGCTGCCTTTCGCTGTAAACGACGCTTCTCCTGTAAAGTTCCAGCACTGGCCTGTCGAGTCTTCCTGTCGACGTCCAAACCGTCTGCGAAGTCTTTCTGTTGGTAATTTTTAACGGTTGTCTAACCGCCCTCCGTTCTATTTGCTATGTTCAACAATTACGATTATTAATGTACGAATCTCGAACTCCCTTATCTCGAATAACCGCTTATCTCGAAGTGATAATCTGGTCCCTGTTTTAACACAGAGGTCTACCAACAGTCAATAAAATATTGTGAAAAAGAGGAGAAATTGCTCCTTAGGAGCAATTTCTCCTCTTTTCCACAATATTTTCAATATATCTTTAACTTAGGAGTCAAATTACGTATTCATTCTGTTAAAGGTGGTTGTTCGATTAATTGTTTTTTCCTCAGTTCCGTAAATCTGATATGTCGAACTACGGATATCTCGAAGTGTTTCATAGAGTCCCTTGGAGTTCGAGATAACGAGAGTCGACTGTATTTCACTATCTGCTGTATCGCAGCTTCTATGTCGTCCACAGAAGAATTCCCTAAATATCTCTTCACTTCATCAAGCTTTGCCAGAACAGATCAATTATAATTATAGTAATATTGTTTCTGGTTCCTTCTGTTTAAATAGTTTATAAGCCTTTCAGTGTTCAAAAAATTCTTCTTTAAATCCTTGAATTCCGCGCTAAAAAAACGACTTCACTAAAAAAAGAACAGCGTGTCTCAATGTCCCCATTTTCACTGTTACTATTCCATTTTGGTTAATGACAGGTATTCAATACTCAGAGAGCTTAAGGTGACTAGGTACACCCGGTAGATTTCCCACCAGTTTGTACTAGGGAGATAACTTGTAACTTCCTGTTTACCTGCTTGGGCACCAAGCACCTTCTAAAATGGGTCAACTCTAAAAGGAAAGAATTTGCTTCCCGTGGGAGCAAATACTTTTCTTTTAGAGTAGACCACGGGTAACAAATTCTTTTCTTTAAGAAGAGACCCCTTTTCAGCAGGAGACAAAATCGAATTAGGCAGGGTTATCTCCCCTTGAAAGTTTGGCCCGCATCGGGGTCATGTCGTGCGCGTTTACCTAACCACACGTTTACTGGGCAGGCTTATTCCTCTAAGCGGTTAACCAGTATTGTGCACATTCTTTCGCAAGGAATTGACAACTGCCATTCATGAATCAGCGGAAGGGAGAGAATGACCGTCATATTATCTCGAGATCTGTCAATAATCTGTCTGGTTTGTACGGGTTCTCATGCAAGGGAGACACCTCTTATGTGAAGTGCGCTGTATTTTCTCAGGAGTTCACGTTTTTGATATGGGAGTTATAACGCTTAAAACTGGGTCAAATTTTCAGCAGACGACAAAATGAAATATTTTTCTTATTTTTCCCAGTAAACAGGTTTTAACGTTTCATGTGAATTTTTTGTCCAAAGGAGACAGTTTTCATAAAATGTCAAATCCTGTTTTCTGGGAAAATAAAAAAAATCTCACCAATTTGATATATTTTCCAGAGGCGAAGCCAATAACTTTATCAAGATGAAGCCTGCTAATAAAATCTCTAAAATTTCAGCCGAGGCACAGCATTTCCTACAAGACTGCATGTGCGCCCAGCATTTGTCTAAAGAAAGCTTGGATGTTTGGCTAATCAGCGCAAAGTAATGACTGATCAGACTGTGCATTTGCGCAGGCTGATCTGAGTCATTGCTTAGCGGACAAGTGGTCTTGTAGGAAATGCTGTGATCCGACCCATTTGATGTCAACTGAACAAGTCTGAGGTGAAAATAAGATTAATTTGCCAAATTTATGTTTAAGCCCGGGCTTCTTAGCTTCCGCCTGTTTTCGTCTTACAAACAGCATAGGAAGTTCTTCAGACAAAAATTATGCTTCATTAAACACTAGAGATTTGCGAAATTCTCACGTTTTATCGTAAATTAAAGATATCTATTTCAGTGTCGTACGACATTGTCCACTGGGTATATGTAATAACCATGGCTTCTGCTTTTCAAGGGATATTGGAGGCTGATGAAAATGCCAATTTGCCGTGGTTGAAAAAACACAACTCCCTGTTTTACCGAAATGAATCTGGATTAGCTCCATAACAGTTTCGTTGGGAGCATACCTGGTACTTGCTTACCTTGGCCGATTCCAGCCCGGTAAGGGAAAAAAGACAAAGGAAGGTCCAACTACAAAGCTACATGCATCGTTATACAATGTAGGAGGTAAATATGTGTACACACACACACACACACAGATGTACCGGGCTAGTGTATGATTTTTATGATACATGTACACTGTATTCTAGGAACACAGCGTTTTCTAGGCTCGTAGAAAGTTCTGAAATGAATTTGTCTATAGTAAGATATCACGAAAACATGCCTATGTAATTCTGATTCCCTTAAATCCACTTTTATATAGTAAAACTGGTGTTTACAGGGGTATACATTATTTTTCTTATTTTTGCTCAAAAGCATGGATTGTGGGTACCCGTTAAAACCGCCTCGACCTTGCCGAGGCGGTTCTAACGAATACCCACATTCTATGTTTTGAGCAGAAATATGAAAAATATCAGAATTTTTTATTTGAAAATTTTCATATGTTGGTGGTAAAATTTTCAGTATATTTGAATAGGCATGTTTTCGTAATGTATTTTCACGGTACGGCAGCTGCCCCATTGGTCTGTCGATTGGTATAACATTGTGGTTGCATATTGGTGTCCTTTAAGGTAGAATAATTAGGAAGTCTTTTTATACTACAAAAAAACATTATGAAAACATGCCGATTCAAATATACAGAAAATTTTACCATAAAAAAAAATGAAAACTTTCAGATAAAAATTCTAATATCTTTTGCATATTTCTGCTCAAAACATCGATTGTGGTACTCGTTAGAACCGCCTCGACGAGGCGGTTCTAATGAATACCCACAAGCTATGTTTTTGAGCAGAAATAAGAAAAAAAATATATACCCCTGTAAACCCAAGTTTTACTATATCAAAGTGGGGTTTAAGGGGTTCAAAATTATAGAGGCATGTTTTTGTGATGTAACAGAAATTTAGTTTTTGAAGGAAAAATAACGGTAAATTTTAGTCGGTTTACCCTAATGTTTTCGCAGTGGGTATGGCTAAAATATCCCATTGGTAAAACTGCTGCCCCATCGATATTTCAACAGTGCATCCAAATACCTTAAGACAGCTTGTTATAATTTCTGAGAAAATGAAGTCCTGTTTATTTACAACATATTGATAGGGTAGAACACATTTCGTCTGATGATTATTCTACCATGTGGCCCTCTGTAAGACATTAAACAAAGTAGTTTATGTTCGTTTTTAACTATGTAGTACAATCAAATAGGAGATAACATTCCTAAAAATTGTCATTTGGTGAAGACAAACATTGTTTTTATGGTTGCAAATTTCATTTTACGAGTACGGCGACGCATCAGCGGAGCCTTAAAATGGAACATGCGATCATAAAACCGACCATTTACCTCACCAAATGACAATGTTGAAGACAGTTATCCTCATTCTAATGCACTTTTGCCTGTTTCTCTTTCAAACTGCATTATTTTGCAACAACAGCGAATACTGCCAGCCACGTAAAACCAGACGTCAGCTAATGAAAAGTCTGTCCACCTCCTCCAATAAAGCGTCAATTTCTTTAAGTTTCCATTTTACGTTTATGCCTTTTGTTGACATCTTGAAGTCGTGTAATCTACTTTACACGGCTATATATAAGCCCGCATGTGATCTAGCGCGTGATATATTGTGGCCCTGCATTGGAGAATAATTAAAACAAAATAAGACGTTTTTGATGAAACACAAATTTATGCTCGTTCGATATTCTAGCGATCTTTTGATGAAACCGACGTACGCGCTTCTTAAAAACAGGACGTACAAACATTTTACGATTAATCATACGAACTCTGTTCCTGAAACTGGCCCAGAGATGATGAAGTGACCGTCAGATTAGGACACCCTTGATTGCTCTGCATATATATTTTCGGCGTGACCTATGGCATTTTGGCAACTCGCTTTGAATGGGCGTTCAGATCTGGGTTCTTTCAATTCGCGTATCTTCAGATATCAGCTGTACAGATTAATGCATGTTTTACAGATTGGTATATACCTGTGTACTATACGCTAAATAGAACTTACAGTTGCTTGGCAAAACAAAACTGTAAACCAGTATCATGCAAAATGCATGCATTTTTTTTTCCAAAATGTAATCAGCTTCGAATTGCTATACAGCAGTTTTGTATGAACCAATATCCAGACATTTTATATTCAAAAACTCAGTCGTATATCTTTCCGATTGTACGGTTGTACCGTACGGCTGCGTTGTTTGCAATATACAGGAATTGAGAAACCCGATTAACCCTTGTCCTGCTGAACCCGGATATACCATGCTTTTGAAAACACTGTAGATCCAGATCAGTTGGTTTCTGAAGAAGCCAACTGATCTGGATCTGCACTGTTTGTCATTAAGTATGTGAATTAGTATCAACAATCTGGATCAAGTAATCAGATTGACAAAAAAAAAAGAAGTGGGCGTGCCATCTTAATTTATTCAACATGACAAGGGTAAATACATTAGTGCAACTGCAGTAACTGACTAACATAGTTTTGACTGATCACATAGTTTTGACTGATCGTCATTGTCAAAACATCAGAAACAATTCTGAAAACTGCCACATCGTAGGAATTGACCAGATTATGATGTCTCCCATAGAACTTCTTAAGTGTTGCTACCAGTTTGGTTTTTTGATACCCCTGGCTCAACAACTTTGTAGTGAGCACTTTCTCACGCTCCATGAAGTCCTGATAATTTGAACAGGCTCTGGCATAACGGATTAACTGTGAAACGTAAACGCCGTATGCTGGTGCAGAAGGGATATTACTGCTCAGGAATGGAAAGTTAACAATGGGAAAATTGATGTCATCCCGTTTGTCGTAAATCCTAGTAGTAAGCTTTCCATTGTCAATGTAGAGATAACAATCCAAGTATGAGGAGGAGGCTGCCGTCTCCGTTGTTTCCTTTATTTCAAGTTCATGTGGATAGAGGAATTCTAAATACTCTGCAAATTTTGTGTTTTTCAGAGACAATAGATCATCTATATATCTGTAGGTGAAATTGAATTGTTTATGCGAGGTGTTTCTTGCCTGCTTGGAGGAGACTTTGTACAAACTCCGCCTCATACGAGTATAAAGTCGGCAAGTAACGGTGCACAGTTAGTACCCATCGGTATGCCGATTGTTTGCTGAAATATCTGTCCGCCGAACTCCACAAAAATATTGTCGATTAGATATTCCATCATCTTTATGACATCTGCATCTGAGTATTTTTGTGGCGCATCAGAGTGATCCCGAACGAAGTATGTGACTTTGAAGTCAATGACAACATACTGAAATCGACGGTTACCATTCTTGTGGAAGAAATACTGGTTGATAATTTCCTTTTATTTAGATTGCAATTTATCATGAGGAATAGTAGTGTAAAGAGTAGAGAAATCGAAAGATTTTATACTGTTGACGGAATGAAGAGATTGGGCCTTTAGGTTTTCTAAAAGCTCTTTGGAGTTTTTCAAGATCCACATCTGATTAATACCACTTCTGGCATATATCGATTTAAACGAGCGATAGGTTTAATAACTGACCGTTCTAGGGCAGTTGTTCTGCGTTTGATTGTTCATTGTGTGGCCTTGCGGTTGCTCGCTGCTGAACGGTCTTTTTCATAGTTTGTCGTATCCGTTGTCTTATCGTTGTGTTTAGTGAATCCTGTTTAGCATTGTTATCACCTTGTTAGGGAAGAGGAAGCTGGTTGCTTTGCTTTTCTTCGGTCTGTGACTTGTTTACTATCTGTCAAGGCTTCTTTTCATTTCCTCTCGGTGTTATTGGTAGGCTATGATCTGTGGTTGTAGCTAGCTATTCATGACCATCTCCTATACTGTTTTACAAACAAAGATTAAGTTAAACAGAGGAGGAACCGCCTTGGCATGATCAGCAGCCATAAAAGGCAAACGGGGTATGGTCATGGCTTAAATTACTCGATCGAAATGGCACCCTCATTCACAAGCAGCTCCAAACAGCACATAGGTGTTCGGTCCGCGTAGGTCCTCATGAGTGAATCAGCTAATAAGAACTCGAATAATTACAAAACTATGACGATACAAGTTAAGGGTTCATTGGAATATCATAGGTAAGAGCAAAAGAAAAAAAACACACAAGCAGAACCGCGATGTACCCGACCGCAGACAGCAATAGTCGCTTGCCCTTTTTCTGAAACTGATATAAGATCCGTCAGTCACTATGAGGACCAAATCATCGTCGTATTCTTTAAGCGGGAAGCCAAGTCATCAACCATAATATGGTATACATGCAGTTATTGACTTTAATAAGTCGGACGCATGGTAAAAATGAGACATGGCAAACAGATACTTATTTCAGTTATGAAAAAAAATGCATCGCTTCAGTTTTTTAATTCACAATTTAAATTTATTCTCTTTTTTCCTTCTGTTAACATTACTAAATCATTATGTATCCTTTTATTTACAGGCAAATACTTAGGCCTGTTCAAGGTTTGTTGTAGTCTCCCCGTACTTTACCACAGTGCAGATTATATTTCATTTCCTTTGGGATCATTGGGTCAACTGTGGAATCTTTGAAAATGGAGTTCTGCTCATGTATACGCTAGAGGGCGTAAGCAGTGTTGCAAATTTCATTACTGCTTATGAAGAGTCTCAATAAAACCGAGACACCCATTTTCTTATCTGCAGTGTGTCTTTGTTTCCAAAGGCAATCTGTTTGACGTTTATTTTACTACACTGCAGCTGGTATTAGTGCCGTGTGGCGGCGGTAGAACGTCACCCCGTACTTTACCACTGTGCAGATTATAATTCATTTCCTTTTAGGATCATTGGGCCTATTGTAGAATATTTGAAAATGGAGTTCTGTTCATGTATACGCTAGAGGGCGTAAGCAATGTTGCAAACTTCATTGCTGCTTATGAAGAGTCTCAATAAAACCGAGACTCCCATTTTCTTATATGTAGTGTGTTCTTTGTTTCCAAAGGCAATCTTTTTTACGTTTATTTTACTACACAGCAGCCGGTATTAGTGCCGTGTGGCGGCGGTAGAACGTCTCCCCGTACTTTACCATAGTGCTGATTATATTTCATCTCTTTTGGATCATTGGGTCCATTGTGAAAATGGAATTCTGCTCATGTATACGCTAGAGGGCGTAAGCAGTGTTGCAAACTTCATTACTGCTTATGAAGAGTCTCAATAAAACCGAGACTTCTATGTTCCTATTTGTAGTGTGTTCTTGTTTCCAAAGGCAATCTTTTTGACGTTTATTTCTTCAACACTTTTTACTTACACATTCCGTAGGGAACCGCAATAAACAAGACAGGTGCAGTAAAACTACGTGGATTTCTTTTGCGACCTCAAAACACCGCTCTCTAGTACAATATGAGTTATGATGTACCAAATAACTTAAGGGAATGGACACCTTTTAATAGGCGATTGCACTCTCAGGTAGTTTTTCTCTCTTCTTTAAAGCGATCTGCTCTATAAGGAATGGTTTGGTTTGGTTTGGCCATCAATATGCCGCGGTAACACATATTGGCTTTCACCAGTATGCTTTTCTACATATAAACTCACGGTATTTTTTGCGCATGGTAAAGTTCAGTGTTTATAATTAAAGTTAAACTTATTAAAAAAAATGTATAGTCAATGTATGTGTCGAGGAGGCTTAGGAGGTCTTGCTGAGTGTATTTGTTGTCTACTCCATCATCTGGCTCTGATTCTCTATCTTCTAGGAACATTTCTAATGTCAGGTTGTTCTCTCCGTATCCCAGAAGATTCGCTTATCTTAATTTTCATAGCCCGCCACACGATAGTGATGGGGTATTATGGTTTCACGTTAGACAACCGTGCGTCTGTCCATCTGTCCGTCCATCCGTCAGTCGTATGTCCGTCCGTCCGTTTTTCGTTTCCGGATGATAACTTGAGTACATGATGGACTAGCTTCTTAAAACTGTAAACCATGTTTTCTTAGCTTACCGTTATGTATATCTTATGTAACACAACTAAATAACTCCTGCAGCAAGGAAACTAATACTGCATCTTTTATTACCTATACGAACTGTACAAAACTTTATTTCTTGACCAATTTCGACGATTGAAAAACGAAATTCTATTAACTTTTTCCCCTCTTTCTACCTATAACATTCAAATTGACTTTAAGTGTGAAAAAAGAAAGACTAAAATATCTACTGTGATGTCGCGCAGAAAGGAGAAGTATCTGATTACAAGTTAATGACCAGGCAGCTGACCACCACAGCATGTTGCAGAGCAAGAACTCGATGAAAATAATGAAAACCACATGTTATCAGCGGGAAGCCTCAAAACCCCACCCTTATCATACCCCTATCTCTAGCTAAGAGGTTGAGTAACCCCACTTAAAATAATAATAATTAAATAATAATCGACTTTATTTATAGAGGGTAACACATTTAGTAATCTAGTACTAATCTTCCATGTGGCCCTCTTTTTTCCTGGGTAGAAACCAGTACTAAGCAATGTGGATAAAGTCTCTTGCTCAAGGAAACAACACTTGCTGTTAGTGGGGATCGAACCCGGTACCTCTCGATCTCGAGTCCGATGCTTTACCACTGCACCACAGCGCTCCACTGTGCAGATTATATTTCATTTCCTTTATATTTCATTTCCTTAATTTTATAAGAGCGCTTGTCCAGCATGAACATCAGTGGATTTTCACTACACTTGGTATGTGCATTGATATTGTGGAGATCTGGTTTGGGATCGCTAATGGGCATATTTCGTCAAATTTTTACGGAGTTATCTGCCCGCGACATGATTATGACGGGGTATTATAGTTTAACGTTTTTATTCTCTGTGTAGGACATAGTTCTGGCACTGTAATATGCAGTGATCTGGATTTTCAACCTTTCCACATTTACAACATTAGTCATCGGCTAATCCAACTTTATGCTGGTATTCTCTCAGTTTAGGGTAACCACTCTGAAGTTTTAACTTGGTCCTCTGGTATTTCAAGTCCTGAAAGTTAATGTGGTTTGGCTTGACTTTTGGCTTGAAGTTGGAGAGAATCCGGTTTTTCTCTCAGACTTCCCATCTTCTCTGCCATTTTTATACAACTAAATCTCTAGCTCTTTTTTTTACCTCTGCCTGGCTAGGTTTTCGTTTGTCATCTGGCATGTCTTCCGCCTCTTTGACTGCTTCCTTGGCAAGTCTGTCTGCTGTCTCGTTTTCAGCTATCTCGGCATGCCCTGGACCACACTGTTTTTTCAATTCAATGCCAGCCTGACGAAGCTCTTTCAATACCTGTTGGATATCTTAGCTGGTCTTTTTGTGGGTTTAGTTTTCCCAGCCAAGTTCAAGGATTTCACTTGAGGTCTAAATGTAGCCGAAGATCATTACCGAGTCAATATGGCGTCTTGTTCTCTCCTCAAGGATGAGTTCCAGGGTAAATTTTACTGCTAATTTGGAAACTGATAGTTTAAACTCCATCTTTTTACTATTAGTAGGATAATGCAGGAGCCTTCACCGCAGTGAACTGGGATACCCTGCAAGATCCATGGGTAAAAGCTACAATGGTATGAGTTGTGATGCAGCCAATGAGGTCTTCAGTTACTTCTCTGACATCCTCTTCCTGTGCTTTCGTCCTCGGTTTGGAGAACCAAAAGTTGAACTAGTACTACGGTTTCTTTCTCGAAGATTGTAAACATTCCAGGTAGTTAGTTTCTGGCTCAATGGCATTCATGCTGACAGGTGTAAGAGATATCATGTCACTTACTTGCTCTAACATTTTACCAAGTGGGGTAGGAAATATGTTTTAGTGTCTGATTCCAAGGTTGCTTGACATACATTCGGTGATAGTTTTATTTTTTTTTTTTTTTTTTTTTTTTTTTTTTTGTAGTTGGCTTAGCCATGATTTAGCACATTCTCTAATGGAGATTTCTTCTCGTCTTAACTCAAGAGGTTGAACGCCTGTCATCACTTCCGGTGCCTCGCAGCTAGCTGTGCTTGGGCACCTAAGTGCGCATGTGAGTGCGCATATGTCACATATACGAATACGTAACAAATGTGTTACACATGCCTAAAGTTGCACGCATACGTAACAAACTGTTACATACGCGTACAACTGTAAGCATACGTAACACATGACAACGTTAATATCTTCATGACCTGCCTGTGGCTGTAAGCTCAGTTGTTTTACTCGTAGAATGCCATTTTCATATATCTTATAATAAACTGTTTGGTTCTTACTACTGTTTTCTTAAAAAAACGCTCATTTATTTATTTATTTATATTTACCTTATAACATGAAATAACTATCATAACATTTTGCCTTAATCTGTCAGACAATCTGTCAAGTTAACAACGCTATACACTGTAGAGGAGAAGAAGTCTATAAAGCTTTCGTTCTAATCCTATATTGCTTGTATGTCAAATTTGATACCTAGTTGTATAATGAATTTTGTAGTAAAATATGTTTGAACCGATGTGTTACGTTTGCGTACAACTGTACGGATATGTAACATGTGAACAACTTAAAGTGAAGCGTTCGTATGATATGTATCAACCATACGCATATGTAATGCCTGTGTATTAATGAAACAGAGGTCACTATTTCGGGAACGATTAATGAGACCGATTTGTTTTTTAGTAAGCATTGTTTTACACACGGCCCTACTTACAAAAGTAATGTATTGGCATGTTTATAAGTAGAGCAAACTTTCAATCCAATGGAGTATGTTACGCGTATTATTGTTAAAACTTCTAATTGCTTCGTATTTGTTATCTGTATTTAAGCATTATTACACTGTAAAAATCCCGTAGATTTTGCGTATTTGCTGGAATAATCACGCATTGCAGGACAGAGTAGGACAATGTAGGTAAAGTGGGGCATATAGTGAGGATGTGAGCTACCGCACCATATATTAAGCTTATCTATATACTGAAAGGAAAAAGAAACGCAGGGTAGGGTTTTTTTCCTTCTTATTTTAATCATTTTTTACGGTGTTTACTATAGCCATACACTTTTACAGATTGTCCTGTGAATGTGAACCTCGGGTATACGAGTCTTTGGTCGATGTGCTATCTACATCTATAAATCTACTATCTATAAATCGTCAAGCACCAAGTTTGGTAAAAATCCATTGATATACTGAAGTTATTATACGGAAATGAAAATATGGACGTGTCACGGCCAGATAACTCTGTCAAAAGTTTACGAAATGCGCCCATTAGCAATCTCAAGGCAGACCATTAAAATATCAACATGATCAAAGCAAGTCTGATGAAAATCCATTGACATTTACTCAAATTATCGTTCGGAAATGAAAATACAAACGGACGGACGGATGACTGGCACACGGACAACCAGCGTGGTACCGTAATACCCAGCCACTATCGTGTTGCGAGGTATAAAAATGAAACAAAACTTGCCATTCTTTACGAAACCACAAGATACAAACGAAGTAGCTAAAATCAATTTTACAAAGTTGTGCTTTATTTGTCATTTGTTATTCTTTAATTAATTTTAATTGATATTTTAATCAGTCTTCTGAGTAAAATACATCAGAAAAGTGAGCAATGAGAAATGACAGTTAGCAGAAAATCAATCTGTTGTAACATCTTTAATGCCTATGTATGCTGAGCCGAACAGATACACTAGTAGACGACATTTGGATTTCTTATTCAATTACAGTCGAACTTCAATGGCTCGAACACTTATGGGACCATGGAAAATTGTTCCAGCCATGGTACTCATGAGTACACTCAACATACAATTTCATAATGAAATAAGAAAGCTTCCTTAAATATTTGTTTTCTTGATCTATCGGAAGACTTTCGTAGGGACTCAAAACCGAGTTCGAATTAGCCATGGTGAACGAGCCATCCGTGTTCGAGCCATTGAGGTTATACAGTATTTTTTCAGAGAAATTATATATTTACATTTTATGTGACTCGTCTGCTTGGTAGACGATTCACATAAAATGTCAATACTTATTCTGTCTGAAAATAAAACAAAATAAAATGTCGTCTGCTACTAGTTTTGGATTGGCAGAAAATTGGAAAAATATTATCATGAGTTCCTACATCACGAAAACACGCCTATATAGTTTTGACCCCCTTATACCCCACTTTTGTACAGTAAAACTTGGGTTTACAGGGGTATACATTAATTTTCTTATTCCTTCTAAAAACATAGGTTGTGGGTACTCTAAGAACCGCCTCACCGAGGCGGTTCTAACGAGTACCCACAATCTATGTTTTGAGTAGAAATATGAAAACTATCAGAATTTTGGATTTGAAAGTTTTCATTTTTGGTGGTAAAATTCTCAATATATTTGAATAGGCGTGTTTTCGTAATGAGTTGGCTCATGTAAACCAGTTTTGTTTCGGCCAAGAAACGTACATAAGCTTCAGAAATCGCTATGGCCTCGATCATAAAATTTCATTTCTTTTTTATTTATTTACTTTGCAATGTTTTAAGGGTACTGGATACACGTGATAGGTTTTCAGCAATTTCCGCTAAAGGAGACAACCTTTTATGACTTCAAGCACAAAGTCCCTTCTGAAAAGGGGTTTTCTCTTAAAGGAAATTTTCCGCGGAGAGCAAAGTCTTCCTTTCAAGAGTAGACCCTTTCAGAAGAGCGATAAAACCGTTTCGACGAACTGCTTTTTGCCGTAAAAAAAATGGTTTGCTGTAAATTATATTAGATTATTGTACTACGCTCGTCAGCAGGACATGTATATACTGTTTAACATAGATTCCCCCAAATGCACTTTTAACAATCAAATTTAATAGGTGATTTTTTGCTTGTAAATTTTGACATTTTCTATCATTTGACGTATATTGTGTAATCAAATCACATGCAGCTAATCATGACGTCACGGTCCTGTTATGCTCTTACCCAACATCAGTTTAACCCTCCCGTTCAACCTTCCTCATAATTTCTTTAAAAGAAGATGGCAATCGAACCCTCCTCCCACTCCATCCACGATTTTATCTTTTATACTATATAAAGTGGTGAAATATGGAGAGTGGAGCAGGATAGTTACCTGAATTCAGAATACATGACACATTTTAGTTAACACAGAACTTCAGAAATTATTTTTTAAACTGTGGCCTTACCGCGCAAGCACCTTAGAAAGTTTCCTAGTTGACGGATTAAACTATCATCACGAAAACATGCCTATATAATTTTGACCCCCTTAAACCCCACTTTTATATAGTAAAACAGGGGTTTACAGGGGTATATATTATTTTCTCATTTCTGCTCAAAAACATAGATTGTTGGTACTCGTTAGAACCGCCTCGTCGAGGCGGTTCTAACGAGTACCCACAATCTATGTTTTGAGCAGCTATATGAAAAATATCAGAGTTTTTTATCTTATTTTTTAATTTTTTGGTAGTAAAATTTTCAGTATATTTAAATAGGCATGTTTTCGTAATTAACCTCTTCATTATAACTAAAAGAAGACGCAACAACCTTTGTCCTGCTGATCCCGGATATGTCCGGCCTCTACACACAGTGCAGATTCAGATCTGAAGGACTGTTTGTCAATCAGTATGTGAATTTATATAAACAACCTGGATCAAGCAATCTGATTGGCTGACAATTAGAAGTGGTCGTGGCATCTTAATTAATTCAGCATGACAAGGATTTTGTAGTTTTATTTTATTTATTATTATCACTGCAATTAAGACTTCGCATTTCATTCAGACGATCTCCTTTTCTTTCAAATGGTCTTATTTTCACTGAAAAATAGGCATAAGTACTACCATTTGTCTGATGATTTTGCACTGAAAGTCCTTGCTAAAGCATTATCTCTACCACTTTCTGGGCGAATTCAGCAGACGACATTTTCCAATTATTTTTTCTTATTTTTTCCAAGAAAATAAGCTCTAACATTTCATGCGCATTGTCTCCTAAGAAGACAGTTTGCATGAAATGTCAAAGCCTATATTCTGGAAAAAAAATCAGGAAAAATATTTTAAAATGTCGTCTGCTGAGTTTTTAATCAGCATGCAAAGCGCTAAAGAGCATATAAAATGGAGCACGCAAAAGCAATCACTGCTATTGCGACAAGACGGATACGATTTAAAATCTTTAATAAACAAATAAATTGAAGCCGCACCTTTTTTGCTTCAGAGTCTATTATTTTTTTTCAAGTCCCTTTAGCGTAAGTTCATTCATACCTGATGGCCTGTCTTGTTCTGAATGACCTTGGACCAACTGAAATAATCAACACACGAAATAGGCTTTAGTTTACATAAACAACGGTCATGTTCCCATCTGATGTTTAAGCACGTCAGAGCGAGACAAAATACAGAAAACAAAACGAAAGGCATAGAATATGTGTCCACCGCTCTTTAAAAATCCTCAAAATAACCAGATCAACAAGGTAACTACTGTCTATACACGTTGATAGTAATCGAGAGAGAAGAAAAATGAAAAAAAAATCTGAGGATTATATTCGCATCTTAGAACCATGACAAATACACCTGAACAGTTTCAGAAAGATCGGTATTCTGTATTAAACTCTAGGAGGATTTGCGGACACAAGATACCCACTACCTATACGCTTCGATAGTATCTGAGCATGAAAAAAAAATGACTTTCTAATCGCAGAAAAAGTGGTAAAATTAATCTTATGATTATATCCAAAGCACATGCACATTTTCAGACCATGACAAACACAACTGTACAGTTTTAAAAAGGTCGGCATAAAACTGTAGAAGTTGCGGACATCAGGTACCAACTACCGTATCTGAGCCTGAAAAATGATTAAGTTCAGACCACGGAAAAAGTAATAAAATTAATCTGAGGATTATATCCACGTCCCATGCACATCTACAGACCATAACAAAACATCTGTACAGTTTCATAAATCTTGGCGTAAAACTGTTAGAGGAGTTGCGGACACAAGGTACCAACTAACTATACGTTTAAAGTATCTGAGCCTGGAAAATAATAGATAAAAGCGCGGATAAAGGGATAAAAGTTAATCTGAGAGTTATATTCAAAGTACATGCACATCTTCAGTCGCCCGATTATGACAAAAACTCCTGTACAGTTTCAAACAGATCGGCATAAAACTGTAGGAGGACTTACGGACACAAGGTATATACTGCCAGAGGGTGCGGAACTACGCACCAAGCACCATGAGCCATGAACCACATAAAGCCAAATGCCATGCCCCCTCCCTTTTCTTCGAAATGGCTGGGGACAATGATAAACTTGGCGGAAACAACGAATACAAGAAAAACAAGCAAATTCCATAAGGAATTTATGTCTTACGCCTTATTTTTATTTGAGCTGTTAAAAATGAGTAAGCTAACCAGAGGACCATTGGTCCTGTATCACTTACCTAAAGTAGTGAAGCAGGAAAAAATAGAAGCTAAAAATGTGAAAAAAAATCAAAAATATAATTTCAAGATTCCAAGAGCACATGTATATCCTCAGACCACAAGCAAAATGTCTGTAAAGTTTCAGAAGCATTTGCTTAAAGCTGTGGGAGGAGTTGTGCTCACAAGGTACCTACTACTATATGCACTTTCATAGTACTGAAGCATGAAAAAAGTCTATGTTAAAAGATGAAAATATGAAAAAAGTAAAAAAAAAAATAAGTAACTTCAAGATTCTGTAAAAAGCATATGCATATCTTCAGACTATGGTTAAAACATCTGTATAGTTTCAGTGGGAATGGTATAAACTGTAGGAGGAGTTGCACTCACAAGGTACCTACTCTCATATACTTTTCATAGTATTGAAGAATGAAAAAATCTAAGTTAAAAATGTAAAAAATTTGAAAAAATTATATCAAGATTCTGTAAAACCCACATGCATTTCTTCAGACCATGATTAAAACACCTGTGAAGTTTCAGAGGGATCGATATAAAACTGTAGGAGGAGTTGCACTCACAAGGTATCTACTACATATACACTTTCATAGTATTGAAGCATGTCAAAAATTCTAATTAAAAAAATGTGAAAAATTTGAAAAAAAAAAAAATTATATCAAGATTCTGTAAAAACCACATGCATAGCTTCAGACCACGATTAAGATACCTGTGAAGTTTCAGAAGGATCGGTATAAAACTGTAGGAGGAGTTGCGCTCACAAGGTCCCCACTAAAAAATTATAGCAATGCAAAAAAGTCTAAGTTAAAAATGTGAAGAAAAAAAAAGTAAAAAAAATTAACTTAAGGATTCTGTAAAGTGCACAGGCATATCTTTAGAGCATGATTAAAACATCTGTAAAATTTAAAAAGTATCGGTCAAAAACTGTAGGAGGAGTTGCGTTCATAAGGTCCCCACTACAAACTTGGAGCAATGCAAAAAAGTCTAAGTTAAAATGTGAAAAAAAAAAAGTAAAAAAAATAACTTAAGGATTCTGTAAAAAGCAAATACATATCTTCAGAGCATAATTAAAACATCTGTTAAGTTTAAAAAGTATCGTTCCAAAACTGTAGGAGGAGTTGCGCTCACAAGGTACCTACTACATATACACTTTTATAGTATTGAGGCATGAAAAAGTCTAAGTTAAAATGTGAAAAAATTGAAAAAAAATATTTCAAGGTTCTGTAAAAGGCACATGCATTATTAAGATAAATGTGAAGTTTCAGAAGGATCGGTATAAAACTGAAGGAGGAGTTGCGCTCACAAGGTCCCCACTACAAACTCAGAACCATGCAAAAAAGTCTAAGTTAAAAATGTATAAAAAGTAAAAACAAAAACAATTAAGGATTCAGTAAAAAGCATATGCACATCTTCAGACCATGATGAAGACATCTGTAAAATTTCAGAAGGATTGGTTAAAAACTGTAGGAGGAGTTGCGCTCACAAGGAACCTACTATAAACTCGGAACCACGCACCACGCACCATGCACCACGCACCACATACCACGCACCACGCACTTCGCACCACGGAAAGCCGAATACTGTGTCCCCTCGCTTTTCTTCGAAAAGGCGGGGGACAACTAAAACACTTCCCTTATACGAGCGTACAGATGTATTGTGCAAGCGAGCTAATAATAAATTGTGAATATCGTTTATTAGTTTGCTATTGCTTTCCCTTCCTTCTCTTCATTGCTAAGAAGAAATGTCACGCCTACAGCTGTTTCCGCTCTACTTAAAGGAGGAGACTGAGTACACTTGGTAGATTTTCCATCATTTTCTACAAGGGGACAACTTTTGTATTTAATTTTTTTTTTTTTTTTTTTTTTATTTTATTTTATTATTATTATTATTATTATTATTATTATTATTATTATTATTATTATTATAATTTTGCCTTTCTGCACGCATATATATATCTATACCCTAAAAGGAAAGCAAATTCATTACGAAAACATGCCTATTCAAATATACTGAAAATTTTACCACCAAAAATTGAATATTTCAGATAAAAAAAAAATCTGATATTTTTCATATTGCTGCTCAAAACATAGATTGTGGGTACTCGTTAGAACCGCCTCGACGAGGCGGTTCTAACGAGTACCCACAATCTATGTTTATGAGCAAAAGTAAGAAAAATAATGTATACCCCTGTAAACCCCAGTTTTACTAAATAAAAGTGGGGTTTAAGGGGGTCAAAATTATATAGGCATGTTTTCGTGATGTTTGCTTCCCTTTTAGAGTAGACGCTTTCTCAGATTTTAGAGAAACTAATTGTAAAAAGTTGCCTCCCCTTAAAATGTATATTTTTCCCCTTAACTCTTATGCAGATTTTAAACATATAAGGATAATCCTAAAGCAATAATTTAGTAATCAAAGGAATTATCTCATTGATTTTCTTGTCACCCTGAGAGAAATCAAGTAATAAAGAAGTTTCTAAAGATTTTATCTAAATCAGCACCATAGGCGAAGCAGAGTGTCAAAAACGTTCGAGACGAAATGTCAGGAAACGTACTTTTGAACAGACGCACCAAGCGAAGATTCATGTAAGCCTGAGCATTCGCACAGTCCGATCAGAATCTTCACTGAACACATTTTTGGATTGCCATTTTTTATGCCATTACAAAAACACGCCTATTCAAATATATAGAAAATTTCATCTCCGAAAACTGGAAATTTTCAGATAAAAAACTCTGATATTTTTTCATATTTCTGCTCAAAACATATATTGTGGGTACTCGTTAGAACCGCCTCGGTCTAACGAGTACCTACAATCTATGGTGTTGACCAGAAATAAGAAAAATATTGTATACCCCTGTAAACCCCAGTTTTACTATATAAAAGTGGGTTTGAAGGGATCAAAATTTTATAAGCATGTTTTCGTGATTGGACAATGACGACTCTGATCAGATTGCAAGTATAAGCAGGATTTGAGTCTTTGTTGTACGCACATGTCAGAAGGTAAACATTCTGACGCTCATACGTGTATATGTCTTGAGCAAGTTTGGAAGGTAAGGAGAGAGCATGTTGATTCATTTTCAAGGGAGCCTACTTTGTCCAAATTATTTCTGCTCCCTACTGAAAAGGGATCTGCAGTAAAAGGAAAGAATTTGCCTCCCCTTGAGAGCTATATCTTTCATTTAAGTGTTGATACCTTTTTAGAAGGGGTTTGATGTGCAATAAAGCAAACAGGAACAATTATACTTGAAAACGAAAGAATATTCTCTCAAAGGATGCTTTGCTTCTTTTAGAGTAGGCCCTTTTCAGAACGAAGGCGATGTCGAGAATACCTATCATTTCTTCTTTCAGTGTCCCCACTACAGGAACTCGCGGACTGACCTCTTCGAAGCACTTTCACAGTACAAAGAAATCTCTCTTAATCTACATTTTTTGGTGATACACCACTCTCCTTCGATACAAATGAGAAATTTTCGAGAAAAAAATATATATATATAATCCACTGCTACGAGGGGCGTTCATTTAATGTTATCATAGGGGTTCTACAGGACACGTTATTAATCCCATTCACATTTCGTTTACTTCAACCCTTCGAAGAATTCTCCCTTGACGGAAACACACTTTTCAAGTTTCGAAATCCATTCTGTAAAGGCAGAGAAATAGGCCTTTTTAGATATAACCTGAAGACACTGGTAAATTGCACTACCAAGTGCACTTCGGGATTCGTAAAGACGACTAGAATGGGTTTTCTTTAGTAAAGGAAACAAGAAAAAGTCTCAGGGACTAAGGTCTGGCGAATAAGGTGGATAAAAGAGCTGAACTTCCTTCTCCTTTTTCAAGAAGTCTTGGACAAGAACACATTTGTGAGCAGGATAAGAAACAGACCTCTTAAACCGGTTGCAGGTCTACGTTTTTAATAGTGTGCCTTTACTTTTGAGTGTCTATGACTGAACCAACTTCAACTTTCAATAATTTTTGAAAGACTGAATGGATTAGACCGAAATTTCTTATTATAGAAAATTACTCCCCCGTGAAATCACCGCAGCTTCTACGTGCTCCTTACAGCTACGCGGTATGCTACGCGGTATGGCGGGCCATTAGTGATACAAATAAATGAATTTCTCTCGTATGCAGTAATCCTGAGAATATTTTAAAATTATATTTGTCAAAATTGCCATACGGCTAGTTTTGTTTGGATGCAACAGAGTTTTGATACAATACTGTCGTGTACCCCACCCCAACCCCCACCTCTCTCTCTCTCTCTCTCTCTCTCTCTCTCTCTCTCTCTCTCTCTCTCTCTCTCTCTCTCTCTCTCTCTCTCTCTCTGAATTACTAATATCTTGTAAACCCAAAGTCAACAAGCTGTTTTCTTTTCTATCACACCTAACGTATAACCTCCATTAAAGGTTGTACTCTACTGCAATTTTTAACAACTTAATACACAAAACCGACGTATATATCCAAGTTTTCTGTTTCACCTACTTTTTTCTACTGATATGATTACCTTGTTGCTTTTTCTACTGATACGATTACCTAGGGGTTCTTTTTATAAATTCAATGCACTCTTAGTTTTTATCGGGGTTTTTTAATGCATATAAACATCTGTTAAGGTACAATTTCAGTAATTCTGAGTATCACTTGTACATGATATTTGCCTTCTTTTCACAGCTGTTATTGTTAAGGAGAAGAACTAGATATTCTTTCATTGCTTTCGTCCTGATTCTTTATTATGTATTTTCACAACAATATGTTTGTAAACATGTTTGTGAAATAAAATATGTTTAAACCAAATTCTCAATTTTCAAATTTACTTCTGTTTTGACGCAATTTGTTGTTGTTCTGGTTAGACTAGTTCATACCTGTTATATGACGTTAATGCTTGGAAATGTAACGAACAATTAACCGGGACAGTATTATTATTAAAGTTATTATTATTATAAATGTTTATTTCACTATAATTAACCGGTACAGTATTATTATCAAGTATTTCTTTCACTATAATTTTTTATTAAACTTGTAACTCGAACGAGCTAATTGCACTATTTAGTGATCCAGTTCAGTGTGAACGGTGTGAAATGTGGATCCACATTGACTATTCCATCATTTCGGGTGCTGAATACGGACCTTAGGTAAATGCCAATTGCTCATGGATATGCCCAAAATGTGAGGTTTTGAACCTTTCTTACTCTTTTTTCAGTGAATTTACTGAACAGGAAAATCAAACAGATTTGATCCTATGTTAAGGAAAAAAAGAAGATAAATCCCCATCCCCACCCCCTGACACAATGAAGCCCAGTTTGTTAAATGGCTGAAATTTTGCAGTATAATCATCAATTATATCAGAGGTAAAATCCTGGAACTTAGGCTTTTCTAGATGTTCACCAGCCACATGGTTTAGGCCATTCAAAAAACAAAGATTACAGCACAATAACTTCTGAACTGTTACCAGAAACTTGTTTGTGGCACTCCCTGGACATTTCTCTTACATTTTTGTATGTAAAGTATGTACAGAAAAGATAGAAATACTCATGATTTCATTACGAGGTGATGCTACTCATTCATAGAGACATCTTTCACATGTCAATCATGGAATTGGAAAATAACTCTGAATCAGTTTGGGTAAAATATTCGCAAATAAATCTTCTCATAATGTAGCAAGTTGGTATCGACAACCTAATGGGACTATCGAAGATTTCCAGTTGTTTCGAGATGAGCTTGTTCATATTAAGTTTCAGCATAAAGGTAAAAAGACTTCCATCAGACCATGTACTATGTCACTTCAACTTAAGTGAAATTGTCTGGCCTACTAGTCTTTGCAAATCTGGTAGCATGTTCAATCAGTCCGAAGGACAAATGTTACTTGACATTATGGATGATCATGACTTGGAACAAATGATACCCTTTCCTACTCGTGATAAAAACACCTTGGACTTGATTCTTACCTCTTTACCGGGTCAATTTCAGGATATTCATTCTCCATCAAAACTTAGTGATCGCGACATTGTTTCAGGAGTTTAAGAACATTTGTTCCAACAGTCTCTTGATACGGCTGAAATCCAAGGAATGGCTTCTTGCAAACATTTGTCCCCTCGTTAAGAAAGGGGATAGGCTTCTTGCTTGTAATTATCGCCCCGTGTCCCTGACATGCGTGCTATGTAAGTTGCTTGAACATATAGTATGCTCAATTATTATGGCGCACTTGGATGAATCTCAGCTCTTGTCCGACAGGCAACATGCATTTAAGAAAAGGCACAGTTGTGAAACTCAGTTGACCACTGTTAAAATGGTTGAGTAAAAATTTTGTACTAAGGAGGACAGGTTGGTTGACACATTTATTCTGGACTTCGAGAAGGCTTTTGTCACCCCACCCCATGCACTTCTTAAAAGCAACTTATTTGGTTATGGCATTGGCGTAAAGACATTCAGGTGGATAGATTCCTTTTCTTGCTGTAGAACACAACGAGCTGTTGTAAACGGTGAAATTTCGGAATGGGCTCCAGTTTTGTCAGGTGGTCCCACAAGGAACCGTTCTTGGTCCATTATTGTTCTCTCTGTATATAAATGATTTTTCCACAACTAAAACCTCAGAAATAAGACTTTTCATCACGAAAACAGGCCTATATAATTTTGACCCCCTTAAACCCCACTTTTATATAGTAAAACTGGGGTTTACAGGGGTATACATTATTTTTCTTATTTATGCTCAAAAACATAGATTGTGGGTACTCGTTAGTACCGCCTCGCCGAGGCGGTTCTAACGAGTACCCACAATCTATGTTTAGTACCGCCTCGCCGAGGCGGTTCTAACGAGTACCCACAATCTATGTTTTTGAGCAGAAATATGAACAATATCAGAATTTTTTATCTGATTTTTTTTTTCTTTTTTTTTTTTTGTTGTAAAATTTTCAATATATTTGAATAGGCATGTTTTCGTAATGTCGCAGATGACTGTGTTCGCTATCGTAAAATCAGAGACAGACGGCTCATTGAAACCAGAAGGATATAGATAGATCAGGATGGAGGGCCAGAAAACGGGGTATGAGATTTCAGCCAGTCAAACTCAATATAATGCAGATAACTAGGAAAAGATCAAATATGATTGAGGCTTCTTACACTTAGTGGGTACGGTCCTCGAAAATGTGACTTCCATTAAATACCTAGTAGTAATAATCACATATGACTTGAGATGGAATATACATATCAACAACATGTGTACTAAGGCAAATGTAACTCTTGGTTTCCTGTCAATGTCCTCAGGACGTTAAAGAGGCAGCATATAAGGGACTTGTTAGCCCAATTTTTGAATATGGCAGCTGTGTTTGGGATCCCCAAGGCATGGTTCTTCAACAAGAAATCGAAAAATAGGGATGCTAGGTTTGTTCCTAGCAGTTACTGCTTTAAAAACTGGGAGTATGACTGGAATACTGGATAAACTAAAATGGGAGTCTCTCAACAAAAAGGAGAGATAGTAGATTGATTCTTTTATACAATGGTCTCATCAATTTGTCGTCTGTTGAAGTAGCCCAGAAAGTGGTAAAAGTAAAGTGTCTGATTTTGACGTTATCTGCTGTAAAATTGATTTCAATGTAATTGAAAGAATAAAATATTGTTTAATCCTTAAAGCGCCAAGAAAAACTGCATCTGAAAATGTCGTCTGTTTATGTCGTCTGCTGAGTATTCTTGCAGACTTTTCAAACCTGTTTTTGCATACAGGCAAACAGTGCATACAGGCAAACAGTGTGGACCCAGATCAGACTGCTCCTAAAGGAGCAGTCTGATCTGGGTCCACACTGTTTGCAAAAATGACTTTTAAAATCACAAGCAGAAGACAAAACAGACGACAATAGTTGTGATTGGCGCATTAAGGTTTAAATTCTATATGGAACACTTAGAACAAGTTCTTACAAAGAGTCTAAGCTAGAAAATATGGCTTCTGTGAGAATACCGAAGTTTATTTGTAGACCAATTTTCAGACCCGTATGCGCATCTATAGGGAACTCCCGTTTCAACAAAAGCATTTTTTCCCGAAGGTTTTGCCTTTATAATTAATTTGCTATAGTTGAGAATCCTTAATGTGAAGAATGCTATGTAAGGAAGGCCTTGCTTTATTCTTATTTCTTCTTAGAATATTTGGATATTTGTTAGAATCACCCCAGTGAGGCGGTTGTATTAATTGTTCAAAACACATGTTCCTTGAAGTATTAAACACAATGATGTTCTTTCACAACTTCTGATTACCTGTCAACACTTGAGCAAAGGTTTCGTGCCAGTCAAAATGTTATTATTATAGCGAATTAGTTGTCGTATCGCGTGTCGGTATATAGAGAACTGACTGTACAACATTTTGTCAACGTCTATGTTGTTAACTGATTAAATTACCATATGAACCCTGAATTCGGACGCCTTAAATCCGTACCATACCAGTCCTAAAATTTTAATAAGCATAGTTCTTGATAAGCTTCTTTTTTCAATTAAAAAGTATTGTTAGTTTTCTTATTCCTCCACGAAAACATATGTTGTGGGTACTCATTAGAAGCGCGCCTCGCCGAGGCGCTTCTAATAAGTACCATAACATATGTTTTCCTGGAGAAATAAGAAAAATATTATCTGGATACCCACTCTTATCAAGGGCTATGGACAAGACCCTGCTGTGGCCTGTTGATGTGTTTAAAACTGATGGACGAGTGGCAAACAGTGTGGATCAGATCAGACACCGCGTTCTGCGGAGACCTATCCGGATCTACACTATTTGTTAAAACCTGTCTGTTTGCAAATTCGAATACCAGCTCGACTACATAACTGTCGTGGATATTGATCACGAAATAATTTCTGCGGTCATTCTCCCTCTTCTACTGATTCAAGAAGGGAAGTTGTCAGTTCGTGGCGAAAGCATGTGCACAAGTCCTGGTTAACTGCTTCCTATTGAGGACTAAAGTTACCTAGGAAAAGTGTGAGTAGGTTAAATGACCAACTTGACATGAACTAAACGGTGTTAAACGGGCTATAAAACTCTAACTCAAACAAACTCAGGCCTGCTTGCCCTAATAGAGTATTTACTGTAGTTTGGCCGCGCCATGCGAAAACATGTCTTCGGGCATATGCGGACAGCGAAGGCACGGATTAGTCTGCGCATCCGCACAGTCTGATTAAGACCTTTGCAGTCCGCTAACAGGCATTATTAACCAATAAAAATTATCAATGGAGAGCAAATGCCCGAACGAGACTTGGTGCATGCGCGGGATGAACCTGAATCTGTGCAATTAGCGCATGTTTGAAGACACCTTTTCGCTTGGCGCGGTCCATGTAATGTTTGCAGTAAAGCAGCGGTGGATGGTGATGGAGTGTTGGTGTCGTAGAAGCTGAAATGCGAGTCTGATTTATTTTTTTTTTCTTTTCCGTTTTTAGATATCCATTTCTCTTTGAAATGTATCTGAATGCGGATTGATCAAGCAAAACATGTAAATTAGTCCTCGTGCAGTACAACTACACCAAAATGATTGTCAACGCCGGCGTCGCCATTGCTCCGGAAGCACTTTATGAAATGTCTGAGACTGGTCCAATGCTATTTTTCATGGATCGCTTAATAAATGTAATCAAGTATTGGCTTTCACAAAAAAGCTTAGTTTACGCTTGGCCTAGACCAAGCTTTTTGTGAAACCTTACACCTGTAGAACTTAACGCTTAGCATGCTGGGTAAAACTTTCAGCAAAAGACAGACACTTTGATCTAGATAAATTGACTTTTGGGTCTCGTTTGCCCCTGTCTTGGGCCAATCCATCTACTAGCCTTTATAATATAACCTCTTAAAGACTTGGACGTAAAAACATTGAAGCAGTGGTCATTTTGAGAAATGTTTGACACACACACACACACACACACACACACACACACACACACACACACACACACACCAATGGAAAAGACAAAACTATACATAAACCTAGGCAGCCTTTGTCTGTCAGGGGTATTACTATACATTACGAAAACACGCCTATTTAAATATATAGAAAATTTCACCTTCAAAAGCTGAATATTGTCAGATAAAAAATTCTGATATTTTATCATATTTCTGCTCAAAACATAGATTGTGGGTACTCGTTAGAACCGCCTCGGCGAGGCGGTTCTATCGAGTACCACAATATGTTTTTGAGCAGAAACAAGAAAAATAATGTCTGTCCTTGTAAACCCCAGTTTTACTACATGTATATAAAAGTGGGGTTTAAGGGGGTCAAAATGATATAGGCATGTTTTCGTGATGGATTCCCCATGGCATACTATGTATGCTGGGTTTTAATTAACATTTGTGCCAAATTAAAATATCCTAGGTGCAGTAGTTCCTTAGAAAATACTGTCACAAAACGGAGTGAAAGAAGGAAAACATAGAAGAACAACGTGTAAAAAAAACTCAGCAGCATGTTTATCTTTCCCATATAATATTTGTTTATTCTCAAGGTGTTACAAAGGCTTCTATAGAGTCTGAGAGATTCTTCATGGAAATTTTGATTGAAGTGAAAGTAAAATGGACAACTAAATAGAATAATAAACAGTTTTCCTTCCCACAATTCAACGAATCTTACCTAAATGGTATACCCAATTTCAAGATCTTAGGTGAAGCAGTTCCAGAGAAATGCTAGACGGAAGAAATGTTAACACTCACGCGCGCGCGCGTACAAACACACACGCGCGTACAAAAACACGCGCACTCGCTCACCTGGAATAGATAAAAATATATACCCCTTGACTATTTATTTATGCCGGGGATATAAATATTTTTCCCCTTTTTTCCACGAAAAAAGGTTTTGTGTAACATCTCATGCAAATTGTCTCTTTAGGACAAAACATTTGTACCAATTTTCAAGAGCCTAGGTGCGGTAGTTCCAGAGAAATGTTTCACACGAACTTCCCTATGTATAATAATGTAGAGACAGAAGGAAAAATATTAAAAATCAACTGCATGGATTTCTTTCCGACGATGTATTTGAATATTCTCAAGGTGTTTGCAAAGTTTGAAGACGCAGGTCTTACATAGAATCTGAGAAATCTTTGATTGAAATTTTAATTTAAGGCAAAGAAAAACGGGCAAATAAATTAAAGAATCAGCAGGGGTAGGCCTGTTCTCTAATCTCCAGCGCAAGTCATTCCCAGTATGTGTACCATATAACAAGAGTCAGTGCAGTAGTTCCAGAGAAGTGTTTGATACAGAATTCCATATATATTACAATGTTACAATGGAGAGAAAGAAGGAAAAAAAGAAGATATAGAAAACAATGCAGATGTTTTTTTTTCCTATAACATATTTGGCTGTTATCAAGGGATTTACAACGTTTAAAGACTCAGAGTTCTATAGAAATTGAGAAACCTTTTTTGTGAAAATTTTGATTGAAGAGAAAGAAAATAGGCAAATAAATAGAAGAATACGCAGAAGCAGGCCTGTTCTCTTTCCCACAATATAATGAGTCATATCCAACAATTGTACTAAATTTCAAAATCTTACGTGCAAAAGTTCCAGAGAAATAGCTGGCGGAAAAATGCATCCTTGCATTACGAAAACATGCCTATATAATTTTGACCCCCTTAAACCCAACTTTTATAAAGTAAACTGGGGTTTACAGGGATATACATTATTTTGTTTATTTCGCCTCAAAAACATAGCTTGTGGGTACTCGTTAGAACCGCCTCGCCGAGTACCTTCATGATTTGAGCAGAAAAAAAAAACAGAATTTTTATCTGAAAAATTATTAGAATTTTTAACTCAAAACTTTCAGTTTTTGATTTCTAAAATTTTCAGTATGTTTTAATAGGCGTGTTTTCGTAATGCCTAACCAAAATGCACCCAGTGATGATTCTGATCAGACGAGCAAGCCGGTCTAACTCTTTGCTGGGCGCGCATTTCCAAAGATACGTTTCTGAGGTTACGGCTCAACTATTTCTGGATCTAGGGCCTTGAGAGATGCCTTGAGAGATGAACCCTTATAACTGCAACCTTGAAAATATATTCTAGGAGGGCGTTGCTCTGGACACTGTCCAGTGTAAAGAAGGAGTGCTTGTAGTAATCTCTAGAAATGTGCTACTGGCAAACGGCTGTACAGTGACAGTATAAGTTAGAAGAGGTACAAATTGTCTAGGTAACAATTTGCTTCCTTTAACATAATATCCTTTTTAGAGGGGATTAGTGTGCTAGAAAGCAAATAGGAAGTCATAAAAGTTTTTCCCCGTTGACCCATTTACGCACAGTGGACTCTTCTACCTTAACCCTTTAGACAGGTCCATTTCCAGTAGCAGAGGTGTCCGGTCAGTTTTTGTTATTGCTATATTTATGGAAATTCCTGTATTAAATGCTAACAGTGTAGACCCTGATCAGACACCCCGTTCTGTGGCGTCTGATCTGGGTTACAGTGTTTTCCAATGTCCCTATTATGCAACGCTAGGCATAATTGGGTTAAAATGTCAGGGAAAATGCTAGACGTTAAAAAATGACAGAAAAAATACTAGATCTGTCCAATTCCGTTCACTGATTCATTGCCTCGTTTTAGAACATCAGGAAAACATACCTATATAATTTTGACCCCCTTAAACCCCACTTTTATGTAGTAAAACTGGGGTTTAGAGGGGTATACATTATTTTTCTTATTTCTGCTCAAAACATGGATTGTGGGCACTCGTTAGAACCGCCTCGTCGAGGCGGTTCTAACGAGTACCCACAATCCATGTTTTGAGCAGAAATATGAAAAAAATATCAGAATTTTTATCTGAAAACTTTCAGGTTTTGGTGGTGAAATTTTCAATATATTTGAATAGGCGTGTTTTCGTAATGAGAACGTACAGTGAATCCTCCTTACAACGACAGCATTTGTTCCCAATGATGTTGCCATTAAAATGAATTTGCAGTTGTAAAGAGACTTAATGAACAGAATGATGCGTATGAAAGGCATAGTCATAGTCATTACGAAAACATGCCTATTCAAATATATAGAAAATTTTACCTCCAAAAACATAAAATTTTCAGATAAAAAAAATCTGATATTTTTCATATTTCAGTTCAAAACATAGATTGTGGGTACTCGTTAGAACCGCCTCGGCGAGGCGGTTCTAACGAGTCCCCACAATCTATTTTTTTTTTTATTTGAGTAGAAATAGGAGAAATAATGCATACCCCTGTAAACCCCAGTGGGGTTTAAGGGGGTCAGTATTATATAGGCATGTTTTCGTGATGTTTATTCTTACTTTCTCACAGAATATATGTTTTGATATTTGTTAGAATCAGTGAGGCTATTCTAAATATATCCAAAACATATGTTTCTTGAAATATTAGATCAAACGTTCTTGCATCACTATCACTTCTTGAGCGAAGGTTTCGTGCCAGTCACATTATCGTTATAATGAATTTGTAGCTGTATGATATGTTGGTATAAAGATGGTTGACTTGTTTATGAATTGTGAAAGCAGATGTAGTAAGCATGAATTTTGAATTCTGAACAATGTATTTTTGAATACGAAGGTTGAGGAATGACTTTAACGACGGCATTTTCATAAGTATATATTTTGGTTGCAGTTTTATAGAGCATTGTTCGTTCTTTCAGATGAAGCATTTTGTCTCCGTCTTTACAAGACTTAATTATAATAAAGTTTCATCTTCTGAATAACAATATCTTTCCCTAATTGAATACCAGAGTAATTAGACATACCACGACGCTAAAAGAGAACGACCCTCTACAAAAGACCTTTGATCACGTGCGCCCAACGGAGACTCAAATCAGCATGCCGATCCGCGCAGTTTGATTAGAGTCGTCGTTGTCCACATGAAGAAACGTTGCCTCATTGGCTATCCAAATTGCGCTCTGATCAGAGTGTGCGAACAGACAGGCTGATCTGAATCTTCGCTGGGTGCACATGATAATAGTCATGTCGTTTCCATTGAAACATTTTAGTTCAGTTCATTTAACTCTTTCAGCCACGTAAACCAAAACAGACACCTTTGCAAACAGTAAAGATCCAGATGAGACAGTTCGTTAGGAGCCTTCTCATCAGGATCTACACTGATATCATCACGAAAACAAATTTACATAATTCTGACCCCCTTAAACCCCTCTTTTATATACAAAACTGGGGTTTGCAGGGGTATACGTTATTTTTCTTATTTCTGCTCAAAAACATAGATTGGGGTACTTGTTAGAACCGCCTCGGCGAGGCGGTTCTAACGAGTAACACAATCTATGTTTTGAGCAGAAATATGGAAAATATCGGAATTCTTATTTGAAAACTTTCAGTTTTTCGTGGTGAAATTTTCGATGTATTTGAATAGGCGTGTTTTTGTAAACGGCGAGACGGTTCTAACGACTAACCACTATCTATGTTTTGAGCAGAAATATGAAAAATATCAGAATTTTTATGTGATAACTTTCAGTTTTTGGTGGTGGAATTTTCAATATATTTGAATAGACGTGTTTTCGTAATATTCCGTTTTTGATATTTGACTGAAATGCCTATGTGCAACAACTTACATGTCCAAATCCAAAGATTGAAGAGGCCACTTCAGAAATTTAGGGATAAAAGTGTTAATGATGACAAAACGACAGTCAGGAAAATTAGAACTGTATTGTGAACAATAGTACAGGAAAAAGGAGACGAAGAGAGTTACATTCTGTTGTCTTACAGGCATGCGCCCAGGGAACTTTCTGATAAGACTGCGCGAATGCCCAGGTTGATCTTAATCTTCGCTGGGCACAAATGGCCGAAGGTACGTTTTCTTACGTTGAGGTCCAAATTACAAGATATTGATTTTTACAAATGAAGGATTGCCAACTCAGGCATCCATGAGAAAGCAACATCGGAATAAAATTGAAAAAAAAAAAAAGGAAAGAAATGCATGACACAGGATAAGCTTCCTTCCAAATATGCAGTAATGTAATAATGTAAAAATCCTGAAACCTTAAAACTGTGCCCCAGTTACCAGCCTGTGTGTTTTCAAAATCTTTAAGTACAGTACTATCTTTTAAAGGGAATGAACAGACTTTCAAGGAAGGCAAATCTTTCAAAATTGATAAGATTCCGGTCGGAAAAGGGTCTGCTAAAAAGAACGGAATTGGTCCTCTGAAGTCTTTCCTTTTAGAATAGACCATTTATAAGAAGAGGCTTGAAGTGCGAGAGTTGTCTCCCTGGCGAACATCTACTCAGTGTATCCAGTCATCTTAAATAGCAATTAGGTCATTAAATCTGTTACAAAATTCGTATTTTTATCAAAAGCTCTCATTCAAATTGTGTAATTTACACTTTAAATATTGCATACTGCACTTTATGAGGTCAAATTTAAATTGATTTTGATTTTCACAAGACAATCCCATCTAATTATCTTATAGTGTATTACGGTGAATTATATAGGTCAAAGAGAGACCTCTGTAGGTTAAAATATGCATCACGAAAACATGCCTGTGACTGCAGTGTTTCGGGATTCATTACGGTTAGTGCTCGGTGAGGATATTTCCTGCTTGACGATGCTTTAACTTTATTATTTTCCTTTTACAAATATTTACTTAAGTGTTGCCAAAATTTTAGCGGACTTCAGCCATTTGTTTTACAAGACAGTCCACTTTTGTATCGTCCTGTTTGTTTCCCTGCGTATTAATTCCGTTCTTAAAAGTTTCTACATAAAAAGGAAAACATTTGCTCCCCTAGAGGCAAACCCCGTTTTACTGAGTTACCTTGTGTGTCGAGTCCCATTATCATTACAGAAAAGAACTGCTGGTAGACTGGTCCCCAAGGATGTCATTAGCTCAGTAATCAGCACTTTGGTGCCAATTGTGGTTATTTGGTACTAAGATGAACACAGAACTATTGATGTGACATTAACATTATCCTACTCGTATTTCCGGTATTCAATTTTCAAAATTCAATTACTAAATCCATCTCGTTAAAGAAGTTATTTTTAACGAGATTTTGTTTTTCTCTTTGGTCGCGGAACTCACTATACGAGCTCGTATTAACCCAAAAACTGAAGATCCCTAAACGGGTAAGTGGCAAACAGTGCATACCTAGATCAGACGCTGCAGAAGCCGGCGTCTGATCAAGGTCTCCACTGTTTGAAAATAGTTCAACCATTTTTCTTTAGGAATATCTACATCATATAGACTGACATACCTAAAATCGAAAATGGACTCTTCCAAATTATGGCGTGAGAGTGTTTAGTCAGTCTTTAATGGGTTAAAAATATCTTGACTGGTGTATGCGGCTGTCTTATTTCGCGGTTCATAGCAGTTGTTTGAGGAGAGTCAGTTGGAGCTCTGACCCAGAAAGGTGCCTCTTCTTTAACTCTTGTCCTGCTGAGTAAATTAGAATGTCACGCCCTTTTCAAAGTTTTAGCCAATCAGATTACTTGATCTACATTGTTGATATAAATTCATATACTAAATGGTAAACAGTGCAGCTCCAGATCAGTTGGCTTCTTAGAAGCCAACTGATTTGGATCTACACTGTTTGCAAAGGCAGGGTATATCGTGGTTCAGCTGGACAAGGATTATTGTCTGTAACCGCAGTGTGTTTGCGTCGACTGGTGTGTTTGTTCATTATTGGTTCATAATCTGTCCTTCGTTTGGTGCTCTGGGAAACTTGTGATTCGTGCATGTGGCATTTCCTGGGTAGTCTCACTAACGTTTCAGTGGGGATTGTTTACTGATTGCCGATACCGTTTTTATTTTGTTGTCGTCTTCATTATTTGGGGTTAAATGCTGATGAAGAAAGTTTCAGAAACGTGCGTGCGTCCAGAACACCACATTTGGTATTTTTAAGAGACTTTACAAACTTTGTGGATTTTTCGCCATGTTTAACAAGGGAGACAACTGCTGTGGCTTCCAGTTTGTTTTTCTGCACACCAATGCCCTTCTGAAATGAGGATTACTCTAAAAGGAAAGAATTTGCTCCCAAAGTCTGTCTTTATAGAGAACTCCCATTTCAAAAAGGGGACATACCCTTAATTCATATTGACACTAGACATAAAGTAGTCTCTTCAAATAGTCGTTGAAAATATAGCAAACAGGAATCGACAAGGAATCGCACTTGTAAAAATGACGGACACTCTACCAAATACACATAGTCCCCTTAAATCTGTTACAAAATATGTATAGCGAGGGACGTAATGTAATATGTTAGTCACGTTGGATAAAATAGAATATTATCTTGAGGGGAAAGGATGTTTAGGGGTGGGGTGCGGGGGCGTGGGGCGAGGGCAACTAAAATTGTTTTACTTCCCTTCTGAAAAAGGGTCAATTCTAAGAGGAAAGAACACACCGTACAACCGGCGCCTTTGACGTTGTTACGTCCGAACTCTCCTACCTTCGATTATCTGTCTTGGCAGATTACGCATAGCTTGTAGGTATATATTCAATCTCTGACAATTGCGTCAGGGAGTCGACTCTTTGGCTCAGTGGTTAGAGCATTGGATTTTTAATCAGACAGGCCAGGTTCGAATCCCACGATAGGCGGGAATTTTTTTCAGCTATGCTTCATTACTTTGTTGCGACTTTCATGTCGTAAGATGGGGGCTCGTCCGGGATTTGACTTTACTCGCCGAAAAAAAAAATGGCTTCGCGTCATCATTAATGATGACTTTTTTGAAAAGGAGGAGTTTTATGGCCTAGCACTCCTACCTTCGATTATCTGCCTTGGCAGATTATGCATAGCTTGTAGGTATGCATTCAATCTCTGACAACTGCGTCAGGGAGTTGACCCTTTGGCTCAGTGGTAAGAGCATTGGATATATATCCGGACAGGCCGGGTTCGAATCCCACGACATGCGGGATTTTTTTCAGCTATGCTTCATTTACTTTGTTACGACTTTCATGTCGTAAGATTGGGGCTCGTCCGGGATTTGGACTTTTCTCCTCCGAAAATGGCTTCACATCATCATAAATGATGACCTCCTTCAAAAGGGGGAGTGTTACAACCTAGAACCTTCGATTATCTGCTTTGGCAGACTACGCATAGCTTGTAGGTATATATTCAATCTCTGACAACTGTGTCAGGAAGTCGACTTTGGCTCAGTGGTTAGAGCATTGGATTTTTATCCGGACAGACCGGGTTCGAATCCCACGATAGGCGGGAAAATTTTCAGCTATGCTTTATTCCTTTGTTACGACTTTCATGTCGTAAGATGGCTAACGAGACGACAGATGTAAACATTGTTGACATAAAATGGGTATATGAAGAAATAGTGCCGGTAAAAACACAGAAAAAACGCATTTGACTTTTATGCATTATGTGGATATTATGTAATATTTGAAGACCTCGCAGTTCTATGTCATTCAATTTCACTGCCGCGTAAGCATATGTGAAGTGGTCAAAAAGACGGTTTCCTGAAATTTGTACTAAAATCCTATTTTCTGCAAGGTCGACGTTCCCAGCATCACGAAAACACGCCTATATAATTTTGACCCCCTTAAACCCCACTTTTATATAGTAAAACTGGGGACTACAGGGGTATACATTATTTTTCTTATTTCTGCTCAAAAACATTATTGTGGTACTCGTTAGAACCGCCTCGCCGAGGCGGTTCTAACGAGTACCCACAATAATGTTTTTGAGCAGAAATATGAAAAATATAAGAATTTTCATCTGATTTTTTTTTTCATTTTTTGATGGTAAAATTTTCAGTATATTTGAATAGGCTTGCTTTCGTAATGGGAACAAAATCGGGTATTTTCTCTTACATAAAGTAAATTTGCAATCCTTCAACAGCAATACTTTAAAATTTGGCGTCACAGCTCGGTTTAATAACGAAGTTATATGTTTCCAAACGGAGCAAGTGTCTGAAGAACGACTGCCTTTGCCTATAGATCCATTTTTGCTAGGCTAACATGTACGGCAGAGGAGATAATTTGAAGGCTACGTAAAATGGACGGCAGATCAGAATGTCAGTTGTTTCTTCCAGAAAAAAGCATTCTGACTGAGTTTGCACCAATGCTTCAATATGAAATTAATACAAGCTTAGTAAGAACACTTTTGCCAGTATTTCAAATTCATATTAAGTCAAAATATTAATTTCTGCACTTTTCAGAACGTGCCTGGTGTGCAGGAAAACAGAAAAAAACAACAACTAAATTTGTTACCAAATCATATCCTCTTAACCCTTTCACTCCTGATATGTTCTTGAAAAGACTTTTCCATCTTTGAGTTTGGACTTGTTCATTGTTGCAAACAGGGATTTCAATCAAAAATCATAACACTAAATAGCAAACAGTGTAGATCCAGATGAGACAACTTAAGAGCCGTCTCATCTGGATCTACACTGTAAATGTAGCCATTTGGGTCGCTAGAGCTAAAAGGGAAATACAAATCATTTCATGGAGGCAGCTCTGGTAAAATTGTTAACCACCCCTTTTTAACCTCCCTTTTTTTTAAAAAAAAAAAGAGTGTACTGTGAAGAAAAAAAAACTGCTCGTATGAGATTAAGTTCTTTCCTCTTAGAGTAGACTCAGAAGGGGCTTGGTGTGCAAAAAGAAACAAAAAGAAAGACAGAAATATATGTCAAAAGGCCTTTGAAAAGAAAGAACACACCACAGATTAGAAAATGGGAGTCTCGTTTTATTGAGACTCTTCAAAAGCAGTAATGAAAAGAATTGTAGCTTCCGCCCTCTAGAGTATACTCTCTTTTAAACAAAATGGCAAAAACAACTGCCAGTGTATCCAGTCATTTTGAAAATCATTACGAAAAATGTGCCTATATAATTTTGACCCCCTTAAGCCCCACTTTTATATAGCAAAATTGGGGTTAACAGGGGTATACATTATTTTTCTTATTTTTCTTAAAAACATAGATTGTGGGTACTCGTTAGAACCGCCTCGCCGAGGCGGTTCTAACGAGTACTCACAATCTATGTTTTGAGCAAAAATATGAAAAATATCAGAATTTTTTTATCTGAAAAATTTTCTTTTTTTGGTTGTAAATTTTCAATATATTTGAATAGGCGTTTTTTCGTAATGTTCGTTATGCCTTTGAAACAGTGTGAGCCGAAACTGACTGTATAGTTCTTAACGCTTATGCGGACAACGAAATGCTAGATCAGTCTGTGTATTCGCGCCGTCTGATTGAGAACTGCATGTTTACTTGTATTGGATCGTTCCCGTAAAAAGTGTTCCTGAATAGATAATACCTGTCTTACACTGTACTCAAGAGGATGGCTCAACTGGGTTACTCGTATCTCAAAGAACATTTGCCATCAGCAATGTTGCGGCCCACATAGTGTGTGCTGTTTAACCCTTTCATCCCTGAGTTTCTGAAATGGACTTTTCCAACTTTGAATGTAATCAGAACCATTGTCCAAAATAGGGGTTTCAGTAAAAAATCAAAATGACATGGCAAACAGTATAGATCCTGATGAGACGGCTCATGATGAGCCGTCTTATCAGGATCTACACTGTTTACCAAAAATAATTGTTCTGCAGGGCTGAAAGACTTTAAACCTGTTTGGATACCGTATTAACCTAATGGTCCTGCCTACGTTTCATTCACATCAGTCAATTGAACAGTTATCTTTTGTTGTATTCAATGAAAATAGCAAGCTCACATGGAGTAAATGCAAAGCGATACACATTTACGTCAAACACTTGTGCACATTATTACCTGGCTGTTACATTAAGTAGATGCTGCCATGCAAAAATCAGACCAACACTTGACCTAATTCAGCTTATCTTTGAAACTAAATGCGCTCCGGCGTGAAAAGTAAAATGATCCTTGTGACACGTGCGTCCAGTGAAGACTCAAATCAGCCTACGCATCCGCGCAATCTGATTTGAGTCTTCTTTATCGATACAACTTTGCATCCATGGCTATCCAAAAATACATGTAATGGAAATTCTGATCCAAATACGCGAATGCGAAGGCGGATCTGAATCTTCACTAGGTGCACATGTCCGAATGTATGCTCTCTGACGTTGCAGCTAAAATATTTTGTTTGTGTGGTTATATTCACTTGAAGAATTATGCATAAGTTTTGTACTTAGTAAATCAAAACTCGCATGCTTTTTATAGCATATTGTTAGATGATTTGTGTGCATCACGAAAACATACCTATAAAATTTTGACCCCCCTTAAACCCCATTTTTATATAGTAAAACTGGGGTTCACAGGGGTATACATTATTTGCCTTATTTCTGCTTAAAAACATAGATTGTGGGTACTCGTTAGAACCGTCTCGCCGAGGCGGTTCTAACGAGTACCCACAATCTATGTTTTAAGCAGAAATATGAAAACTATCAGAAATTTTATCGGAAAACTTTCAATTTTTGGTGGTGAACTTTTCACTATATTTGAATAGGCGTGTTTGTGTAATGGTGTGCGTTCGTGCGCGCGTGCGCGCGTGTGTGTGTGTTTCAAGTATTCAGCAAAACACCAGATTTTCTATATGCAGCAAACCGCTTATAACTGAAAGTAAAGACTGACATGATCACGCGAGTTAAAAGGATAATCTATATCTCCTTTCGCATATGCTGTTTAACGGGACTGGGTACGCTTGTTAGATTTTCCTCCATTTTTCACAAAACAGACAAAGTCTGTGACTTCCTGTTCGCCTTCCCCCGACATCTAATCCCTTCTAAAAGGGGTTCTACTCAAAAAAGAAATAATTTGGTCCACACTAAGAGCAAATTCTTTCATTTTAAAGTATATAGAACCTTTTTCGGAAAGAATACAAACAATTTTGATAGAGTTGTCTCTCCTTAAAGTGTATCAGTTTCCTTAAATTAGACGAAAATCAAAACCAAAACTCTAAGGATAGGCAATTCTTAATTATTATTATTATCATAACACACTGAGTATACAGTACAGTTAAAGTTTTTCACGCAGTTTGATGCCCCGGGAGATTTTACTACTAACAATTCCAATGAGTGGTTCTGGTGCTCGCTGTTTTTTATGTGTCACTACGAAAACATGCCTATTCAAATATACTGAAAATTTTACCACCAAAAAGTTAAGAAATTCAGATAAAATTCTGATTTTTTTTTTTTTTTTTTTTTTTTTTTTTTTTTTTTTTTTTTTTTTTTTTTCATATTTCAGCTCAAAATATAGATTGTGGTTAACCGTTAGAACCGCTTTCTAATGCGGTGGTTTTGGTGCTCGCTGTTCTTTACGTGTCATTACGAAAACATACCTATTCAAATATACTGAAAATTTTACCACCAAAATTTTAAAAATTTCAGGTAAAAAATCTGATATTTTTTCATATTTCTGCTCAAAACATAGATTGTGGGTACTCGTTAGAACCGCCTTGTCAAGGCGGTTCTAACGAGTACCCACAATCTATGTTTTGAGCAGAAATAAGAAAATTAATGTAAACCCCATGTAAACCCCAGTTTTACTCGATAAAAGTGGGGTTTTAGTGGGTCAAAATTATATAGACGTGTTTTCGTGATGCATTGTGGGTGCTCGCTGCGGGGCTTTTTTCAACGTTTGTCCTGGTCGTTGTCTTATGTTGTGTTTAATGGATCCTGTCTAGCATTGTAATTACCTTGTTGGGGAAGAGGGAGCTGGGCGCTTTGCTTTTTATGGTCTACGACTTGTGTACTGTCTGTTATGGTTTGTTTGCTCTTCCTTTTGGTATATTGTTACCTCCTTGTTGTAGAAGAGGGTTCCGGTTGCTTTGTTCTTCTTTGATTTCTGGTTTTTGTACTAAACTGTCTGATATGGTGTGTTAGTTCTTCCTCTTGTCTGTGATTGTGGCAATTCCTGGAAATACTCTAGTCTATTTTGAATACTTATGAATATTCAATGTCTATTTAGAGAAGGATAAAATTGAGACACTGTAATTTCAGTTGCAAATTTGAGTACTTTCTGCAGTGATTTTGAGATGTATGAAAAGGAAGTTTCATTTACATGTCTCTGCTACATGAGTTTCGTCTACATGATTAAATCTAGTGAAGCAAGTTTGATATGAATAGTATCTAATTACCCCAAATTCTCACAGGATATTCATAACCATATATACTCATCAGAGCAGGCTGCAGTTGACATTTAACCCATTTATGTCTGGCGTCCCATAAAAAGGGCACATGCAAACAGTGTAGATCCTGATCAGACGCCGCAACATATGGAGTCTGATCAGTCTTCACTGTTTGCTTTAAATGCAGGATTTTTATAAACATAGTAATGATGATAAAGAAAACTAACCAGACGCGCTGCTATTAAAAAATAGACTGGTCCAAATAGTTGTGGTAGAAGAGTCCACTCGGCATAAATAAGTTAATGACAATCAGCAGGCAACGTATTTTCACTAAGTATTCGGATACCTTTCATTCCCAGTTTACCAGTCCCACTTTCTGAACAAATTAAATTTGCTAGCGTTTGATTTGTATTACAAAAAGCTGGGTGAATGGCAAACATTGAAGACACTGATCAGACGCCGCGTTCAGCGGCGTCTGATCAGTGTCTTCACTGTGTGCTCAGGTCTATCCAAATATTTAGGGTAAACACCGTAGACCATTTTCTTGTAAGCAGTTCTTTTTGACACGTGACACATGCCCACATCTTACTGACCCATGACACGTGCCCTGCATCTTATTGACATGCTGCACTGCATCCTATTAAATGGAAGAGAGTCGATTTCTTTAAAATTCATGAGGTAATTTCAGATGCTTTGACATTAATTCGTCACATTAGTTCTATTATTGATAATTTGAAAGTTCAACTTTTTTGTGCTGTCTCGGAAATACGATTTGTGCATGAAATGTTCGTCACCTCTGAAATAGATTCAGGGTATAGGCAAATGTCAGCTCGACCAATATATATATATATATATATATATATATATATATATATATAAGCACGAAGCAATAAACATCAGTCCATTCTTAAATTCTACTGCTTCAAGAAGGGCACATGTCAGTTTCCGACGAAAAATGTGCACAAGTACTAGTTAACCGATTAGAGGACTGAGCCTGCCCAGGACAAATGTGGCTGGGTAAACTGGCCGGCTCGACATGTCCTTAATAGTGTTGACTGGTCCGTTAAACTCCAAACCAACCAAATAAACATCGATCAAAATCGCAGCAGGACTGATCCCAAAACAGCCACAATTATTTTGACTTCAAAGTTCAATAACATAGCGTTCCATTTAGCATTAGGTGCTAGCTTACATGGTAAAAAATCATCTTTTATTCTATCCGTTGATCTATCACGCAAGCTGGAATCTCTTCGTTTCAAAGATATATATTTTATTTCCAAAATATTCTATGACAGGCTCAATCGTAGCACAAAAAAATAGTATCAGAACGAAAGTATCATTACGAAAACACACCTATTCAAATATAGAGAAAAGTTCACCTCCAAAAACTGAAAAGTTTCAGATAAAAATACTCTAATATTTTTCATTTTTCTGCTCAAAACATAGATTGTGGGTGGGTACTCGTTAGAATTGCCTCGGAGAGGCGGTTCTAACGAATACCACAATATATGTTTTTAGCAGAAGTAATAAAAATAATGTGTACCCCTGTAAACCCCAATTTTACTACGTATATATAAGTGGGGTTTAAGGGGGTTAAAATTATATAGGTATGTTTTCGTGATGGCCTGACTAGTTATTTAGGTCTCTCCTTAACAATCACAGTTGTACAAGTAGGGACAGAAATACGTTGGACAATATGGGTATCAACTTGTGAATGTTGATTTAAGATACAGAATTAAAAAAGAGACAAACAAACATATCAAGTACATAAAGAGGAAACGAGAAAAAACATATACTGGAAATTTATAAGTTCACGTAAATCCCACAGCTGACAACAATCTCAATACTAATATCAGTACTTTCGCTGATAATATCAGTCGTAGATGTCAGTTTAATTTTAATATTAGCACAAGACCTTAATGTAATTTTGGTAATAACAAATAAAAGGACAAGAAAGAGCAGAGCTCCCGCAGTATAATCTATTTATTGCCGTCAGGTCTAACCAAATCTTTCGGAACCACCTTTTCAAAATTGGCAAATTTTAACATGTTCATTATTTTAATGAGCTGCAATGTCAGAAAAAGGTCCCATTCGGACATTTGTACACAGCCAAGATTTGAATCGGCCTGCGCATTCGCGCATTTCCATCAGAATTTTCACTTGGCGTATTTTAGATAGTATTTTGGATAGCCAAAGATATCATTACGAAAACATGCCTATTTAATTTTACTGAAAATTTTACCAGCAAAATAATTAAAAAGTTGAGATAAAAAATTCTGATATTTTTCATATTTCTGCACAAAACATAGAACGTGGGTACTCGTTAGAACCACCTCGACGAGGCGGTTCTAACGAGTACCCACAATCTATGTTTTTGAGCAGAAATAAGGAAAATAATGTATACCCCTGTAAACCCCAGTTTTATTATATAAAAGTGGGGTTTAAGGGGATCAGAATTATATAGGCATGTTTTCGTGATGAAAGTTTCCTCGTGTGGACAACCTAAACTCTGATCAGATTGTGCATATACGGTCCACTTTAGATGATGAGAACAATATGTAGAATATTTCAAGTAATAAAACCGATTAAGAAACCATTCTACTTAAATCTATACTGAACCATCGGATTCCTGTCGGACCGATAAAGTTCTGATATAGATTTAAGCAGAATGCTAGCTGGGTAAATATTGAATTTCGGTGTCAAGGTTTGCGATATATTATCTATCAATAAAGACTCTGGGCTGCGTTTAAAAGTACAAAGTGATAGTTTACGTTTTGCCCTGGATTCCTGTACCTAGTGACGAGCGCCAACAGGAGCAGGGATATAGGGCAAAGCACCCGCGAGGAACCTGCATTTCCGAACGCCGCCCTAGGCTGCGTTCAGCGTTCAGTTTACCGAAAAGTTCGCGGTTATTCGCAAACAAAAGCAAAATTTCCGTTCACTTGTGACAGTCTTTTTTTTTTTTTTTTTTTTTTTTTTTTTTATTTGAGACGGTAGCTAATATCCGCAAACTATTCTAAAGTTTTCTTTTGACACAACCAACATGGATTTTTTTTTGTATGCTTGTTTGTAACAAAAATATTGAAACGTTTTGATTCGATCCCTTATAAAATTAATAACTACTGATATAATTTATTCGATCTAAAACGAAGTCTCATCAACGAGATTAACGGCTACACTCTAATGTGAGGTCACATAATATAAAACAAGTTTACAATAACCGTTCAAATGATGCAAAACATCACGAAAACACGCTAATATAATTTTGACCCCCTTAAACTTTTATATAGTAAAACTGGGGTTTACAGGGGTATCCATTATTTTTTCTTATTTTGCTAAAAAACATGGATTGTGGGTTCCCGTTAGAACCGAGGCGGTTCTAACGAGTATCTACACTCTATGGTTTGAGCAGAAATGTGAAAATATCAGAATTTTATCTGAAAATTTTCAGTTTTTGGAGGTGAAATTTTCTATATATTTGAATAGGCGTGTTTTCGTAATGTAGTTTGGGAAAAAACTAAGGCGCATGCTTTGCTTCATTGAATGCAGCCCTGATTTCATCTAAAATATTTTTTTAGAACGTAAACCTAGTAAAATATTCTACTTCTGATTTTGACAACAAAATCTTCATAAAAATGATAAAGCTAATAATGACCTGGCAACCGCGAACATAAGCCCAGACCAGAATTTTCAAATAAATGGCCATAACTTTGTCAAAACCCACTGGACTAGACCCAAAGTAAAGCCCGATCAACTTCAAGTGCTGACAAGAATGTCGGGCGAATTCCATTATTATTGGTTTGAAACGAAGAAGAAAAAGTGGGCAAATGATTTATTTGTATTATTTGGATAAGGGATCAGAACTCTGGAAAAATCATTAAAATCTGGAAAAATCATTGAAAGGTAACCTAGGTATTATGTGACCAACTTCAGTTGCCCTGACATTAACATTTTCAAAGTTTTATAATAAAGCTTAAGTACGTTAAATATAAAGTTTATCTAAGGCGGATTTATACCAAGACACACAAAAATGATTTTATGTTTTTAAACAGTAAATCGCAAAAATTATCTTAATTCTATATAATCATGCGCACTGCGGTTTCTTTCCAAAGATCTTAACTGAGCTGCTCCAGATATAATGACCATAAGACATTTGCGGCCAGCGTAGACCAAGATCTGTATGCGCATCTATACAGACTGATCAGAATCTACACTGTTCCCTAACATAATATTTGGACGTTAGCACTCTATTAGCAAACGGCAAAGACCCTTATAAGAATATTCGGATGATCTCATGGTCGATTTCTATATGAAGGTCTCTTAATATAATAAAAAAGTACAGATAACATAAGGCTTTTTCACCCTTGCAGCCTGATTTTCTGATGTGGGTTGTTTCATATTTTTAATGGATATAATCATTGTTGAATTCAGGAATTCAGTCAAACATCAAGAATTGAATTGCAAGCAGAGTAGATCCCCTCATGTATATCATTACTGTTGGCCAAAGTGTCTCCTTTGGTCTGCAGGAATGAAAGTGTTAACTTGCTGATTATATAATGTCGTATTGGATAGACAGCTGAATGTTGCTCTGTGAAGACATCCAAGGTACGCAATATTGGGCAATATTTGACTTACCCTTTCAGGCATGCAGACCAAAACAAAAACGTATGCATACAGTGTAGATCTGTTTATAATGAACCGTCTCATCAGGACCTACACTATTTCCCATTTTGTTCTTGATAAGCAACTGTCATCTATTTGGCAGCAACAGGTGTGTCTAAATGCAGAAACCCAGGGTTTAATGGGTTCAATCTGAGCTATTAAATCAAAACAGCTGATGCTACAAGATATGATTCGATTTATATTTACCTTGCTCAGTCTCAGTATGACCCGAGGTGCATAAAAAGTGGCCTGAGACATTACTTTAAGACAACATAGATCTAGATAAGTTTATTTCAGCACTGATTTAATTGTGATATTTTTTTTTAATTTTCCATACAAAAAAAGTATGCTGTGGGTACTCAATAGAATGTTGTCGGTACACATTAGGAGTGCCTCCGCGAGGCGCTTCTAACTAGTTTCCACAATAAATGTTTTGTGGAGAAATAAGAAAAAAAATATTTATCGTCACGAAAACACGCCTATATAGTTTTGACCCCCTTAAACCCCACTTTTATACAGTGAAACTGGAGTTTACAGGGGTATACATTAATGTTCTTATTTCTGCTCAAAAACATTGATTGTGGGTACTCGTTAGAACCGCCTTGCCAAGGCGGTTCTAACAAGTACCCACAATCTGTGTTTTGAGCAGAAATATAAACACTACCAGAGTTTTTCATCTGGAAGTTTTCATTTTTTTGGCGGTAAAATTCTCAATATATTTGAATAGGCGTGTTTTCGTAATGTTTTGTTAATCATCTTATCTACAGCTATATTAACTATGGCATTTTCCCCATATAACATTGGAAATGGAGGATATTGGAAATTAAGAATAATAACCCTTTCATCCCTGAGGTTCTGTAGTGGACTCTTCCTTCCATGAATTTGGACATGTCTCACTTGATCCAAATAGGGATTTCGGTCTAAAATCAAAAACAGAATGGCAAACTGTTTTGATCTTGATGAGACGGCTCATGATGAACCGTCTCATCAGGATCTACACAGTTTGCAAAGGTATCTTATTTGGTCCACCGGACTGAAAGGGTTAAGACATTTATGCAAAAAAAGAAAAGTTGTTGTAAGTAACAAAGTAAGTTCTTACCTTCCTCCGGTTACAATATAGAACTCTACATTACACGTTTTCACTCTATATATTTTAGGAAAAAGCGGAGGTACAAATCACCTAGGACACATATTTAAGCTAATGTCTGCCCAATACATAAAAACGTGATAGATCTATACCTTTTAATTACCGACCTATATCACAACTTAGGTCAGAGAGTTAACTTTTCGAAAAACTTGTATTTAAATATTTATACAAACATTTGCACGACAACAATTTGCTATCTTCTCTTCAGTCTGGTTTTATACCAGAAGATTCTACGTTGAATCAATTAACATATCTTAACGATATTTTCTGTCAGGCCCTTGACAAAGGTAAAGAAGTTAGAGCTGTTTTGTGGCGTCAGCAAAGCCTTTGACCGTGTCTGGCATGATGGGTTGGTACTTAAGGCAGCTGGCGTCACTGGGAATGTGCTTGCATGGTTTAACAATTACATTTCTAACAGGAAACAAAGAGTTATTCTTCCAAGTTTTATATCATACTGGGCTTATTTTCGCACTGGTGTTCCCCAGGGGTCAGTTTTAGGACCGCTGTTATTCTTACTATTTGTAAACGACATAGTACTTAATATCGGGTCTAATATAAGAACTTTTTCGGACGACACGTGTCTTTACATTATCGTCGATAGTTCTATTACTGCTGCTTATTGTTTCGATGTAGATTTGAAACAATTTCAATATGGGCTGAAACTTGGCTTGTATCTTTTCGACCAAAACTGAAATTCTCCTAATTTCGCCTAAAATAAACAAATTTAATCATCCATCAATCATAATGCAAAATCTTCAAATGACCAAAGTAGAGTTTCACAAGCGTCTCCGGGTCTGTTTATCAAAAGATGGTACAAAGCACCATCATATAATATACAGTTCAGAGAAAGCTTTGGGTAGAGTTAATGTAATGACAAAGCGTTAATTGAAATAGACTGTAAACCTATAGAAACGATCTATACAGCTTTTATCCGACCTTTACTAGAATACGGAGATGTAATATAGGACCATTTTTCTTAATACGAAAAACAAGAGCTAGGAAAGATTCAACTTAAAGCAGCTTACATAGCTACTGGGACAACTAAGCTTATTTGCCTTTTACAAACAAGTTGGATGGGAGTTACTTGAACAGAGAAGACAAGCTCACAAACTTATACTGCAAAGGCTTATACTGCATATGTCTTTGGGTTGGCCCGCCGTCGTTCACCTATTGGTTTTCATTTACTCTAGCATACAGTAGAATTAGCCTGAGTACTCGTCTTTGTTTTTCATTGTGATTAATTTGATTTTTATGTTTTCGCTTTGATGCATTGACGGAGTTGGGAGCCTTTATGCGAACCGATTTTTTTTTGTATTTCTGTATTAAGAGTAGCATCGGGACCAAGTGTGAAGTTGGCTAGTTGTGAAAGTGCTTTAACCCCCCCCTCCTTCCCCGCCCCCCCCCCCCCCCTCACACACACACACACACACACACACTCCGGTGGCTTATTCTACTGACCGTTCTAAGACGGTGGTCCCAGTGATAGTCTTACTCTTTGTTGCTTTGTGGTTTAATCTACGAGATATTTGGTATATGTCTTACCTTGTGTTGTTCAGTCCTTTTAGCATTGCGATAACCTCGCTTTGGGAAGAGAGAGCTAATCTTATTGCTTTTCGTACGTTTGTTCGATTTGTGCTTGTTTGGTTTTGTCTGTTTCCTCTTTCTCTTGGTGTCTGGGCTGCGGTGTGTGATTGTGGCACTCCCTGGACTTTTCTTTTACCTTTATTTTGGCATAATCTATCAGGCAAAGAGAAACAATCCTAAACAACAAACTCGTTTAAATACTAGTTTAACAATGACAAAACAGCTATTCCCAAATATTATTCTAATAAAAACGTTAAACTACAATACCCCGCCATCATCGTGTCGCGGGCAGATAACTCTGTCAAACATTGACGAAATTTGCCTACTAGCAATCCAAAACCAGATCTCCTTACCAAGTTTGGTGAAAGTCCTTTGACATTTTTTGTCCGGAAATATCGTCCGGAAACAAAAATATGGGCAGATAACTTTATCAAAAATTTGAAGAAATTTGCCCATTAGCGATCCCAAACTGGATCTCCACAATATTAATGCACATACCAAGTTTGGTGAAAACCCATTAGTGTTTACTCAAGTTATCATCCGGAAACGAAATATGGACGGACGGTCGGAAAGACGGACGGACGGACAGACACTCGAAAGACCAACGTGAAACCATAATACCCCGCTACTATCGTGTGGCGGGGTATAAAAATAGAAAAGCCTAAAGTCTCCATACAAGGTTACGGACAAACTGTAGCTCAGTGAACCTGGATCTATTTTTAAAAAAGGATTTTGGCTCGCCTATGTGTAGATGTGCTAGTATTAAGAACTCAGAACACTTCTTTTTCCAATGTTCTCACTATCAGCAGCATAGGAATATGCTTCTAAATGCGGTTTCTCATTCTCATAGTTCTACTCTTGATCTTCTTCTGTACGGGGAATCCTCTTTATTATATACTATTTTTAAACCTCGCCTCGTTTTAATCACCCAAACATGTATTATCAACACTTATTGTGTGTTGTTTAGTTGTTAAATATCACTACATAATATTATTTGTTTCAGTGTACTTTGCTTGAAATTCGCCATTTTGTACACATGTCATTTGTTTCTGGGAGAAGAAATATATATGTACTTGTACTTTTGTTCTAATCCCAGTTTGTATCATTATTTGTCTCATATTGCAATGATATTATTACTTAGGTAAAATATGTTTAAACCAAATCACATAAATGCACTTTTTTCTCGCTGCCGGGCTGCACCGGTTCGCCACGGGTTGCCGGCTAACGCACTTTTCTACAGCAGATTCAGCCAGCGGCGAACTTCGTTTGTCCGATAGCGCCGCTTTTAATTGATAGGTTAGGCGGCTAAAAATATGGCGGACAACGTAATTCGTCTGCTAACAATAAGATTTCAGAAACAGCTTGGTCTACGCTTCGCACACAATAAATGTTAAAGCTGATGTTAATATGGAATAGTCTTGGGTCCTTTTAATGCAAATCTTGGCTAAAAAAAAGGTAAGAGAAAAGTCCAGGGAGTGCCACAATCACAAACCGCAGCCCTTCCCAGACCCCAAGAGGAAGAGGAACTCGACAAATCCAAACAAGCACAAACCGAACAAACGTACGAAAAGCACCAAGATTAGCTCTCTCTTCCCCAAGCGAGGTAATCGCAATACTAAAAGGACTGAAAACACAAGAACAAAATGACACATGGAAAGACATACAACAAATCGCCTCGTAGAATAAACCACAAAGCAACAAAGAGTAAGACTAACACCGGGACCACCGCCTTAGAACGGTCAGTAGAGCAAACCACCGGGGAGGTTTAAAGCACTTTTACAGCTAGCTAACTTCACCCTGGGTCCCGATGCTACTCTTAATACAGAAACACATAAAAATTCGGTTCGCAAAAAGGCCCCCAACTCAGTCAATGCATCAAAGTGAAAACATAAAAATCAAATTAATCACTATAATAAACAAAGACGAGTACTCTTGGCTAATTCTACTGCATGCCAGAGTAAATGAAAACCAATAGTTGAACCACGGCGGGTCAAGCCAAAGACATATCGTCAAGCCCCAACCCACTGGTTAAAGTTTTACGAAGAGACCGTCATTGAGTCTAAGGCCCGAACCGCCGTCGTGCAATTAAAGAGTGAAGCATAGCCATCAACAAACCGTCTAAATTCCATAATGCAAAAGGTGATTTCGAGAAGTCTAAATATGGTCTCGTTCCGATGGTCTCTACAAGAATGATCCTCACATTAAAATCATTCGGGCTAAGTTCACATCGTTTCTTAGGCTTACCTCATCAAAACCTAAAAAATGTAGTTAAGAATGTCAAATTTTTATCACGCTATCCCGGGAATGCTATAAATTGCGCTTAGCATAACAATGTATCCATCCACTTTAAAAGCAAAAGAAGAGCGGAGATTCCCAATCAACAAATGCCCAAGTTATTATCAGAGGTTCAATGTACCAAACTCACTTCCACTAGAATATAAAGTTATTTTACTGTTCTAGTTAGCTATTTTTAAGTTTAGCAGACGCTTTTTGCTCGAATGAACTTGGCCATAAATTTACCTACAGTATGTGATACCTGAATGAACAGACTACCTGTCCCATTTATAAATAACATGCGTAAATCTTGGTAATATGTATGCAGGTACAGGAATATGCATAAGTGATGGACAGTGTAACTATTGTTGTAAAATTCATAGTTATAATGCACCCGTGATTTCTAGATAAAAGTCTTCCTTTGCCGAAGTTTTAGGCTGTAATAAGCATAGCTTGGTATATTCTTGAAACACACGATAAAAATATCAATTTTGAGAAAACAAAATATCAAAAATAACTGACCGCTACCTCGCCTAGACACGGATTTATTCCTCCTGTATGTCGCATCTAGAAGTTTACTGCATGTCATTGCATTTGACACATGCCTGTTTTTAAGAATCGTGCAGCCAATCGTATAACTGCATATCACAGAAGCTGTCAGAAGCTTTCAAAATTTGGCGGGAAACTCAGGATAATCTCCGATCTCCTTGTCAAAGTTAATATATATCCCATCACCTTTGATAGAGTTTTGAAATGGTAACCTTTCAGAATATCAGTATAAGTGTTATGCATTACAAAAGCACGCCTATTCAAATATATAGAAAATTTCACCTCTAAACTCTAATATTTTTCATATTTCTGCTCAAAAAGCAGATTGTAGGTACTCATTAGAACCGCCTCGGCAAGGCGGTTCTAACGAGTATCCACCATCTATGTTTTGAGCAGAAATAAGAAAAATAATGTCTACGCTTGTAAACCCCAGTTTTTCTATGTAAAGTGGGGTTTAAGGGGGTCAATATTATATAGGTATGTTTTCGTGATGTGTGCAGAAACAGCGCATTTGAATTGAGAACACCTCCTGTATATGTAGGTGTTCCAATAAATATTATTCTTTTTTATTCAGTGCTCCAGCTGGTAATTCACTTCCTCGTCCCAACCATACTCTATGTAGTTGTCTGCGCCCATGGATGTACACAATGACAAAAATAGCCACACTGCTTGGTCAGCATGTTGTTTTTAGCAGGTGCACTCTTTTGTAAATAAACAGCCGGTAAACAGCCGGCTGGACCGGTAAGGTAAGTAAACAGTGCGCCAATAAACTTGTTAACGTAATGAACATATGGTGGGAGACAACAGCAGCACAAATTGTTTGTTGTGATCTATGAGAACAAGATTGTGCCCGATCCGATGTATCTGAAATATTGTCGAAAGGGCCGTAAAATACCTAAACTCATAATAAATGTACATGACAGTTATGAAGTACTTACCTGTCATACACGTAGCGAATACAAGTACATAAGCGGATATAAACAGTCGCCTGGTATGGGTGCTGGTAAATGGAGTGTCAAAAGTTTCCGTTATGGCACTGCAATTATTACAAGAATTCGAGACATTAGCACTTGTCTCCATAATTCAAATTATGAATCACTGTCTACGGATTTCAATTATGAATCACTGTCTACGGATTTCCATAAACACAACAGTCTAAAGAATCTGATGGAACTGTATGCAGTGAATTTAATAACTACGTTTACTATTGGGTAATGTTAATGGTCACATTTCCAGTTCTTAGTCTCATTTTGTTCCCCAATATGCAATTGCTTTCTTAAGCCCTAAGCACTCTGGGTAAAATTTACAGCAGACGACATTTTGAATGTTTCTCTTATTTTTCCTAGGAAACAGGATGTGCCATTTCATGTATATTGTTTCCATTTTTGTCTCCTATATAGACATTTAGCATGAAGTGTCAAATCCTGTTTCTAGAAAAAATAAGAAAATGTCATCAATTTGTCGTCTGCTGAATTAGACAAGAAAGTGGTAAAAATGAACGATCACTTTCTTAAGTGTACTTTTGTCTCCCAATATGCAAGCGCATTCTTTTAGTTTAGTTTGTAGCTAGCTTGAAGTGAGTACAACAAAAGCTGCTTGATATCAGACAGTTTGTCAATAGGTTATATGTAGTCTTCAGTCCTGATTAAATTTTCGAACCAATCCGCATTCTTTTTATGACTTAATTACATAATCATTTTTCTTGCATTGCTGTACCAGCAAGAAATATCTCCATACATCAACATATTTGAAGCCATTCTGCATCTGTAGATTATGCATTCAGTCGTTACTGAATAATTCATTTGAAAGTTATTATTTAATGCACGTACACGACAATTCTATCAGCTCTCCAAATGCTGCGCAAGCTGTAACTACTTTTAAATTCAGAATAGTCGAACAGCTGTAATAGCATCGATTTTGAAAGCATTTTACAATGGCCAAGCAATTTGCCACATAAGTCATAGCTTTTTAAAAATATTTATGGTAAACTGACACGCATTAAAGAGAGAAAACACGGTAAAATATTGTTTTTGTCCGATTCTAAAAAGGGATAAACTCTAAAAGGAAATAACTTACTCCCATTCTTTCCAGTGTAGATCGTTTGGATGCAAATTCTAAAAGGAAAAAAATTGCTCCTCATTGGGCGCAAATTCTTATCTTTTAGAGTAGATCCCTTAGATGAAAATGCGTTTCCATTAAGAGTAAAAAAAGGTAAGAGAAAAGTCCAGGGAGTGCCACAACCACAAACCGCAGCCCTTCCCAGACCACTAGAGGAGGAGGAAACCGACAAATCCAAGCAAGCACAAATCGAACAAACGTACGAAAATCACTAAGATTAGCTCTCTCTTCCCCAAGCGAGCTAATCGCAATCCTAAAAGGACTGAAAAACACAAGAACAAAATGACACAAGGTAAAACATAAGACAAATTGCCTTGTAGAATAAACCGCAAAGCAACAAAGAGTAAACCGCTTTTCAAAGGGGAGCAGTTTATTTCAGTTTAGAGTAAGCCCCTTTTCAGAAGGGGTTTGGTATGCGGGAAAGCGATAGAAAGTCATAAAATTGTTCCCCTTGTCAAACATGGCAGAGAATCCACAAAATGTATCAAGTCATTTTAACTCTTTAGGTGCCAAATTTGTCGTCTGCTTTTCTATTTTAACAAACTGCCGCTTGGAAAGACTATTATATGTAAAATTGAAAGACTGAATATCAAACAGCGTAGATCCAGATGAGACGGCTCATTGAGCCATCTCAGCTGGATCTATGTTGTTTGCAAAAGCCTATTATTATCGCATGTGGCAGTTAACCCATTTATGCCTAGTGTTCCTTATAAAGGATAGTCTGCTCCTATATTTAGGGTTATAACGGTACTTTTGAAATATATTTAGTAGCTTCCTTTTAATTAAGAATTATTTTTACTTTATCAAGCAAACAGTTGAATACTGTGAAGATAGCTTGTAAATGATAAGGACAAAACCTGCTATGAACCATTAAAATCTCTTGTGAGGCGGCTTGGTCCTGGCCTTTTGGGGATGACTTTTGCCTGGCCTTGCTCGTCTGTGGTCGGGATCACCGTAGTTCTACTGTTGGTTTTCTTTTATTCTGGCTTCAGTTTGTAGTCGAGTCATTACCAGCGTTTTATCATATAATGTATGTTTTCTATGTTGATCAATTGGTGAATTAGAGCCCCTGTCCGGGCCGGCAGTTTTGTGTATGTGTGGCACTCTACTGGGGTTAGGAGCAAGAATTGAGCGCTCGTAAAATCAGGTTTACCCAAAGCGATACTTTTGCTGTGGTTTACTATTTCTGTCATTTTATGTCTTTGCATGTATGTCCTGGTGAAATTTTTTTTATTTTGGATAGCCGTTTGGTCTATTTTTGGAAAAAAAACTGTACTTTTGGCTTTCTGCTTGTATTGTCTGAATTGTGGTGCCGTTGCTCTAAGTGCGTCCTTCTTTCCCTTTGGTGTCTTGGACGGAACGTGTTAGGCAATAGTATAGATTTCTGATCACTGCCTCTGTTTCTATTTAAGTGAAGTGCAAGGCTGGTGAAGAATAAACTTGAAGTGAAAGATCTTGATAAATCATGTATGTTGATGTACATTTGATAAAAATAGGATTAAAACTAAGAAAAATAAAGACGCTAAAAGATTTCAAAACAATTATGAAGGACGCCACCACTTTGATATTTAATGGAGCTCTAAACATTTCAAAATATTTAATAAAAATCCTCTTTCCCATAAAAATAATGCGCTTTTCAAGCAAAATTCACGAATGCCTTTAGAGAAGAAGCTATCTATACAATTATAGAGAATGAATAGTTTTGCAAATTTGATTTATTTAGATTTTGCATATCTGAATAAGGTTTAATGACGTCATAAAACCTAATTTAATATTAAAGGTGGCGGCGCCTATAAACCAGTTTTGATATATTTATTTTTTCATCCAATTTTGATCAAATTTACATCAAAATGCATGGTTTGTCATGATCTTGCATTTCCGGTACATTCTTGAACAACCATGCTTTTTTCCTTTAAGACCCCTACACTTACCCAGACAGTTATACTCTTGGCGGCTCCAACGCGATGTTTATTTTGTGGTTCTTCTTCGTTTTGTTCGATTGATTTTGTTAGAGTGTTGTTCTGTGGTTACCTGTCATTCTTAGCTAATTCCGTGCCATGTGAGGGTTGTGTTCCGTGATCGTGGCAGTGCCTTGTATCCCCATTTTTATTTTATTTGTCAAGGTTGCAGCAAATAGAACCAGAGAAAACTTCCTACGTTGTATTGGTTACCGAAGCTCCACAAAATGCATATAAAGGACACATTACGAAAACATGCCTATATAATTTAGACCCCCTTAAACCCCACTTTTGTACAGTAAAACTGGGGTTTACAGGGATATGCATTAGTTTTCTTATTTCTGCTCCAAAACATAGATTGTGGGTACTCGTTCAAACCGCTTCGCCGAGGCGGTTCTAATGAGTACCCACAATATATGTTTTGAGCAGAAATATAAAAAATATCAGATTTTTTTATCTGAAAATGTTATGTCTCTGGAGGTAAAATTTTCTATATATTTGAATAGGCGTGTTTTCGTAATGAATTCATCGCAAACTCTAGTTTATGCACTACAACTGAACCTTTATAGTACTATTTCTATTATAAAAATGTAGTTAACCTTTCAGCCCAGCCCTGTAGACTAAGACAGACACTTTCGTAAACAATATAGATCCGGATGAGACGGCTCATAATGAACCGTCTTATCTGGATCTACACTGTTTGCCATTCTGTTCTTGAATTACAACTGTCACCTTTTGGCAACAATGATGTGTCAAATGCAGTAATGGAAGAGTCTATTTCAGAACTCAGGGTTGAAAGGGTTATACAGTACATGAAAGGTCTTATAAAACTTCTTTTGGTCACTTACAATTCGGATGAAGTTTAAAGAAAGAGCAAATTCAGATACTTCCGTGCATCTTGTTTGTCTGCATATGGTTTTTCCACTTATGATAAACTCTTCAGTTAAATGAATTCCCGTTCAAAAGATCAAAGTTTCTTCATTTTGCTGTCATGAAAAAACAATCATGCTTTTCTAAATTCTTAACGCCATTTACCTTATACATTTCCTTGTCAGAAAGGTACTGATGCTCTTTCCTGTCTTCATATTATTAATATTCGCTTTGGCACTATATTATACAAAGAAATAGTAGTATACCGATTGATAATAATTGCTCTCTTTTCCAGACTTGTTTCCTGTTTTTGTTACGAAAGAGACATCATGTTGCCCCCTTCTCCTTTTTTACGAAAGCCAAACCGATGTCGCACTATTTGAAAATATAAATGAAATGAAAAAGAATATATATGTTGTTTTCATTTCAAGCAAGGTAACGAGAAAATTTTCTTCTAAACGTTCTAACAGGTAAATCGAGAAGTGTATGTGTTATCAGTTGGGCCGTGCCAAGCGAAAAAAAAAAAAAAAAAAAAAAAAAAAAAACGTCTTGGAACATGCGCTAAGTCTCATCCGGGCATTTGCTCTCTATTGATACATTCTATAGTGTGCAATAACTCTGTTAGCGGACAGTGTAAGCCTTGATCAGACAGTGCGGTTGCGCAAGCTGATCTGGGCCTTTGCTGTCCGCATATACCGAAGACACGTTTTCGAATGGCTCGACCAAGTTTATATGGCAGCCTAGTACGAAATGTTGAAAAACAATCATATGTAGATAAAGTAACGGGCACAAGTACCTATATTTGGGTTCATTCAAAAGCAGAATTTTGAATTCACTAAAAGTGTTTTTTTTTTTTTTTTTTTTTTTTTTTTTTGTTTATTTGTTTGTTTTTGGGGGGGGGGGGTTTGTTTGTTTTTTGTTTGTTTGTTTGTTTGTTTGTTTTTTGTTTTGTTTTGTTTTGTTTTTGTTTTGTTTTTTTTGGGGTTTTTTTTGTTTGTTTGTTTGTTTTTTATTTTATTTTTTTACTTTTTTTTTTTTTTTTTTTGTTTATTTGTTTGCTTTTCAAATCTTTCGTTTACTGTACTTTCTAACACCCCTGCACGTGTTGTTCCTTATTTGTCTTTACATTTCTAGCGAAATTTCGCCCCCTGGTAACTATGGGCGCTAGATTAGCTTACAATATTGGCCGAAACATTCATATACATAAGAATTATTTTCTTTATTAAGACAGAAAATGATCTATGAGCATATTGCAGTTCTTTGACTTTGTTTTTTACCTGATGAGTTTCTCTACAGGTTACACCATTCAAACACATTCGTTTTACTTCTTGTTTCCGTCGTGTATTTGTTGACGTTCGAAAACGAAAATAAATCGGTTAATATTCTTATTTGCTGTTATATCTGTCCTTATTAAAATCCATCGCGGCTCAAATTTCATACTTTTTGCAATCCTTGCATGAACACAGGATTTAAGTTTTTATATCAATACATCGTTTATTTATATTTTACACCGTCAGCTGATTCGCATAATTTATCCGCCATTTTGAATATTCGTCATCGAACCTTGTAACTACGTAACCGCGTGACGTAATGCTTAAGAGGTATTGTCAACTACCAAAGGAGAAGTCAGGTAATAAAAATAATAATGAAAATCAATAAAATAAAATCATTTATGCAAAACTCGCTCAATGAGGGGTGTTGGAAAAGAAATACATTATTCCGAACCGTGCTCAAATGCCACTGATAAAGCACAGTTGAGTTTGGGTTGTATCCATTTGAGCACTTGCTCGCTGCGCTCGCTCGTGCTCAAATGGGTACAACCCAAACTCAACTGTGCTTTATCTTAGGCATTTGAGCACGGTTTGGAATAATTTATTTCTTAAATAATATCTAATTACATGATTATAATAGAAATAAGAAAAACAATATCTTACTTTCAGAGTTCTTTCGTAGTGCATCAAAAAGAGTTTGCGGTGGGTCGTATTTTATATGGCCGTTTGTTGAGCTTCGGAACTTATCCTCGTAGTCCTCTTTAATACTACATGTACAGACAACCCTCTTTATACCGACACTCGATACAACGACAAAATTCATTATATTGACAATTTGACTGTCACGAAACGTTTGCTTAAGAGGTAACAATTAGTTACAAATTATGCAAGAATATTGTATTTAATACTTTAAAGAAACATATGTTTTTGATATTTGATAGTGAGGCGATTCTAACAAATATCCAAAACATATATACCATGAAGAAATAAGAACAAAACAAGACCTTTCTTGCATATCAGTCTGCTCATTAAGTATTCTGCACAACAGCAAATTCATTCAATGGCAACATATTTAGGAACAAATGCTATCGCTGTAACGAGGGCTTGCTGAGCCTGTAAAGTTTTGCGCGAGTAAAAATATAAAAGAAAGTACCAAGGTAATGCCATGAGCACGAGCACAACCACCCTGAGGCTCCAAAAGAAAGGGAAGTGAGCCAGAAGTAATCTCAAAACGAACGTCACATATGAACCAACTAATGTACAAAAAAAAAGTAGAACAGAAGCGGAGGAACTGCCTAGGAACGGACAGTAGGAAACCTACTAGGAGCTGGTTTAAACATTTTTTAAGAAAACTGTTTCTGGCCATTTTTTACCCCTAACCCTTTAACGCTACACCGCGAACAAAGAAGTACTTCAATAGAGGAACGGACTTGGAGCGACCAGTAGAAAGCTACAAGAGAGGGGGTTAACCAGTTGTCGCGCGAAACCCATCGCTTATATCTGATGTTGAACCAAGTTACCAGCATCTGTTCGGTCAGCTTAGAGGTCCTCTACCTCTAGTCACAGGCCCCGCAATGAAACAAAGCAAATGGCTCACATGTGACCTGAACACGATAAAAACACAATTAGGACTGCGATCAGTCCGACCACATACATTGATAGGCAGGCGTCAACCTTCTGAAACTGACTGAAGAGGAAGCCGTCTGAGAACTGATTCACCGACGTGCAGTTAAAGAGTGAAGTAAAGTTATCAACCCTTATTTGATTAATTACCATGTATGCAGTTTACCGCAGACTATCCATCTTGTAACCTATCTTTTGTAGCAAGTTACAATCTTTATCAATTATTCCGAAAAATCAGTTTTTCCAACAATCTTTCTGACAATACGCTCGTAGACTAAGTCGCAATAAAATTCAGGTTCCGATAGACTTTGTTGAAGAAGTGTTTTCGAACCAATGTAATTGCATGACCTAAAGAAAAGTCTACCATTTCGATCGATTGAAAGGTTGTCTTTCGAAGAGTGCTCTTTTATTACCTTGTGAGTCTGTCTGTCCGTCCAGGTTCAGTTAGCAAAAATGACCATGGAGCTTAACCATGTGGAATATTTTGAAAAGTTTTGGGATACTGATACATGTAGATTACGATTAGCTCTAGCCAATGATATTGCCAAGAGAGCAAAGAGGAAGCCATAAAGTTGTCTCTTATAAAAATGGTTGTGGAAAATCTACCAAGTTTATCAAGTTCTTTTAACTCATTTAAGCCGAGTGGACTATTCTATCTTAGCTCCTTGGATAGGTCCATTGCCTATATAAGGCGTGTCTGTTTAGTTTTTTTTTTATTATTATCATAATTTGTAGAAATATCTAAACTTAATGCACACAGTGTAGACCCTGATCAGATGCGGCGTCTGATCTTGGTCTTCACTTTTTTTTTGCCAATGTCCCTTTTATGGGACGCTAGGCTTAAATGAGTTAAGATATTCAGATGACAAATACAGATTTCACTGCTCTGCTCCTTTTCTTAAAAGATATGTCTTTGCCTGTCAACCTTGTTGTTGATAGTTAGAATACCTGGGCCGCCTCATGCAAAAATGTCTTGCGTGCTCATCCGCGTAGCCTGATCAGGGCCTTCACTTTCCGCTAACAGAATAATTGGATACTACAGAAGGTATGCATGGACAGCAAATGCCTGGATGCTACTAAGAGCATGCGAACAGTGAAGGTCCTGATCAGACTGCGCGGATGCGCAGACTGATCAGGGCCTTTAATGTCATGCATATGCCCAAAGACACAGCTTTTCATGGCGCGGCCCATGTATCGGCGTTTCGTGTGTTTTGTATTTAAACAGCAACTTGACTACGTGATGAGTTACTAAATTACAGCAAATCAAGTCAGAGACAAAAAAGCTATTAAAAACATTTAAGGTCGTCTTCTCTTAATTGATTATTGATCGAAAAGTCTTTTTAAACACAGACTTGGAAGTTTTCATAATCGTGAATATTCTGTCGTACTGATACTCTGACTTTCGTTCTTTTATTCATTCAGTGTTTCCAAGGGAAACTTTTTTGGGTCGATTGTTTACATATACAAAGTATACTAAAATTTCCTTAAGATTGTTGTCCACGTGATTGTCTTTGACCAGTGAAATCAAACAGGGCGTTAGACAGACCAACCAATTGTTCACGATATGAAAGCCACAAACTGTCGTCTCCGAACCGAGCTCTATTCCCAGACTAAACGTTTTTGGGTCAATCTACCCAAAGTTACTAAAGAATCTGAGTGATGTTGCTGTTGTCAACGTGGCTGTCGTTGACTAAAGAGCTAAAGAGGTTAACCCACATAAGAGCGTCTGTACGAAATCCTGGGATGCGTTTAGTATAGCGAACACTGGCCAGTATTTTTAAACACTATTTTGCATTTTCCGAACGATTATTGTAAAGCTGTCTCATGTGACCTCCAATTAGAGAGTATCCGTTATTCTTGTGTACGGAACTTCAAGTTAGAGCGAATAAATTATAGCGAGCACAGCTCGCGACGCGCAAAGCTCGTCGCGAACGAAGTGAGCTCTACGGTAGAGAGTATGTTCAAGGAAAAGTAACGTACAACGATATATACTTTCAGCAGTAATCGCTCTGACCAATTTTCTTCCGTTTATCCTTCCCGAAAGTTGGCGGTCTTGATTATGGTTCTCGCTAATAAGCGACACGAAGTGACCAAACGAGTGTCAATAAGTGTCACGAACATATTTTGCAAATTATTTTTATTATTTATTATTGATTTACATACTATTTTTATATACTGATATTCATTCCTTAATGATGCTGTGAAGGACTTTTGAAGAGTGCAGATATAGATCTGCGCTGTGCTTGCATTTAGGCTAAGCCTATTTTCGTATTATCAATAATTATTAATTTAATGTAGAATCAAGTAAATTATATCAGCGCAGAAAACATTCCCATATTTTTGTTACAAACAAACATACATAAATTTTATTCTTCTAGACCGCCATCTTTGTTGTGCCAGAAGTTTGGTGGCGTTCTCTACTCTCCACCGAAAACTGTCACAACTGAACGGAAAGTTTATTTCTGTTTTTCGAGTAACCCCGAACTTTTGGGTAACTGAACACATCCTTCGCCGCGAACGTTTCGATTAACTAGAATGTGTTCAGTTAACCTAAACGTTCGCGGTTACTCGCAAAATAAAAGCAAACTTTCGTTCATTTAGATAGTTTTCGGTGGAGGGTAGCGAACGGCAGCGAACATCCCAAAACTATTCTCAAGCTGTCTTTGGCACAAGAAAGATGGCGGTCTGTGCAAATAAAGTTTTCGTATGTTAAATTGTAAACAAAATATGGGACTGTTTATAACGTTGTTATTATTTATTTGTTGCTACATGAAATAAAAAACTATTGATATAGGTTATTCGGTTTAACTTCAAATCTCACCTACGAGAATAACAGGTAATTTGTAATAAGAAGTCACATGTGATGGATTTACAATAATCGTTCAGACGATGCAAAATAGTTTTTGTAAACCCCTTGCTTGTGTTTCGCTTCACTGAACGCAGCCCAGGTAACGGTTATTTATAGCCGCGCTAGTCTTGTCGCTGTGACGTTGGTAATTTGAAAACCTGGACTGAGCGTTGTGCTGGGACATTGGCAAACAGTGCAGACCCAAATCTTACTCCGCAGAACGCACCGTTTGCTTTACTTACAGGAAGTAAAGGGGTTAAATGAAACGACTTACGACCCTGTTCAGGAACATTTTCCCAGCCAACGCTTAGAAACAATCAACCTACTAGTGCTGTCAGTTTTTAATTAGTTTTTATTTGCCATGGAGATGGATGAATATTTTACCATTTGTTTTCCAACAAGTGTTTACACAAGGTCTATACAAATGTTTTGAGTAAGAAAAATGTACCACAGATATACACAAGGGTTGCGCTCTAAACTTCAAGTTTACTCCCGAGTGTTGTATCGTGGACCCCTGGTCATATTGACGCTCGTCAATTTGTACAGGCGTCCAGGGCAAAACGTTCGCTATCACTTGGAGGGCAGCGAACATCCCAAACTATTCTCAAACTGTCTTTTTTCACAGCCAAGGTGGCAGCCTATGCGAATAAACTTTATGTTTGTTTGTAACCAAAAACATGAGACTGTTTACTGCGTTGATTTTATTTATTTGATTCCATATTAGATTACCGAATATTAACTTACTTTACAAAACGCTGCCCAGGTGAATACCCGTGGTAGATTTTACTACATAAATGCATCAGTTGTTTTGTTATATGACTATTTTAGCTCTCTAGCAGCAGTGACAAAAATGATGTTGACCGGCCCTTTGAATTAGCCAAACTTTTTGTTATATGCCTGTTATTAGCGTGTGGCAGCGGTGACAAAAGTGACGTTGACCGGCCCTTGACCTTAGCCAAACGTTTTGTAATATGACTATTATTAGCTGTCTGGCAGCAGTGACAAAAGTGATGTTGACCGGCCCTTAACCAAGCTTTTTGTTATATGACTATTTTTAGCTGACTGGCAGCAGTGACAAGAGTGATGTTGACTAAACCAAGCCCTTAGCCAGGCTATTTATAATAAGCAGCAGCTATTTTAGCAAACATCAGAATTTGTAAAACCCTGTTAGCCAGTTTCAGCCAATCAGAGAAGGCCTTTGCTGGCTTATAACAAATATGTTTGCTGAAGGTAATCTGGCACTCAACCCTTTTATCTCTGCGTTTCTGAAGTTGACTCTTCCATCCTAAAATGTGGACATGTCCACTGGGTTTCAGTCTAGTATCCAAATCAGAATGCCAAAAAGTGAATATCGTGATAAGACGGCTCCTTTTGAGCAGTTTCATCTGGCTCTGCACTGTTTGTACATGTAACTGTTTTAGTCTGGCTGAAAGAGTTATGCCCATTTGACCAACTTCGTGCCGCAAACTACTTCTACAGTTTTTGTTTATAGATTTTCATGCAACTTCACAGGATAAGCACCATAAGTAAAAATGCGTTACATAGCCATTTTTGTTTCAAGGTTATCTGCCCTTGACTCTTGAGTGTCTCTTCAACTTTGCGAGCCAACTACAGTCGACTCTCGTTATCTCGAATTCCAAGGGACTCTCTGACACGCTTCGAGATATCCGTACTCGACATATCAGATTTTCAGAATTGAGGAAAAAATAATTCGACCAACCACATTTAACAAATTTATATATATGTAATTGGACTCTTGACGTTAGAGATACGTTGAAAACATTGTGGAAAAGATGAGAAATCTCCTCTTTTCCACAATATTTTTTACTTGTTGTTAGACTTTCATGTTTAGGCAGGGACAAGATTTTCACTACGAGATAAGCGGTCATTCGAGATAAGCGAGTTCGAGATAAGGAGAGTCAACTGTACTTCTACAGTTTGTGTTCGGTTCATACTGAATTATATTTTACAGGATTGTCTGCCATTCGCACATTGTTGATTCTATTTTTATATACATCGCAGAACTATTTATTACTTTAAGTGATACCTTAAGTAAGACAACGCTTAGCACTCTAAGTAAAAGGTTTTGCAGACGACCAGCACTCTGCGTGATATATACTTTCAACAAACGACATTTTTAAACATTTTTCTTATTTTTTCCCATGCAAATTATCTCCAATGGAGGAAATTTGCCTGACATGTCAAATCCTGTTTTCTTTGAAAAAAAATAATAAGAACTTTATTACCACTTCGCCGTCTGCTGAATTAGCCCAGACAGAGGTAAAGTTACTTCATCAAAAAGAAAGTGTGTCAGAACAGTCAGACAAAGAACAAACCCTAGACTCATTAAAAATAACTTAGCGCTCAGCATGCGTGGTAATAATTTCAACTGACGACATTTAGAATTTTTTTTTTTTTTTTTTTTTTTTTTTTTTTTTGTATTTTTCCCAGAAAATAGATTTTGAGATTTGATGCTAATTGTCTCCTAAGGAGACAATGGGCATGAAATGTCAAAGCCTATTCTATGGAAAAAAAAGATATCATTAAAATGTCGTCTGCTGAATTAGCCCAGAGAGTAGTTAGTGTTGAGATGTCACAGCAAAAATAAAAGAATCGATGAACTGCCAGATATATATTATCTTCGCTGAAAACCACACCCTGCACATGACATTAAATGGATTATAAAAGTAAATTATCTGAAGAAAGATTGGAATTCTATCATGTCATTCAGCTTAAGATCGAAATTTGTTTTAAGATACCCAGGAAAAAGGCAACATACTTCACGAAAACACGCCTATAATTTTGACCCCCTTAAACCCCACTTTTATATCGTAAAATTGGTGTTTTCAGGGGTATACATTATTTTTCATATTTTGCTAATCATATAGATTGTGGTACTCATTAGAACCGCCTCGCCGAGGCGGCTCTAACGAGTACCCACAATCTATGTTTTGAGCAGAAATATGAAAAGTATAAGGTTTATTTATCTGAAATTTTTCCATTTTTGGTTGTAAAATTTTCAATATATTCGAATAGGCCTGTTTTCGTAATGAAGTGTCACGCTCTGCCAGTTTGTTCTCTATATTGTGAACCATTGAGTAGTAGAGAATATGACGACGTAACGTCTTTCCGCACTTCGCATGGATGCTTTGCAATATAGACAAATTCTTCAGCAGACGACATTTTGAAATGTTTTTCTTATTTTTTCCAGGAAACAGGATTTGACATTTCATGCAAAGTGTCTCCAATGGAGACACTTTGCACGAAATGTCAAATCCTGTTACTCTGGGAAAAATAAGAAAAAATATTAAATAATAAGAAAAAAAAAATAAGAAAAAAAATACACAAGACGGTCAATGTAGTTTATATCTATCACTGATCTCATCTGGAGTTCTTTGAAACTAGAATATCGCTCATTGTAGGCCAGGAGGCCTTATCAGTAGCGCACGACATATAACTGATTACAAAAGATAAAACTAAGCTTGCTATTTTTGTTCATTTGATGGTTTTCTTGTTGCCAAGAGAGGATCCCTCTTTGCAGAATTTATTAACTCATAGGACAACTAATTTCTTTGTATGTTGTTGTTTGTGGAATTTGACGCTGCCAGGCACCCAAGGCATATGCAGGCAGCGGTGGTTGTGTTATGTACGTGCATTTGCACAACCTTGCTTTCATGGATCACTCATGTACACTTGGTGTCGCTGTCACCAAGCGCGTCGTCTCCCTGTCCATTTGATACTCAACCCAGGGCACGTTCAGTATTAGCTGGGCGTATGAATGGTCTGAAAATTGTCTCGAGCCGAACGGGATTCGAACCCAAGATATCCCGCTTAAAAATCGAATGCACTAATCACTAGGTCACCCAGGCCACATTTACTTGATATCAAACCATTACGAAAACACGCCTATTCAAATATATAGAATATTTTACCACCAAATAAATGAAAATTTTCAGATAAAAAATTCTGATATTTTTCTTATTTCTGCTCAAAACATAGATTGTGGGTACTCGTTAGAACCGCCTCGGCGAGGCGGTTCTAACGAGTACCCACAATCTATGTTTTTGAGCAGAAATAAGAAAAATAATGTTTACCCCTGTAAACCTCAGTTTTGCTATATAAAAGTGGGGTTTAAGGGGGTCAAAATTATACAGGCATGTTTTCGTGATGATAATTGCTATATCTGCTATGAGCGTTAAATTTGTGTGTTACGTTAGACATTTTAAGAGACTGCTAACAAGGGAGACGTCTTTTTGAATTTTCTGTTTGCTTTTGCATACCAAACCTCTTCTGAAAAGAAAACAATATTTCAATATGTCGTCTGCAGAAAATTACCCTGAATGTAAAGCAATAAAGGGGTGATCCTTTGGAAATACATAACACGACATAAACAAAAACTAGCAGAAAATTTTACTTCAGTGTGGACAAATTATTACAAATTTTGTACGAAGTCTAATGCCCCAGTCACATCCCATTTGTATTCTTTTGTTCGCAAGACATGTAAACATACATAGGCGGCGCCAAGCGAAAAAGTGCCTTCAAACATATTCAGTGCATATTCAGGTCATCCTGGGCATGTACAAAGTATCATCTGAGTCTTTGCTCTCCATTCGTACATTTTGTAGTATCCAATGATTCTGTTTGCAGAGAGTGAAGAATCTGATCGAACTTCGCCAATGCGCAGGCTGATCTAAGCCATTACGAAAACACGCTTATTCAAATATATTGAAAATTTCACCATTAAAAAACTAAGATATTCAGATAAAAGTTCTGATATTTTTCATATTTCTACTCCAAAAAATAGATTGTTGGTACTCGTTAGAACCGCCTTGCCAAGGCGATTCTATCGAGTACCCACAATCTATGTTTTTGAGCAGAAATTAGAAAAATAATGTATACCCTTTTTAAACCAGTTTTACTATATAAAAGTAGGATTTAATGGGATCAAAATTAGATAGGTATGTTTACGTGATGCCGTCGCTGTCCGCATGTGTCCAAGGACATGTTTTCATGACGAGGTCCACATTATTGTGAATTATTTTCCGATCCTGGCATGAAAAGAAAAAAGAATCATAAAACATATTTAATTTAGCTATTTTAACTTCAGTGGTAGGTCGATACTGTCTCTTATACAGTTACATTGACGTTGTCTAGCCCTTTCTCCTCTGAGTTTCTGAGATGGACTAGACTGTTCTGTCCTTGAATGAGAACATGGCCATTGATGTAAAGTGGGGTTTTAGTTTAAAATCAAAAAAAGGATGGTAAACAGTGTAATCCTGATGAGACGGCTCGTGAATTGCCTTCTCATCTGAATCAACAGGGTTCGCATATGTATCTATTTTGGCTGCACGTCTGAAAGGGCTAAAGTAAACATAATCACTTATCATTCTATATTTCATGGCACTAGATCATCAAAACTATTGAAAACAGAACTTGTAAAGTAACCGACTAATGGTAAAAATGAATGGAACTCGTGTCTGAGCAAATATTGACTATTTCTCTAACTGCTGACAACACACAATTGTCAGATGAAACCATAAGTCAATTTAAAAAAAAAAGTCTAAAAGGAATGACCTTTGAGAGCAATGAACACCACTCACAAAACAATGAAGATACCCAGAAAATGTCACAATCATCAAAAGAATGAGATATTAGGAATAAATGCAGAAAAAACGCCACATATAAAAACCATCGACACACAAAGATAACCTGGAACACATTACGAAAACATGCCTATTCAAATATACTGAAAATTTTATCCCCAAAAACTGAATTTTTCAGATAAAAAATTCTGATTATTTCATATTTATGCTCAAAAACATAGATTGTGGGTATTCGTTAGAACCGCCTCGACGAGGCAGTTCTAACGAGTACTACAATCTATATTTTTGGGCAGAAAAGAAAAATAATGTATACCCCTGTAAACCCCAGTTTTACTGTATAAAAGTGGGGATTAAGGGGTAAAAAATATATAGGCATGTTATTGTGATCAGAGAAGCCGCCTTGGAACAGTCAGAAGAAAAACTATTGGAAAACTGAAAACAGCTGAAGAGTCAATTTTTCTGAGTCAGACTAGGTAGATTCGACCATTCAGGCCTCACCTTTGACCCTTGTAAAATTAAGTATAATACACTTTCACGGTAGGAAAATCTGAAAATATTGTTGTTTTACCTCACAATATCATTATTAGATTCACTTTATCATATATATATATATATATATATATATATATATATATATATATATATATATATATATATATATATATATATATATATATATATAAGAGGGCCAAGAGAGCTCTGTATCGCTCACCTGATTACCAGATAAATTGGCCTTTCGGTTCAGGAGAAGAAGTGCAAAATAGATTTCCAAGATAGCGGCCATGGCGGCAATCTTCAATTTCTGATTGGAACGATTTTAGCTCTTTTTTTATCTCCAAGTTACTTTGATGCTTCCTACCGAATTTGGAGTCTATTGGTCTTTCGGTTCAGGACAAGAAGCAAAAATAGATTTGCAAGATGGCAGCCATGGTGGCCATCTTGGATTTCCGATCAGAATGATCAAAGCTGTTTTGATATACTCACTCCGATGCTTCCTATCGTTTCAGAACAATTGGCCTTTCGTTTCAGGAGAAGAAGCGAAAAACATATTTTCAAGACGGTTGCTATCTTCGATTTACCATTGGAACAATTTTAGTTATTTTTATCTACAAGCCACCCGATGCATCCTACCATGTTTTAAGTCAACTGGCCTATCGGTTCAGGAGAAGAAGCGAAAAATAAATTTTCAAGATGGCGGCCATGGCGGTCATCTTGGATTTCGGATCGGAACGATATTATCTAGTTTTGCTCTACAGTGCTTCCTACCAAGTTTCAAGTCAATAGGCCTTATGGTCCAGGAGAAGAAGTGAAAAATGGATTTTCCATGGCGGCCATCTTGACTCCCGATCGGAACGATTTTAGCTATCTCTGATCTACAAGTCACTCTGATGCTTTCTACCAGGATTCAAGTCAATTGACCTTTTGGTTCAGGAGAAGGAGTGATAAATAGATTTTCAAGATGGCGGCCATCCCAGGTTTTCGCTCGGAACGATTTTAGTATTTTTTTTTTTTTCTCTGCGTCACCCTAATGCTTCCTACCAAGATTGAAGTCAATTGGCCTTTCAGTTCAGGAGAAGAAGTTAGAAATAGATTTCAAAGATGGCAACCATGGTGGCCATCTTTGACTTCCGATCGGAGAAATTTTAGCTATTTTTAATGTACAAGTCACCCCGATGCTCCTTACCAAGTTTCAAGTCAATTGGCCTTTCGGTTAAGGAGAAGAGGTGAAAAATATATTCTAAAATGGCGGCCATTGCGGCCATTTTGATATCTGATCGAAATAATTTATCTATTTTTTATCTACATGTCACCCTGATGCTTCTTACCAAGTTTCAAGTCGATTGACCTCTTGGTTCAGAAGTAGAAGCGAAACATATATTTTCAAGATGACCGCCACGGGCGCCATCTTGGATATCTGAGCGAAATGATTTTAGTTATGTTTTATCTACAAGTCACCCCGATGCTTCCTACCAATTTCAAATTGCCTTTCGGTTCCGGAGAAGAAGCGAAAAATAGATTTTCAAGATGGCCGCCATGGCGGCCATTTTGGATTTCTGATCGGAACAAGATTAACTATTTTTGATCTACAAGTCATCCTGATGCTTCCTACCAAGTGTTAAGTCAATTCGGCTTTCAGTTCCGGAGAAGAAGCGAAAAAATAGTTTTTCAAGTTGGCCATGGCGGCCACCTTGGATTTCCGATGGGAATGATTTTAGCTATTTTTACCTACAAGTCACCCTGATGCTTCCTACAAAGTGACAATTCAAATGGCCTTACAGTTCAGGGGGAGAAGCGAAACTCGATGTTCAAGATGGCTGCTGTGGCGGCCATCTTAGATTTCCAATCGGAACGATTTTAGCTACTTTTGACCGACAAGACAGTCTTACCTTCCTACCGAGTTTCAAGTCAATTGGCCTCTCGGTTCAGAAGAAGAAACGAAACATAGATTTTCAAGATGGCCACCACAGAACGATTTTAGCTACATTTTATCTACAAGTCACCCTGATTCTTTCTACCAAGTTTCATGTCAATAGGTCCTTCGGTTCAGGTGAAGAATAGATTTTCAAGATGGCCATCTTCATTTCCGATCAAAACGATTTCAGCTATTTTTGATCTGCAAGTCACCCCAATGCTTCCTATCAAGTTTCAAGTCAAGTGGCCTTTTGTACAGGAAAATAAGCGAAAACTAGATTTTAAAGATGACCGTGATGGCAGCCATCCTGGGTTTTCGATCGGAACGATTTTAGCTTTTTTTTTTCTTTTTTTTTATCTACAAGTCACCCCGATGCTTCCTACCAAGTTTCAAGTCAAATGACCCAGGGGTGTAGGAGAAGTAGGCTATAAAGCAATTTTTTTGACGCACGCGGGACGACGGACGACGATCAAAATAGCTCACTTTGCGCACTTTGTGCTCAGGTGAGCGAGCTAATAAGTGAACATACGCAGGAAATGCTACAATCACAAAGCCCAGCCTTCCCGAGACACCAAAGGAAGAAAAAAATATGAAACGATGAGAAAACACAAGTGAAAAAAGGTAAAAGTCCAGGGAATGCCACAATCACAAACCGCAGCCCTTCCCAGACCCCAAGAGGAAGAGGAAACAGACAAAACCAAACAAGCGCAAATCGAACAAACGTATGAAAGGCTTTTAGATCAATGATGTATAAGAAGCAGTATTCGTACCGGCTAAACCAACTCACGAACAAATATGAAATGCTGCTGAATAACGGTCTTTGAACAGACAGTAGAAAAAGAACGGGGGACTTAAACCACTTCTTTCTTGCGCGAAACCTCACACTTTATCTGCTTTTCATCTATATCATTAGAACTGTTGCTTCTGCACCAGCATATCATCACGAAAACACGCCTATATAATTTTGACCCCCCTAAACCCCACTTTTATATAGTAAAACTGGGGTTTACAGGGGTATGCACTATTTTTCTTATTTCTGCTCAAAAACATAGATTGTGGGTATTCGTTAGAACCGCCTCTGCGAGGCGGTTCTAACGAATACCCACAATCTATGTTTTGAGCAGAAATATGAAAAATATTTGAATTTTTTGTCTGAAATTTTTCAATTTTTCGGTGATTAACTTTTAAGTATATTTGAATAGGCAGATACTCAGATACTGTGCAACGTTACCACCGCATTACGAAAACCTGCCTATTCAAACAAAACATAGATTGTGGGTATTCGTTAGAACCGCCTCTGCGAGGCGGTTCTAACGAGTACCCACAATCTATGTTTTGAGCAGAAATATGAAAAATATTTGAATTTTTTGTCTGAAATTTTTCAATTTTTCGGTGATTAACTTTTAAGTATATTTGAATAGGCAGGTTTTCGTAATGCGGTGGTAACGTTGCACAGTATCTGAGTATCTGAACTACTGATCACTACAAGACTGTTGCCCCAAGGATATCAAATAATTTAACTGGTGATAATGCTTAAGAAATTCTATGGAAAGCGGCATGATCTCGTCAATCCCAACAATGTGGCTGTTTCCAGTCTTACGTTTGATGTTTTTGCCATAGCCAATTCATAAACAGGCTTTCTAAATCCCGGACATTAATTCCCGTATTTTCCGAAATCTCGCTTTAGGTGATAGGCATGATCGGCGAATCATGCTCAACATGTAATATTTACTTTCCATGGACACCTGATTTACACTCCGTTTATTTTTGGCCAATGTCTGTCTGTTTGAACTTCCTAATTTTGCTTTTGCGTATATCGACTTCATGATTTTCCGAAAAACAATTTTGGTATGTTGACTTCAAACTCATTAGTGCGGCATTCGTATATCGGCACGAATTTCAGTCTTTTCGTCCATATTACATACGAGAATTAAATACTCCTGTCATTTGAAAATCAGATTAAACGAAGTAAATAACGTGCATCCTTAGTTATTTAAACAAGAGGGCCAGGATGATCCTATGTCTCTCGTCTGAGATAACAGATCTGTATACTTAATATTGAAGTTTCATACAAGTAGACAGCTTTCAGACTTTTGAATAAATTTTATATTCAAGAGTGACATAATGGTCTTATGGAGTAGCAATGCCGTATATGGCCAACAGTGCCTCATTTTTATCCGATCTTCGATCAACTTCCAAATCGACCGCCCTGTGATCATTCCATCGAAGTTTGGTCAAAATACATGCAATAAAAAAAAGAAAGTGTTATTGAACGAACGGACGGACGACGAAAACGGATGGCGACAATAGCTCACCATAATATTGTACTCAGCCCTGCGGAAGGGCCGTTTTTTACCCCAGGCCTAGTCAGCATTCTATGTAAATCTAAATCGGGCCGTCATCGGCCCGTCAGGGTAGCTGACGGGCCGATGACGGCCCGATGTAGATTTACGTAGAATGCTAGCTGGGGGATGGTAACTGAATAATCTTGATAAAGGTTTGTCAGATTAAGATACGAGGGGTGTTCCAAAAGAATTGCACGATATCACGTGGACTTTGAAACAAATCAATACATACCTGTATAATGCTATTCAATACCTACACAATGATGTGTACATGTGCCCATATATTTAATTGAAATATACATAATTTTCCATTTGAATACACGCAGTCATTGACTACCGTAGTAAAATGGTTTTTAAAAATGTTACCAAGGAGGAGCACGAGCCTACATAAAAGCTTGTTCTAAGATAGGTATACAGTACGTGATATAGCACAAATGGTTGGCATCTCACTATCAAGAGTTCATGACATTCTTAAGAATATCTTGAATGTGAGGCCAGGTAGATACCTCATTTGTTGGCTGATGGTCAAAAGAAGCAGAGAGTCAAAATAGCCACACAATTGCTCAAAATATTCCAATATATGATGAAAAGAAATGTAGTCACTTGCGACGAAACTTAGGAAGGTTAGCCATAAAATATGGGCCACAAAAACTGCAAAAGACTAGTAATTGCTACACGCACGTTAAGTACAAAGAAGGTTTTGCAAACTTCATTAGTGCTTATGAAGAGTCTGAATAAAACAGAGACTCCTATTTTCTAATCCTAAATGTGTTCTTTGTTTTCAAAAGGCATTTTTTGACGTTTAATTTGTAAGCAATCCTCTTCTCTGTCGAAGACGTTGCAATACAGGTGCCAGTGTAAAATTGGAAAATCGTTAAAGGAAAACACTGCAAAGATGAGGCATGGAAGAAATTATATATACGGCGCCGAGTCATGAGTTTCAATCATGTCCCACTTCTACCCGTACGTCTGCCATTAGTATAAAATGTTTGCAAAAAGAGAAGGTAACAGCTTTACCACACCCTCCTTATTCACCAGACCTTGCTCTTGTGACTGCTTCGTTTTTCCGAAATTAAAAATCTTCCTCGCGTAATGGAGATGTCGGTCCAGACGGGCGCTTGGAGCTCTTTTTCAGTATACCTAAATCAGAGTACTGTGACGCATTCCGGTAGTGAGTTCATTGACTGAAATTATGAATTTCTAGTCATGGGGACTACTTTGAGGTCATGATATTAAGAAATTTGTTACTTACATTATGAACGTTTCCGGTCAAAATAAACATTCTTTTCGGACACTCCTCGTACATATCCAGTATCAAAGGTCTGGGTCTTCTAGTTTCACACAAGATGATTTTTACAGTTTTTTCTCTTATCAGGCTATGTCATTAAGTAACCCATGGGGCGGAGCTGTTTGAACCCTAGGGCTATAATGTTAACAATCTTGGTAGATGTCAAGTATGTAAAACAACATACCTAATGTCAAAGCCTGGGCCTCTTAGTTTCACATAAGAAGACTTTTAGTTTTCTCCACAAGAGTCTATTTAAGTCTCCTGGACAAAGCCATTTTGATCAAGGGTCAAAATTTCAACAATCTTAGTAAAGGGCCTCTCGCTAATGGTTGCATACTCAATTTCAAAGGCCTAGACTCTAGTTTCAGACAAGAGGACTTTAAAGCATTTCCTTATATGAGACTATGTAAAAAAATAACCCCTGGGATGGGGACAGATTTTACCCAAGAGCTATAATTTGAGCAATCTTTCAGCTATATATTAGGTAAAGCTACATACCAATTATCAAAGACTTGAGCTGTCTAGTTTCACACAAAAAGATTTTTAAGTTTTTACTTTATGAGTACGTAAAACAAAGCACTCCTTGGGTGGGGCCATATTTTACCCAAGGACTTTATTTTGAACAATCTTGGTCGAAGTCTACTAGATAATACTACATACCAAATATCAAAGCCATGCGCTTTCTAATTTCAGATAAGAAGATTTGTAATTTTTCCCTATACGAGTCTATTTAAAGCAAGTGACCTTCAGGGCTGGGTCATTTTTGATCCCAGGCCAATACTATAAACAATCTTGGTAGAGGTCTTTTGGATGAAGCTATTTACCAAATATCAAAGGCCTAGGCCTTCAAGTTTGAGACAAGAATATTTCTTTAAAATTTTCCCTATATTAGTCTATGTAAAACAAGTGCCCACCACCTCACGGGGCGGGGCTGATTTTGACCTCATGGCTATCGTTTGAACAATCTTGGTAGAGGTCTACCAGACAAAGCTTCACACCAAAAGACCCTGGTCTTCTGGTTTCAGAAGAGAAGATTTTTTTTTAAATTTTTTGCTAATTTCCCCCTTATTGTTGCCATGGCAACCAGAGTTCTGAATGGAATGGATCAATTTTAAAGAAGACCATCAAAAGACGATTTGTGCCAAATGTGGTTTGAATCCATTCATTGGATTAGGAGATATCGTTTAAAGTAAATTTGAATGGACGGACGAACTGACAGACGGATAGACAGACGATAAAGGTGCAAAGGACGGTGACCGAACACAATGGCCCCCACAGAGCCTTCAGCTCAGGTGAGCTAACAAATAAAACCCAAAGAAAGGGTCATTTATTGACCTAAGGACTATAAATTATACAGTCTTGGTATAGGCCCAATTGATAAGGCCATATACTAAATAGCAAAAGCCCGTGCCTACTAGTTTTACACAAGAAGATTCATTTCCTAATATGAGTCTATGTAAAACAAGTGAAAACCCATGGGTAGGGCCATTGTAACCCCATAACCATAATTTGGACAATATTGGTACAAGTCAACAAGATGAATCTATCTACCAAAACAGATTTTTTAGGTATTTCCCTATTTTGGTTTATGTAAAATAAATAACCACAAGGGCGGTGCCATTTTTTTTTTTTTTTTTTTTTTTTTTTTTTTTTTTTTTTTTTTTCTCAAGGTTATAATTTGAACGATCTTAGTACAGGCCCACTAGATGAGGCTACATTTCAAATATCAAAGCCCTTGGTCTTCTATTTTAGACAAGAAGATTTTTAAAGTTTTGTTATATGAATCCATGTAAATCCCCAGGGCGGGATCATTTTTCACCTCAGGGCTGTTTTTTGAAAAATCATGGTAGAGGTCTACTAGACCAAGCTATTTACCACATTTAAAAGGCCTAGGCCTTCTGGTTTCAGACGAGGCGTTTTTTTTTTACGTTTTCCCCCTATAAGTCTATATGTAAAGCATACATTTCGATCCCAGGCCATAATATGAACAATCTTGGTAGAGGTCATCTAGATGAAGCTACAGACCAAATTTAATAAACCTAGGTCTTCTGGTGTCAGACAAGAGCATTTTGAAAAAAAAATGTAATTCCTATTAGCTCACCTATAACTTTAAGCTCACCTATGAGCCAAAATCCTTAGGAGAGCTAATAATAAAGGGACATTTGTTTTATTTTCTGCTTAATGTTTCACGACAACGTCTTTATTTTTGATTTTACGCAAATATTTTCAGCAAATTTGCAGCGGGAGGCACCGCCGACTTTTCGAAAACATCTATTCCGCTTCCAATGTTTCCTAGTTTGTCCTCCAATTAGAGCGATTTCCCATTCTTTAAGAGTCACCTATAAAGCTGTCACAGCATGCACAATTATCGACTTCCGAGCTACAAAATAAATGGTAATCAACTGTATGTATGGAAATAGCGTAAAAGGGTCATATGTACCCAGTGACACTCGTGCGCTTCAAAACGTAGCTTAAACTATGTTTTTGATAATTGGATCCGGATGAAAGTTTATTTTTTACATGGTTTCAAAGCTTTTAAGTTATGGGTTTTCAGTGAAGACTATTTTAGACATACATTTCGTTCTAAACGATCGTAAATTTGCCTTGCGTATTCTATTTCTTGTTATGTAAATTGCTAGGTCTCTGACCTAACTGGATTCGCAACGCAAGAAAATAGTCCTTGTGATAACTGACTTCACCTGTCAATCATAATTCGCATGAACCAGTCAGATAAGTTAAAAATACAGGACAAACAAACATACATGACTAGTTATGAATATTTGTTACAATACATTCTTCAGAAAACTAATCTAGGACAAATTGGAAAGGCGGAGTTATCCCTTAAAATGACCTGACTCAAGCGGGCACGCAGCGTTGAGACAAATCGCATCAACGTCAATGCATCGACGTTGATGCGGCGTTGTATAAACGTCGTTGACGTTGGGACAGTGCAGAATACAGCTACGAACAGATCAGGCTCTGATTACATTGCGTATGGCATTCGATGCTTGCATGTGGCAAAAGAGTCTTATTTTTAAATTTCGCATCACCTTTTATTTCTTGTCTCATACCACAGTTCTTGCGTCCTTATTTCATTTTGTTTGCATTATGAAGAGAGTGTGCCACTTGGTAAACACACAACGTCGTTGTTATTAGGTTATATCCCCTTTCCATCAAGTTAGGTCTGTTCCCCATGGTAAAATGCAAGCAGTCTTTGGCGCATGGAATGGTTACCATAGTGACCAAATCAACAAAGAAGAACGTCATCTGACTACCTTCATTAGGTATCGGTAAAAACTGTGCCACATGGTTATATTGCTTCAGGCGACGGATACAAAAGAAGGTACGATGAGATTATTACAGACGTACCTATCAAGACAAAATGTGTCAATAATCTACTATTATGGGCGGAGACCCTTGAGGATAGTTTCTACCAAGTCGTACATTGGTTGTATGTTTGTGGCCGAAATAGCATAACTCTTAATCTAGAGAAGTTTGTACTGGATGCAAATAGAAAGGAAGGCAATGATCAGGAATCGACACAGTCACCTAACACCTTCCGTCCAAGACACCGAAAGGGAAAAAGAACGCACTTAAATCAATGGCAACACAATCAAAACACTACAGATCAAAAAGCCAAAAGGACAGTTCCACCCCGCCCCCCAACCCCCCTACCCACAACCTGGACAAACGGCCATCTAAAATAAAAAAAAAAAGATCACAAGGACATACATGTAAAGACATTCAATGACAAAAATAGTAAACCACAGCAGAAGCACCGCCTTCGAACGATTAGTAAAAATACTACTGGGGGTGCTTAAAACGATTTTATGTGATCACAACCCTCGCCCTTAGTTCTGCCATGGTATACACAAGACATGTGTTCAGCTCGCATGAAGGGTTCTTACTCACCAGTGCAACATCTCCGAGAACATAAAAATCAAACGAATACACAGATGAAACAACAATGATGACTCGACAGCAAGAAATAATTGAAATGCTGAAGCAAAAGAAAACCAACAGTTGGACTCCGGTGGGCCCGTACAGAGCTAGAGCATCAGGCACCAACCGACTTATTTAAAAGCCTTTAGGCCGGGGCCGGAGCCGTCATAGAGTCTGAGGCCCGCCGGCGTGCAACCAAAGAGGGAAGCAAAGTTATAAACTGCGATTGGGTTAACTACCATGCGTGCAGTCTGTCGTATTATATTTATGTTGTACACAATCTTTATAATTCGAAGAATGATTTTGCGAAATTGAGTGCTTAAGTTATTGTAGGCATAATAATATATTTCTGAACTTATATACTAAAAAAGGAAAGAGAAAAGTCCACAGATGGCTAAATCACCATAAAATTCAGACTCCGATAGGCCTTGTTGCAGAAGAGATTTAAGTCTAGCATTAAATTTTGAAACTACATCGAAATGACGTCTATAAAATTAAAAAAAAAGGCTTTGCGAGTTGATGATACCGATAGCCCTGATTTTGAATTTTAGCAGTTAGTAATTTATTTCGAGTGTAGAAGTCAATAACATGACTAGACATTATGGCGAAACTAATTTTTTGCGATATATAAATACCGTAAGATGCTCAACGAGGAACAGTCCCATCCGAATAAGGAAAATTTGCAATCTCAAAATCAAAATCATCGCGTTCATTATAACTTTGCATGAAACAAACCCCATCTAAAATACATATGCAAATCTAAAAACGGGGCTTCAGTTTCAGAAAATTTGCTTTATTTAACTGAAGCTTTGAAGGATAAATTTGACTGAATAAACCATCGAAGTATTTAATGTCAATATTTAATCAATCGTCCAAACATCTAGACGTCGAGCTGATAACTTCAGATTGGTTTTCTTCAGAGAGAGACATCATGAAGTCTCTCTCATAACAGAACAAGAACAAATCAGCCACAAGCGGTGCGCAATTTATACCCATCCGAATACCCACAAATAGCTTAGTACCAAATCTTATGTAAATATTGTCAAGTAGAAAGGTGCGAGCTTCACATACTTTCTGACATGAGCAGAAAGTATCATTTCTATACTTTTCGGAAGAGAAAAAAAGCATTTCTTCCGTTACATGCAAGATAGATTAAATGTCTATTTAATTAAATCATTAAGTTTCTCTTCTATAAAATTATAAGGTAGTAAAGTGTAATGCTTGGAAAAATCTTTCATAGTTAAACTAAATGCAAAACAGTTTATTAGTTTATTCAAAATAGAAAGGAAGGCAATGATCAGGAATCGATACAATTATCCCACACCTCCCATCAGAGACATCAAAGGAAAAGAAACACTAACACGAAATAACTGGACTCTAACGGAAACATCACTAGCAGAAAGCCAAACAGAGTTACTTTCCCACAAAGTGGCCAAATGACTGTCCAAAACAAAAAGATGTAAGCGACACACAAAGACGAACTAAAACAAAAATAAACCATAACAGAAGAACCGCCTTGGAACGGTCAGTGGAAAGTATTTCACTGGGTGGGGAGGGGGGCTTAAGTCGATTTTACGTGGCCACAATCCTCGCCCTTACTTCTGCCACGGTTTAGACACATAATTTGTTCAGTCCGCATGAAGGCTTCCGAACTCATCAGTGCTACATCTCAGTACGCAAAACTTCAATCGAATTTTGAAAGGACCAAAACAGATTCTTACCTGATCTTTCGTAGACCTTGTCGCAATTTTTAATTACATGCTTTTTGATGGCAGTAAGACAAGCAGACGACAATTTAGAAAGTTCAGTAGAGGTACAAGAGATTAAATTTGCAATAAACACCGTGTCTTGTATGGCCTTTTGCGAAGTAAAGACCGTGGAGTTTGCTGGCTTCGAGATAACTACTGAAAATATCAAACCCTCCATGAAATACCTTCGTACAATCCCCGAGTTCCAAACACCCAGAAATATAACGCACGCTCGTTCGTGGTTTGTCCTGGTTAACTAAGTGTCATATGCCTTCAGTATGGCAGTGAGAATGCTCCCAATACTAGAACTGCCGCAACCAAGGACACCATTCAGATGGACAGATGAACTAAACTACGTGTTTGAGTAATTGAAAGCCGTAAGTGTTAATGAGATAGAAGAGTGCGTACCAATATTTGATCAAAGCAAGCCTACCTGTCTTGCAACAGACTGGTCTAAGACAGGCATTGGTATTTGGCTTCTTTAAAAACATTGTTATTGCCCAGTACTGAACAGTTTTGCTGTCCAGCCGAATGGAAAAAGAAAAGGGCAACAGTCACCCTGACTGGAAGTAGATACGCTCATGCCACTAAATCAAGATATGCTACAGTAGAAGGGGAAGCTCTAGCTATAGCCGAGTGCAGAATAATGCATGGTACTTCGTCCCTGGCTTTGATAACCTTATAGTAGCGGTAGACCACAAGCCACTTCTTAAGCTGTTTGGCGATCGGTCCCTTGAAGACATCCACAATCCACGCCTCAGACATTTAAAGGAGGAGACCCTCAGGTACCAATTCAAAATGGTTCATGTTCCAGGTAAAAAGCACCGTGTCGCCGATGTCATCTGTCGTCACCCGATCGGTGAAGTTATGAAAATGATTCTCTCTCATTATATTGCTTCTGTCAAAGATGACTACTTATACAGTGTAATGCCTGTACGATCTCTTGAATTTCTTACAATAGTCAACGAGATAAAAGATATTTTATATGTAGACACGATCACCATCTGTGAGTGGTAAGAGCCGTTTTGTATGCTTTGACAGCCATCCTGCTTCTGTCTGTGTTGCAGCATTTCATGTTGGAAAGTATCAGTATCAAGATCTCCATCATGGGCGGTATTATCAGCGATAAGGTGTTTAACTATCTTGACACCAAATTCTGTATGGCTATTGCTGTGAGAAAAAGCTACAGAGGATAGTCTATGATGGACACTTGTAGAGAATGACACCATGTAAAGTGTATAAATCATCAAGGATTCTTGTAACTCATAACGGAATTTAGACATACCTGATTCAATGAGTCCAACTAAAATGTGCATGCTGCTGTCACTGGCACGTACTTTTTCCCATGTCACTGCTTTCAGTCCAGTGGAGTCTAGGGAAGCAGTTACTGTGGTCGCATAAAGAACTAACGGGACACCAGTCTTTGAAATAAGACAAGAGTGGGACTGTCATTGAGGTAAGGCAATTTGACCAATATGCCACTAAGGTCGACGGGTCAGGCAGAGTGACAGTACGCAACAAAAAACTCCTGAGAAAATACATACCCGTACAAACATCTCCACTTAAAATTACGTTTGATCAGGATTTAAAATTCACGGCGGAACTTGGTCTTATTAGTTCCCTCGTCCAAATACTGGCTAGAATACTCCACCTTTCCAATTAAAGCAAACAGACAACTCTCCATCTCCCTCTTCAACCCCAAAGCGGTCAGGTCGTATCACAAAAGCACCTTATGCCACTAATAAACAAACAATACCAATCCAAACACCATTTGTGCAGCCAAAACCTAGCCCACAGAAAATGGAACCAGCCAACACCCCCTTCCACGCCACCCCCCCCCCCACACCCCCCCCCCCCCCCACGCCGCAACACACACACACACACACACACACACGCACACACACAACTAATTACAACATGAAGCCACGCCGTTTGAGTTTCAATAGAACCACTCCTAGTAGCGGGCAAACTACAGCGACAAAACCAGAATCCCCGCATAGACCTTTGACATGTTCGACTCTCAATACAAACACACCCAAAGTTGATATTCTCCTTGCACCTAGCAGTGTTGCAGAACCTCGGGTTGTCAAAACTAGAATGAGTAGCACATCCAGGCAATCTGGTCGAATAGGCAACCGCCGGTTTGAACAAAAGACTATGTTTTGAAATGATGTGTTGGAAGAGATTTATTACTCAAGAATTTTTTTTAAGTGCTTATTGTTATTACTTTTTTGTGTGTTTAAGGTTTTCACTCGTTGTGTTTTAGTTTTACAAAAGTAGATTTCTTCTGTTTCTAAAGACATCGACACTATCATTCAAAGAGGACACAAGGGCATCGTTACAGAATTCTGTGTTATTACAACACTTCCCAGACACACACAGTCATATGATACATTTCTCTAATCCAAAGCTAGAAAAAGTATATATCTGACAGTATATATAAATTCCTAACCACTAGCTTTAACTCTACGTCAGTCTTTGACATATAATCGATTCGAAAGACTTGGAGGGGAGATATAGGGTTATGAGCATTAATGTGAATGTATGTCATCACGAAAACATGCCTATATAATTTTGACCCCCTTAAACCCCAATTTTATATTGTAAAACTGGGGTTTACAGGGGTGTACATTATTTTTCTTATTTCTGCTCCAAAACATAGATTGTGGGTACTCGTTAGAACCGCCTCGCCTTCTTTGCATTTTACAGGTTTGATGTCGTCGATTCGAATTGTCTCCCGAGGCATGATATTTCCAGGGCAATTTCTGGGTGGATGGGGTGGGGTGGCGTGTAATCACCAGTTTGTGGTCCGCTAAATTAGCCCTAAAAATACGTGGTCTAACTATATTCCCTGAAGAAGACTGTGACAAGCTTGAATAAAACTTGATTTTTACAATAGACAGTGTTAAAGGCTCCATATTCCTCAAAATAGACATTTTCTATCCAAGAAAGATTAAATAGAGTTTATATAGTATTCATACGATCATAAAATGTGGCATCAGACAGTCTGTAAAATTTCAGTTAGTGTCTTGTTTATGGACTGGATCAAAAATGAAATGAATTTCTATTGTATCTCTGATTTTATGTTGGCAACATTAATTCAGAGATACGACAAAATGTCATTTTATTTCAAGAACGAGAGACTAACTGAAATTTTACAGGCTGTTAGGTGCTGCATTTTATGATTGTATTAATACCACATATCATTTTTTTTTAACCTTTCTTGGATACTAAAATGTCTATTTGTGAGGAATATGGAGCCTTTAAAGGGGACAAGGGAAACAACTCACCCTTCTAGGAAGTCCTTGAATACCATTTTTTTTTTTTTTTTTTTTTTTTTTTTTTTTTTGTCTATTGACAGTGCCTAGAGAAGCAAATCCTATCTTCTAAATTTGGAGACACTTCGTTCAAAAGTCACGTGATTGTTGCCATGACAACCATAAAACTGATATACCTATATTCATAAAATTCTTGTGTTTCCATAAAAACAAAGCTCCATATCAATGAGTTTCATTACAATTGCGGAAATAAATTAGCCATACCAATAAAGGAAACATATAGCAATCTGTACATTCATCACGAAAACATGCCTATATAATTTTGACCCCTTTAGACCCCACTTTTATATGGTAAAGCTGGGGTTTACAGGGTATACATCATTTTTCTTATTTCTGCTCAAAAACATAGATTGCGAGTACTCGTTAGAACCGCCTTGTTGAGGCGGTTCTAATGAATACCCACAATGTATGTTTTGAGCAGAATCATGAAAAATATCAGAATTTTTATCTGAAAATTTTCATTGTTTAGTGGTAAAATTTTCAGTATATTTGAATAGGCATGTTTTCGTAATGAAAGTCATGACTGTACAGTGACGTCGTTTCTTGCGTCTTAAAACTAAAGTTGGTATTGTATTATTACGCTATAACGTTTGCTGACGTTATTAAATTAGGTTCTCAGATTCAACATACTATAACAACTGAAAAGCACATCTCTCTAATGTTTTATGGCCGATCACAATACTTTTTAAAAAAGACTCTATATGGACGGATTTGTCAGATAAAAAATTGCCATAAAGTCCCTTTTGTCAGACTAAGTCCCAACTTTCATCTCCGTAATTCCAAAGAACCGATAAAGAATCTATTTTGCTTGTACAGACAGCGTTACCTCCGATCAGCGTTTGCAATCGGCTATGAGGCTGATGAGATCAGGGCCCAGTTGTTCAAAACTAACGATGTCGTTAGTTAACGACTTGTTAAAATTTACATTGAGTGATACACAAATATGCAAAAACTTTTTGCTGAAAAAAGGTGAGTAGCTTTTGCAGTGCAAAAGCTACTCACATTTTTCAGCAAAAAATATCAGAATATTGTATATTGAATCCGCTAAAACAGTTAACGAAATGACCCATAATGAGCTTGTTAAGCTAACGACGCTTTGAACAACTGGGCCCAGATATCCTTTTTCGCTTAACAGGGCTCATACACTATAAACTACTCGAATGGGTTAAGGAGAATATATACATTTTCAGGGGAAGTAAATCTGTAAGATTGTTTTGCATCCTTTCTGAAAAGGGATCTACTCTAAAAGGAAAGAATTTGTTCTGGAGGGAGAAAATTCTTTTCCTTTTAGAGAGGGGCCCTTTTCAGATGGGGATTGGTGTGTAGGATAGGAAACAGGTAGTCATAAAAGTTATCTGCCTTATACAAATGGCGGAAATTCAGCCAAGTATATCTGTCCAATTTAACACAAATCATCATAGGGAGCAAACTCTTTTCTTTTTAGAGTAGACCCCTTTCCAGAAGGGGATTGGTGTCTACGAAAGGAAACAAGAAGTCATAAAAGTTACCTCCCTTCTAAAAGTGGCGGAATCCTAGTCCAAGTATTGAAACACACATCCGTGATTTGATTTCTTATCAAATTCAAAGATTCTATTTACGCTTACCAAATAAACAAGGCATCCTCCTGCCGATGGATACTTTTCATATGAAAGTTGGCACCCTTTGATGGGGGGTGGGAGGATCAGGTTTGGGGATGGGTTGGGGGAGGGGATGGGTAGGAGGCGAAGAAGGTTTAAACAGTGCTTTTCCTTTCAATTTCCTCTATCATTGTGTATAATTTGAACTAAATAACTTGAATAGTTCTTGATTCATATATACATATACTGAAAGTGTAAATGGGGGTGGGATAGTAAAATAAGGCAAGACAGAGTTGATGTCTTTAAACAATGCACTTTCACTTAATGTCCTCTGCCTTTGTGTGCAATTCAAATTAATTCCTTTTAGCACCTCAAGAGTTATGCCCCTCACAAGAAAATTTAATAAAGTAAAAATTTTCAATAAGTAAAGCGAAACAGAGTGAATTTTCTTGTACACTACATTTTCTCTCATTGTCCCTTATCATTCTATTGCCTACCTAGCAGGCACACAACATGCCCACTGGGTAGTCTTCGTTATGCTCCGAACAAAAATGTGACGGAGGGACAGACGCAAGTACACACGCAAGGACGGACGGACAGCATTACCATACCCCTTCGCCTTCGGCGTCGGGCGGGGTGGAGATAATGTAGGAAGGATTGCTGATTTATTGTCTGTCCTGTTCAAGATTCCGTTATATCTAACAAACCTTTAGTTTGGAGCTCCAAATAAGAGAGGCTTCTTATGAGCATCTAAAACATATGTTTTCGTTGAGGAATAAAAAAAAATATCAATACGTTTTGGTTAAAAAAAACAAACGCCCCTTATCTGGGCCGCGCAAGACGAAAACATATCTTCGGGGATATGCGGACAGCGAACGCCTTCGCCGTCTGAAACAGAATCATTGGATAATATAGAATGTTTCAATGGAGAGAAAATGCCCGGACGAGACTTTGCGCATGTGCAGGTTGATGTAAACCCGCACATTTTGTGCATGCTCGAAGGTACTTTTTCGCTTGACGCCGCCCATCTGGAACCATGTTTCTCTCCTAAAGCAATATCTGAATCCTGTCAACCCTCATTTTATCAGTGCTTATTATCTCTAATGACATAAAATCTGTGAAGAAAATAATTACAATCTCCATTTCATTTTCTTTATGGATTTAGCTGCTACATAAACGTCGTTAATGCATAGCACTCTGAGTAAAAAAATCATTTTGAAATATCAAATGTTTCATGCAAGTTGTCTTTAATCGAGAAAATTCGCGTGAAATGTCAAATCCTGTTTTCTGGGAACAATAAGAAAAATATCATCAATTTGTCATATGCTAAATTAGCCAAGAGAGTGGTAAAGGTGAAAATGGCTTTAAAAACTACAGCAACAGAGAGGTTTAAAAATGTTGATTAAGTATATAAAGCGTCATAAAACTAGACTTAAGCCACACATCAGTTTTAATATTGCTTATTCCAAGGAGCTAAGTATTTTTAGATGAATCAAAATATACTATGCTCCTAAATACTAAGTGTACAGCAGCGTCAGTAAGTTGAACAACATTTCTGGGGGTTGACTCGGTACCGCAATTAGTAAAGATGACGAACGCTTCAAGGCTATATGCGATGCCGCTGCATTGGTCAGCTTGCATAGCGTGGGGTCAATTCCAGGCAAAACCACAAAGATTTTTTTTCCAAGGAGATGTTTCTGTTACGGTTCTTCTTTATTCCAAGGAGATATTTCTGTTGCGGTTTTTCTTTATTACAAAGAAGTATTTCGGCTGCGTTTTTTCTTTATTCCGAGGAGATATTTCTATTGCGGTTCTTCTTTATTCCAAGGAGATATTTCTATTGCGGATCTTATTTATTTCAAGAAGATATTTCTGTTGCGGTTCTTCTTTATTCTAAGGAGATATTTCCGTTGCGGTTCTTTTTATTCCAAGAAATTATTTCTGTTGCGGCTCTTCTTTATTCTAATGAGATATTTCTGTTGCGGTTCTTCTTTGTTCCAAAGGGGTATTTCTGTTGCGGTATTTCTTCATACCAAGGAGGTCTTTCTGTTACGCTTCTTCTTTATTCCAAAGAGATATTTCTGTTGCGGTTCTTCTTTATTCCAAAGAGATATTTCTTTTGCGGTTCTTCATATCAAGGAGGTTTCTGTTGCGGTTCTTCCTTATTCCAAGAAGATATTTCTGTTGCGGTTTTTCTTTATTCCAAGGAGGTATTTCTGCTACGCTTCTTCTTTATTCCAAAGAGATATTTCTTTTGCGGTTCTTCTTTATTCCAAGAAGATGTTTCTATTGCGGTTCTTCTTTGTTCCAAGGTGGTATTTCTGTTGCGGTTCTTTTTCATACCAAGGAGGTTTCTGTTGCGGTTCTTCCTTATTCCAAGGAGATATTTCTGTTGCGGTTTTTCTTTCTCCCAAGGAGGTATTTCTGCTCCGGTTTTTCTTTATTCCAAGGAGGTATTTCTGTCGCGATTATTCTTTGTTTGTTCGATCTCTTTTCGTTCGTTGTTGTTCTTTGATGTTGTTTCGTGTCATTCTAATCCTATTTTGTGCCATGGGAGGACTGTGTTTCGTGATTGTGTCGTTTCCTTTGTATCCCCATAATTATATGATTTAACCCATTTATGCCTAGTGGACTCTTCTATCTTAACTCTTTAGACCGGTTCATTTCAAAAAGACGGGATGTCTAGTTAGTTTTTACTCTACCATGATTTATATATATTTAATGCAAACAGTGTAGATTCTGATCAAACGCCGCCTTCTGCGGCGTTTGATCTGAGCCTATACAGTGTCTGCTTGTGTCCCTGATATTGAACGCTATACATACATTGGTTAAAACACCACCAAATATGTTCGTTCAATTAAATATTTATTAACACGCTTTGATTTGTGTCAACATGCCTTAAGAAGGAACATATACACTTCCAAGGAAGGTAACTCTGTCGAAATGGCTCATGCCGCCCTTCTGAAAATCGTCTATTCTAAAAGGAAATATTTACTTCCCTAAGAAACAAATTAGATCCTTTTAGAGAAGATCTATTTTCAGAGTAGGTTTGGAACTGTATCACAATTAAGTGCGAGGTTTCTCCGCGAGTAAAACCAATTTAAGGGTCCCAGTAGTTTTCATCCTGAACGTTTTATGGCGGTTCCTCTGTTGAAGTTCTTGTGGTTTTTTTTTTTTTTTTTTTTTGTTTTTTTTGTTGTTGTTGTTGTTGTTTTTGTTTTGTTTTGTTTTTGTGTGTGTGTGTGTGTTTTTTTAGCGGCTGTGATAGTTTATATGTGGAGTCTGTGTGTTCTTATTTGCTCATCATCTCTCATTCCTTTGGTGGTACAGGTGGGCTGGGCTTCGTGATATTTTATTGGGTGTCTTCACTTATATATTGGTGTGCACGTTACGAAAACACGCCTGTTCAAATATACTGAAAATTTTATCATCAAAAAATGAACATTTTCGGGGGGAAAAAATCTGATATTTTTCATATTTCTCTTTAAAATATAGATTGTAGGTACTCGTTAGAACCGCCTCGACGAGGCGGTTCTAACGAGTACCCAATTTATGATTTTGAGCAAAAATAATAAAAATAATGTTTACCCCTGTAAACCCCAGTTTTACTATATAAAAGTGGGGTTTATGAGTGTCAAAATTATATAGGCATGTGTTCGTGATGCGGAAATCAAACCGGAAGTTTATGTGCCTAGCTTATTAAAATGGCGGGGAAATACTACACGTATCCAGACCCCCTTACGGTTAAAGTTTCAATTTCTCAGAATATGCAATCGGATTTCAATGGGTCGAACATTTTTTTCACAATGGAAATTTGTTCTAGACATGGGTAGTTCGAGTCACTGAGGGTTAATCATAGCGCCAGGTTAAGAGGCAAATGGGGATTATTTATGGTGTCTTTTCGAGCTATTGAGTGAGATAGTAATAACAAGTATCGGTCAGTCAGCCAGTCAAATGGAGTTTTCAAAACAGTAATTTCTAATGAGTTTTTTAAACAGGGACATGATATTAAGGATAGATTCATCATGTTATATAATCGAAATCGAAAAGCAAATCCTTGCTTACTGTATATTTGGCTTAATAATGGTATGTTGAGTGTACTCGTTAGAATCAAAATGTTTCACGCCCTTAATTCAGTCATTGATACGTGTTTTTCTGTAAACCAAGTTTATCAAAGATAAACACTCTTAAATTTTAATTAGATAACTTTAAAATTAATTGATAATTAATATAAGAATGTTTCTAGTTCTGACATATTTTTTTTTAAATCGACTGATACTGTCGACAACTAAATAAGTCAAAGCCTGGATATTATGCGGCAGACTGCATGCCTAGTTGTCAACCCAATCATGGTTGATGGCTATGCTTCACTCTTTAATTGCACGACGGCGGTTCGGGCCTCAGACTCAATGACGGCCTCTTCGTAAAACTTTAACCAGTGGGTTGGGGCTTGACGATGTGTCTTTGGCTTGGCCCGCCGTGGTTCAACTATTGGTTTTCATTTACTCTGACAAACAGTAGAATTAGTCATGAGTACTCGTCTTTGTTTATTATAGTGAAAAATTTGATTTTTGTGTTTTCGCTTTGATGCATGGACTGAGTTGGGAGTCTTTATGCGAGCCGAATTTTTATGTATTTCTGTATTAAGGGTAGCATTGGGACCCAGGGGGAAGTTGGCTAGCTGTAAAAGTGCTTTAAACCATCCGATGGTTTACTCTACTGACCGTTCTAAGGCGGTGGTCCCGGTGTCAGTCTTACTCTTTGGTGCTTGTGGTTTATTCTACGAGGCGATTTGTTGTATGTCTAACCTTGTGCCATTTTGTTCTTGTGTTTTTTAGCATTGCGATTACCTCGCTTGGGGAAGAGAGAGAGCTAATCTTAGTGCTTTTCGTACGTTTGATCGATTTGTGCTTGTTTGGAATTGTCGGTTCCCTCTTCTACTTGGTGTCTGGGAAGGGCTGCGGTTTGTGATTGTGGCACTACCTGGACATTTCTCTTACCTTTTTCTTTTACTACTTAAACTGTAATAAGTGTTAAATTAATTTTGCAAATACTTTAAAATATATAAATATGAAGTTACCCAGGTCAGGCCACAATCGGAAAATACAGCTTTCTGAGGCACCGACAGAAGAAGAGAACAAGCAATTATAAAACATATCGGCGCAGTGTAACAACCGACATACAATGGGAATATTACCCTTGTCATGCTGAATAAATTAAGATGCCACGCCCACTTCTAATTGTCAGCCAATCAGATTACTTATTCGAGACTGTTGATATACGTAAATTCACATACTGAATGACAAACAGTGCAGATCCAGATCAGTTGTTTGCAAAGGTAGGGCATATCCGGGTTCAGCAGGACAAAGGTTAATTAAGATCAGCCTTCAAACTATCAGCAGAAACAACTTATGGTGACCTTAAACGAATTACACATCGCACCCGAGATCTTTATTCTTATGTAGCTAAGTTAAAAATACGTTCAATACCTCGTCAATGAAACTTCATAGTAATATTCAATTAATCATAAAGCAGCAAGAGGAAGTCTAGAGGGCTCTATGACAATCTGAAATCAGAGCAAAAGAAAACCATAGTTGGACAATGATGGATCCGACCATAGAAAAACATCATAATAGTCAGGTACCAAGTTTCTGAAACAGACTGAGGAAAATATAGTCATCTGAGTCATCGTCGTGCAATTAAAACGGGAAGCAAAGTATCAACGATAATTGGGTTAAAACATGCAGAGTTTTTACCCTGGCTTAAACTTCAAGAATTAACCTAAAGCGTAGGCCTACTAGGACAGTCAGACCAATACATTCACTTTAACTATAATTATCACAACTCCTCAGATAGACTAGAAAGGAAGGCAATGATCTTACTATCAACCTCAGCTATTTTTAATAAGTCCAGTCAAGCTAGGCCTTAGCTACACGACGCTTTCCGATATTCAACGAGCACGTGAATGTAGTCTGATATCCGAGATACTAACTAATCGACTGACTGAGTAACATAATTGTCTACTAGAAATGATACTCTGCATATAGCCTGTAATTAGGCCTACTAGGCAAGTCAGACCAATACAACATGATTTCAATCACTTTAAATATAATTGTCAGAACTCCTCAGATAGAATAGAAAGGAAGCCAATGATCTTTTTATCAACCTTCCTTTCAACCTCAGCTGTTTCTAGTAAATCCAGTCAAACTAGGTCTGAGTTACTCGACGGTTTCCGATCTTCAACGAGCACGTGAATGTAATCTAATACCCGAGATACTAGCTATCGACTTTCTGAATAACAATTGTCTACTCGAGAAGACACCCTGCATTTAGCCTGTAATTAGAAACGTGTTTTACTCTTCTGAGTAGTACAGATTTTATAATTTATGGCCATGTCAAAAAACATTGTTAGGCTCTCAATTGCCTTTTGGTTAATATATTTGTTAAAAGTCATTTATTTACTTCACAGACAAATTAAGGTGTTCCGATGGGGATTAATTGTCTTTTAATGCTATTTCTAGATACCTAGATTACCTGCTTCATATTGACAATGCTTACTTTGAAAATGATTAATTAGATCTTCAGTCACGACAAGTTTGATAATTTTGATTTTAACATTGATATTTATTTTCTTGTTTAGATGGCGATATTCGTCGATTTCCCTCTTATGAAGTAAACATATCTCAGTATTCTTTTGCATGGGTATCTTTTCATGTAAATAATTTTAACAACTGGTATAAAAAAAAAAAAAAAAAAGCTAAGAGAAAAGTCCAGGGAATGCCACAATCACAAACCGCAGCCCTTCCCAGACATCAAGAGGAAGAGGAAACCGACAAATCCAAACAAGCACAAATCGATCAAACATACGAAAAGCACTAGGATTAGCTCTCTCTTCCCCAAGCGAAAGTCATGATTGTTAAATCGCTTACACAATGATGTTGGTGTCATTAACTGCAAAAGTATTTTTTTTTCAAACGTTTATCGCCGAAATTCACAAGGAATGCCAGAATCAGAGTTTTCGGTGACCTAGTTTATAATTGTCGGAAAATTGCTGGGAAATCAATTTTCTTTTAGAATTTAAAAATAATATTATCAGTTATAAAATTATGGTATATAACTTAGTAAGTTTGTTTGATTTGTGCTTGTTTGGATTTATCGGTTTCCTCTTCCTCTTGGGGTCTAGGAAGGGCTGCAGTTTGTGATTGTGGCACTCTCTGGACTTTTCTTTTACCCTTTTTTTTTAGATATTATATGATAGACTGCAATGCTTCATTTTTAACCCAATTAGGCTTCATAGTTGTGCATTCCTCTTTAATTGCAAGATAGTGGGTCGGGTTAGGATGATGCCAGATTTAACATTTGATAAAAGAGTTGATAGATGATGACCATCAGTGTGTGAGATGTTTGCCACGAACCCTCATTTTCATTTCATAACTTGATTTAATTTTATTTACACATTTTTTTATGACGTTCACTGATTCAGTAAGAGAGCTTCTATGCGAGCTGACAATCATTTTGTATGTATTTACAATATTTGAACCAAGGTACCTAGTAAAGTATATTATACATAAGATGTTTAATTCTTTTAAATATCATTATTTTCGTGTTTACTGCAAGTCTCTATAGAACTTTCTTGAAAGTCAGGTTTACAATAATAAGTTGTTTATATTCTCTTTAGAAACTTCGAGAAGGAATAACCTGGTCTGAGCTATATTTGGTATTGTATAGAACATTTAGAATATTCTTGACTAAAACTAGAAAATGACTGAAGTCTCTAGCACATTCTTTCTCTAGAATGTTCTTTGATGCTATACGAGTATAAAGGGTAAAGATTTTCATATGGGTTTTTTGTATACTTTCATCGGAAATTGTTCTACACTAGATTACTTTACTATTTTATTTATTCTGGAATTACACTCTGAATTCAGGGACTCTAAATTGTGCGATCTGAAACTGTTCAAAGGATTTGTTTTAGAAATTCTTGTGGAATATTTCTGAGGGACTTTTTGACTATAACCTTTCAGCTTTGTAATTACGTCGCTTTGGGAAGAGAGAGCTAATCTTAGTGCTTTTCGTACGTTTGTTCGATTTGCGCTTGTTTGGTTTTATCTGTTTCCGCTTCCTCTTGGTGTCTGGGAAGGACTGCGGTTTGTGATTGTGGCACTCCCTGGACTTTTCGCTTACCTTTTTTTGAAAGATAGTGTGTCTGTTGGATAATTTCTAGCATTGTTTACACCTCACTAGAAAGAAAGAGCTGGTAACTTTGCTTTTCTTAAGTTTGTAAAATGTTTATCATCTGTCATGGTTTCTTTGCTCTTCTCTTGGTGTCATTTGTAGGCTGTGTTTTGTGACTGTGGCTCTTCTTGGTCGACTTCTGTACTATCAATTTTTCTATCGCTTTTGGTCTGCAATGTATTGTCAAACTAGGCAGCTATAAGTTAATACTGTTAGTGTTCTGCCTAGCTGAGTCGTTCCGTTTCTGGTTCAACGCTAATCATCTCAACGACGACTAGTGCATATTTACTACTGATGATGTATCATTATTTGCAGCCAATCAAATTTGGTTATGCCCAATTCATCCGTCAAGAGTCTATTTCCGATCAAATATTGTCAAAAGTTATCTATAATGGCTAAATGTAGAGCGGGTAGTCAATGCAACGTCTATTATCTATGCATTAATCTCTTGAACAAATTCAGGGAATGTACGGCAGAAATGTGAATAAATGATAAATCAATCAAATTATTAAGAAGAAAAAGTACACTGAGAAGCAAATTACTGTGCAGGATGCAGTACTTGAATCGGCGACCCCATGGGCTTACAAGGCCGACAGTCCCACCGTTCATCTCATTACTTTCCGTTCTAATTTTGAAGCGCCAGGCCTCAACTGAACATATTATCGTTTTCTTGACTCTCTCCGCGCTCGCAAGATTTCTTCGTCGCCATAAAAGTAAATAGAGAAACTGTCTGTCTGATGCAGCACTCAAAATCGCCACCCGTTGCTTTCAAGTCAGGTTTTCTATCGGCTTCCATAACCCGGCAAACAGAGATATTTCTGAAACTTTTCTGAAGCGATATTATATACTGTGTCATGTATTTGGGTGTATCAGACGACATCACTGATGGACAGAATGGCTGATTGTGTGAGACCATCATATATATCAAAAATGACAAGTTGCTTTTTTTACTGTAATTTGAAGAGTTTGTTCAAAGGATGGTTTTCAGGCATTATCTGATAAAAACAAAGAAATCAATAGACATGACTGAATATGCTCCTCTTTTTGTTGTTTTGTTTTTTTACGAAAGAGACTTCATGTTGTCTCTGTCTAATGAAATTTAAGCTGCTTTAACTCAACTTCTCGGTATTTAGACGATAATCGATATTTATTGATGAGATTTACCCTACTGATCCTCAGTTACAAGAGCTCTGATACCGAAGCACCGTATTTAGATTCAGACATATATATATATATATATATATATATATATATATATATATATATATAGAAGAACTGAGACACTTTCAAGGGAAATTACTCATTTAAAATTACTGGCCTTCCTTATGAAAATGGATTTGTTGTTAGAGGAAAGAGGGGAGCAGATTCTTTCCTTTAACAATATTTATTTATTTATTTTTTTTTTTTTTTTTTTTTTAAAGACTTTGCGTGCGGGAAAGCAAACAGGAAGTCACGTAAGTTGTCGCCCTTGTAAACATGACAGACAGTATAATAAGTGCATTCAGTCCCTTAAAAGCAAACCTGTTATTTGCTGTCTAGACCTTAGAACTTTTCGAAGAAGACAGGAGCCGCAGTGTCAAGAAACGTACCTTCAAAGATGTGTGCCAAGTTAAGATTCAGATCAGTCTGCACATTCAGAATCTTCACTGTGCATATTTTGGATAGCGAAGGATGCAAAGTTTCTTCATGCGGACAACGAAGACTCTGATCAGACTGCGCAGATGCGCGGCCTATCTGAGTCTTCGATGGGCGCACATGTAAGAAGGTACGTTTCCTCACGTTACGGTTCATAGGTGTGTAATTTTGTTGCAGATAAAGATTTCGCTTCGGTCTAAGAGCATTGATTACCATTATTCTCTATTACAATGAGTGCTCACTTATGTTTGCCAGAATGCCAATAAGCAACTTCCGTTCTCTGTCAAAGCCAGGTTATTGATATACTACTTTTTCCCAAATGTTGCGCCACTCAACAGTTTTAACACTTAGCACTCTGGCTAAAATTTTCAGCAGACGACATATTGATTTTTTTTTCTCATTTTCCCAGACAACAGGATATAACATTGCATGCAGATTGTCTCTAAACAAGCCAATTTGCATGTGATGTCAAATCTTTTTTTCTGGAAAAAATAAGCAAAATATCAACAGTTTGTCGTCTGCATGCTGAATTAACCATAGAGTGGTAAAGGTTATTCGAATAACCAAGTCTAGGACTGTTCAAGGGAACTTATTGCGCAAAGGTAGATTTTTCGCTATTTTATACAGGGAGACAGCTTTTGTGACCTCCTTTTTGCTTTGTTGCACACCAAGTCCCTTCGCAAAAGGGTTTTTCTCTAAAAGGAAAGAATTTGCTCCCATAGGGAGCCCATTCTTTCCTTTTTGGGTGGACTCTTTTTTCAGAACGGAGCCAAAACAATTTGGAAATAATTACCTCCCCTAGTATAGTATAACAAGTTCACATTAGACAGCCATAACATATGACTGTTTCCAGTGAGTACATAACGAGGAGGAAAGAAAAGAAAAATAGACGTCTGGAAATTCAACATGCGGAGTCACTACGTTCGCTCTGTCGTGATTCAATGTAAGTTGACAAATTGTCTCTTGGGGGTTTGCGCTGTGATTTAACAATTTGAGTCCCTCCAGGAATAAAACGGTCTTACGAAATATGCGACCAATGTGGGCCGAGACCAGTTTGCATTCGTGTAATCTGATCATGGTCTACCCTGTTCGCATAAAGAATCATTACATCCTTAAGTCCTTACATTATGCTAATGAATAGTGTAGAATCTGATCACAACGGGTGGAGGCGCGGACTGATCTGAGTCTACGGTTATCGCATATGTTATAAGGTCGTTTTCTATTTGAAGACTGTTGCAAACGAATTTGTATCGATATCTTGTAGTGTGAATGGACTTCGAGCAAACGAGCCTTAGTGTCAAAGAGCGTACCTTCGGACATGTGCGCCCATCGAAGATCGATCGGCCTGCGCATTCGCGCAGCCTGATCAGAATCTTCACTGGGCGCATTTTGGGATATCGAATGTCGAAATTATTTTTCATGCGGACGAAGATGAGTCTGATCAGACTGCGCCGATGCACAGACTTATTTGAGTCTTCGGTGAGTCTAAGTAGGTACGTTTTCTCACGTTGCGGCTCAAATCGTTACAGACAGTGGAGGAATAAAAGTGTAGAAAAAGCATCATTGAATCTCAGATATATTGGTTCTAGTGTTTGTCATTGTTTGAAGATATATAAGCAAAAGCTTAATTAACAACCTTGAGAAATGTACTGAAATAGATTCATAGCTATGTATTCGGTTGATATCTAAGCCGCGCCATGCAAATACGTGTATTCGGGTATGCGGACAGCGAAGACCCAGATCAGCCTGCGCATCCGCGCAGTCTGATCAGGGCCTTCACTCTCCGCAAATAGAGTCATTGGATACTGTAGAATATCTATATGGAGAGCGAAGGCCCGGATGAGACTTTGCGCATGTGCAGGAAGATGTGTATGCGCACAATTTGCACATGCTCGAAACTTTTTTTCGCTTCACGCGCCCCATACGGTCTATCAATATGCCTATAAGGTAGTCGGCCGCATTCATCAATAATACATCCGAAACTCCGGCTCTGTTTTTAGAGTGATATACACCTTCCAGCACGCACTGGATCCGGATTGATCTTATTATCTCAATCACCAACGGGTCAGAATGTTTGATTTGAGATAATAATAGTTTGAGATAAGAAAAGTTGAAATGTAAGGAACATATAGCAAACTAAACCAACATTGCCTTTTATTGAGTTTGATTTAAAAAAAAAAAGGGAAAAAAAACATAGATGCACTGCGACTGAATTCTCAAAATTATTAAGCTGATTAAAAGCATGTAGTTAACCCTTATCACACTTGGCTAATTCTGCAGACGACAAATTATGATATTTTTTTTTATTTTTCCCAGAAAACAGGATATGACCTTTCATGCAAATTGTCTCCAGTGGAGACTTTGCGAGACAATTTGCATGAAACCTGAAATTCTGTTTTCTGGGGAAATGAAGAAAAATATTTCAACATGTCGTCTACTGAAAATTTTACCCAGAGTGCTAAGCGTTAAACACTGTGAGACAGTTTCTGAAAGATCCGGTAAAGATCTCTTTTACGTAGTCTATACAAATCCGATGTTTTTGGGGAAACTTAAATATAAATAGTATCGTGCGTCTAGTTTGCCTACATATGATTTTTCCATGCTTTTTGTACACAACACTCCCGCATAAACTGATTTAGGATAATATTCTGGATTTATCTGAAAGAACCTTCTTAAGAATTTTTACCTTGCATGTAATGAGAAACCATTTTTGCTTTCACTTCTGATGATCATTAACATTATAGCTTGTATCTTTATTCGGTTTGGTACTAAATTATACCAACAAGTTCTTAGTATACATATGGGTACAAATTGTATCCCCTCTTATTGCAGATCTGTTCTGTTATGTTATGAAAGAGACTTTATGCTGCCCCTTTCTCTAGAAGATCACGCCAGTATTATTTATGCATTCAATACAACGTCTCGATATTAGGATGTCGTATTAAATATTCATAATGATTATTTTGAACAAACAGTCGATATCATTTATCCAAACGAACTACAGTTAAATGAAACTAATTCGTCAGATATCAAATCAACCCAGAGTACGTCGAGTAATAGCAAAGCATACTTAACGAATGGTCTGTAAATTGTTATCAAACACGAGTGGTTTCGAACCCCATGACCTTCCACTTGCATGTAAAAATCTCTATTTTGTAACCACTGGGCCACCCAACATCTATTAAAGATTTAATTCACCATCTAACCGCAGTCTGAACTCGGCCGTTGCTGTCGGCATGTGCCTTGAATTTACATACTCGGCTCACGTGTATTCTTGTTGTCAGTGGCAGAAGGTGTCTCGATGAAACATTAATGTTTTATACTTCTCTACGAGACAGGCATTATACAACTATTTGATACCTTTCTGGGCGACAGTCAAAACTATCAGCCCTGAGTGCTGTGGACCACTGGATCAACTGGAGGCCGATTGTGATAGTCCATCAGGTGGTCCACAGCATCGAGGAGCTGATAATTTCGACAGTAGCCCAGAGAGGTAAGATATAGATGTTTTATTACCCAAGTCGTATTTTAAAGGAACTGTTGCTAGATAATTCACGTGACCAGGAGATAATCCAAAATATGAGCCCGGGGGATAGTTCTCTGAGAACCGGTTCAGTCTGCCTGGCTTTTGTCACAGGTGAAAATGCGTACTGTTGTAATTCATGTACCCGGGAGATAGTCAAAAATATTAGCCCGGTTGATAGTTCACTGAGAACCGGTTCAGTCTGCCTGGCTTTTGTCACAGGTGAAAATGCGTAATGTTGTAATTCACGTGACCGGGAGATAGTCAAAAATATTAGCCCGGTTGATAGTTCACTGAGAACCGGTTCAATCTGGCTGGCTTTTGTCAGAGGTGAATATACGTTAGATAGTCCAAAATGCTTTTTAACTTCTCATATAGTGGGTTGGGTTATAAAGATGTTTTATTACCTAACTCATATTTTAAAGGAACTGTTTCTAGGTTATTCACGTGACCAGGAGATAGTCCAAAATATGAGCCGGGTGACAGTTCTCTGAGAACCTGTTCAGTCCGACTGGCTTTTGTCACAGGTAAAACTGCGTAATGTTGTAATTCACGTGACCGTGAGACAGTCCAAAATATGAGCCCGGATGATAGTTCTCTGAGAACCGGTTCAATCTGGCTGGCCTTTTGTCACAGATAAAAACGCGTTAGATAGTAGTCAAAAATGCTTTTTAACTTCTCATATAGTAGGTTGGGTAATAAAACAATAAGGATATGTCATCATACCCAGCTACCATTCTACTTAAATCTATGTTGAACTGTTATAGGCCAGACAGGAATCCTGTCGGGCCGATAACGGTCCAGTATAGAGTTAAATTAAATGCTGACTAGGTAGCGAGTGTTCATCATTATTATGGAAAAGGAAAAGAGTGGTGTTTAGTAGAACAAAACCAAGAAAACTTTACATAATTTACATTAAACTCCGGATGGAATTAACATGATCGCTCTACATATAGAATGTATTTTAGACTTCTATTTTTCTCATTTTTTTCTCACTATGTATACTTTAAATAGTATGGTCACTTTGCACTTCTGAACTAAAATCCTCAGTACTAAAAACTACTGAGGATTAAAAATACGTGTTCATGTTTCAGCAATTAATTTCAGGACTGACCCGGTGGAAAATATTTTCATTTATTCTTAATTTTGTTAATGTTTTATTTATTCTTACAAAGTATTTATGATAAAAACAAGACAAAAGGTTGTCACAAGTTTGTTTGTCTAGTTTGAAAATTATCTCATGAACATTTAAATACATTAGTATTTCTTATCAGAACATAGCATGTGACATAAATACAGTCAAACCTCAATAGCTCGAACACCGATGGCTCGTTTACCATGGCTACTTCGAACTCATTTTTGAGTCCCTACGAACTTAAGAAAACAAATATTTAGGGAATTTTTCTTATTTTATCACGAAATTGTATGTTGTGTGTACTCATTAGAATCGCCTCATCGAGGCGATTCTAATGAGTACACTCAACATACAATTCTTGTGTAAAAATCGAAAAAAAAGTTATCGCTTTTTGCTTCCTGACCTGGTGTTATGATTAACCCTCAGTGGCTCGAACTACCCATATCTCGAACAAATTTCCACGGTCCCAAAGATGTTCGAGCCATTGAAGTTTGACTGTAATAACAAAACTTAATCATGTATCTTTCTCCTTTCTATCCATCATCTTCCAAGCTCAATGACGATGTCATATGCGGCTGCCCCGCCCTGATTTCATTATTGAATTATTCTACCTTAAAAACAAAATGTATTATTCTTTCTAATGGATTGTAATATTTAATTGCATAAAAAGAAGGAAAGTTTTATGGTCACCTCACGTTACTTGAAACCAGCTGTAGTGAAGCTAAAATCTAAAATTATATCTATTGAGAAACTATAAACTCATAAAAACAAAAATAAAAATAAATAAAAATTTGAACACATTAGACAAAGAAGACGTATCCATCTAAAGTAAAAGTCTAAAAGATTGAAGCCCAGCCTGCATTAAATATTAAGAAACATTTCATTTCACAGATATAGTCTAAAAGGAATGTCCCTCACAAAACTGAAAACACACGCACAAAACTGAAAACACACTCACAAAACTGAAAATACACTAACAAAACTGAAAACATACTCACAAAACTGAAAATACACTCACAAAACTGAAAACAGCTAAAGTGTCAACTATAAAAATGTACAACTAAGATGGAACGATATAGTAAGCGATCAAAAAACGTACACAATTTAAGCATGACGAAAGAAAGGATTTCAGCTTTCTTATTCCAGGACGTGGATTAATTGTAAAATAAATGGGTCGCCTGGAAGAAAACAAAAACACATTAAAGACAGTCCAATTAGCAGAGTCGATTTTATCGATCTGTTCATTAACAGTAATGTAATTTACATCAACCCTCATGCCTCCTAAAGGCGACTTCACCAATATATGAGCCGCGACGTCAGAAAACATACCTTCAGAAATGTGTGTCCAGCGAAGATTCAGATCAGAATCTTCACTAGGTGCATTTTAGATCCCCAAATGTGCAAAGTTTATTCATGCGGACTACGAATACTGATAGACTACGCTGATGCGCAGACTGATTTGAGTCGCCGTTAGGTGCGTGTGTCAGACGGTTGTCGTGCCATTATATTATAAAATGTTGTCCTACATTCTGGTCCTACATATAAAACTAGACGTTAATTACATAATAATCATAATATCCCAAGAAAAATGATTTCCATTACGTTAATGGCCTGTTGCTTAAGGTGAAGTACTAAGGGAAGTGTGTCTAGGATCAACAAGTATAAACCACACTATGACTGAAGGCAATGGGAGAAGTTTTACCGTCGCTAGACGGCACTTGACACTTACATGTAAAACTAAGGAAACTTAAATGAATGCAACGACCCTTTGAAAGCAAAGAGCACATTAAGCGTAGATCAAAGGCTAAAACTAAATTATGCTTCAGTCAATTTCCTTAAAAAGCGTCATATCAAATGAAATGGAAGCCATTGTACAAATGCAACAAATTCAAATAAAAATCGCTTAAACATACTGGGCCCAGTTGTTCAAAACTACATGCAACGATGTCGTCGTATCGTTAAAACTTTTATCATTAAATATGGCATATACACTAATAATTTTGCTGAAAAAATGTCAGTAGCGTTTGCATTTGCAAAAGCTACTCACATTTTTTCAGCAAAAATACCTGTGAATTAGATATTGTACTTTCTAGAACTGGTAACATTTTGACCACTAATGAGTTTGTTAAGCTAACGATGCTTTGAACAACTGGGCCCAGGAAAACTATCGCAAAGAAGGCTTGCACGTGTGTTTGCGAATCGGTTCTAAAAGGAACTACCCAAAGGGTTAGGGTTAGGGTAAAATACTTGTATAACCTTTACCGTTAGATTTTCGCAGGTGGCTTTGGTTGTCAGGCAGTTCTGTGGAGGAGTCAGTTGAAGAGGGCTTTTAACTCTTTCATCCCTGCAGACCAACATGGATACCTTTGCAAACAGTGTAGGTCCGGATCTACACGATTCGCCATTTTCTTTTTTTAAGTTAGACTGACCTATTTGTATCAGTGAACATGTCCAAATTCAATGATGGAAGAGTCCATTTCAGAAACTCAGAGAAGAAAGGGTTAACCAGAAATAAAAATAAAAACCACGTTGTACCATGATGGGAAGGAGGCGTAATTCAGTTTCAGGCCCGACTCACTGTCATCAATTAAACAGGGATGCAAAGTTGTCAACCTAAATTGCATAACAAATCATGCATGTAGTTTACCGAAAGAACATCCATATTATAAGCTATCTTTTTATAGCGACTGGCAGGTTTTTTCACGAATTTATAGACTAGGTCACCTTGCACGTTTTCTTTTTCAAAATTGGCTAAATAGGGATCTGAGGGCGCCACCTAATTTTTCAATGCTGGATCCAGAATAGGACAACATTACGAAAACATGCCTATTCAAATATGTTGAAAATTTCGCCACCAAAAAATGAAAATTTTCAGATAAAAATTTCTGACATTTTTCATATTTCTGCTCAAAACATAGATTGTGGGTACACGTTAGAACCGCCTCATCGAGGCGGTTCTAATGAGTACCCACAATCTATATTTTAAGCAGAAATATGAATTATAATGTGTACCCCTGTCAACCCCAGTTTTACTATAGAAAAGTGGGGTTCAAGGGGGTCAAAATTATATAGGCGTGTTTTCGTGATGAATACTTCAGGGCAGACTTCGCATGTAATGCCGCTCGCTCAAATCAGTTCTTTTCCAAAAAAGCATCGTACCTACTCCTCCGTGTTGTTGCAGTGGATTCGAAAGTGCATTCCACTTTTTCTATATATATGCCCTAAGTATGCAGATGTCAGGATTTGATTGATTGAGTTGGGGTTTAACACTTTTGTGGGTCATTTTGTGTCGTCTCCCAGAGGAAGGGAGAAAAGAGATAGGAGACATAGTAGAAAAAGGGACAGGAAAGAAAGAGGACCAGGAATGAAAGTTAAGAAACAGAATAAATAAAAACATTCCCCCTCTACTCCCAGCTAGCATTCTTTATAAATCTACAGCGGGCCGTCATCGGCCCGTCAGCTACCCTGACGGGCCGATAACGGCCCGCTATAGATTTATAAAGAATGCTTACTGGGCTCTTACCAGCTACGATAATAGCAGGCATTGCCCAACTGTAAGCCAATCTCAGTAGGACGCCCCGGTGACATAAGATACACAAACACCTTCTCCACACCCGACCACCTAAAAGGTACTTATCTAATCTACTACTAACACATAATTTTCACGAGTTATTATTTGGATAGAAAATGCTCTAGACAGTTAAAACGATGCCCTTTTCTTAAAAGTATAAGACTATTATCAAATCAAAACTGTTCGTGCAATAATTCAAAATACTACATGCCCCGAATATAAGCCAAGCGTCTTGCTAAATTATGTATTATAATAACAGTCGCTGTGTAGCATTAACCGGGATCGGTCAACATCATTTCTTGCTTTTTTTTTAATTCACAAAGAATATTGACAGTGTCTCTTTTCAATGTACAAGTTACAACGTCGTCCACGTTACATACATTTTGTGAGAACTGTTCACACATTAGTAATAATAACTTTGGACGATTTTGATATTTTACCATATTAAAGGCACTTTTGTACTATTTTGTACCTAGTATTGTTGCGATTGCAAAATGCTCTCTCTCTCTCTCTCTCTCTCTCTCTCTCATTATATTTTATAATATCTACCTTTCACAGATGTATGTTTATTATTGCACGTATTGAACGAATCAGGAAACGATACGTATTAGCTTTAACCTTACGGCCTGAACCTGACACATAATATGTTGTGGAAATAATATCTATGTAACAGAAGGAATAAGATATTGTTTAGACGAGGTCACCGTGAAATTCGTTTACCTTTCATTGTGTTTAACACGCAAACAGATGTCACTGTAATGGATTCTCTTAGTTAGTCACCGATCAAGCATTGAAGCGCTTAATAGTCGTGAATAAAATAACCCTAAAATACATATTTATAAAACAATTAAACACAACCTTCGCAAACCATCAAAATGAATACGAAATGAAAGCAATCTAAACATATCAGTACAGACGTAAAGCAACGGTATACGAATAAATTCACAAGATTAGCAAGGAACAGCAAAAAGGATATCGCCTTACAACGGTTACTTTAGGCGAATTTAAGTAGAATGGATAGGCTTTCAGGAGGCAACTTTTATAAAATGGTTCACCTCACTTTCGAAAAGAGGTCTACTGTAAAAGGTAAGAATTTGCTCCAAGAAAGCAAACAGGAAATTCCAAAAGTTATCTCCCTTGTGCAAAATGGCAGAACATCTATCAGGGGTGGTCAGTCTTTTTAACCAGGGCTTCTTTCAAAATTGCAAGTTAGTGGCGAACGATTTTGCCCTAGATCCCTGCTCGTGTTGGCGCTCCTCATTAGGTACAGGGAGCCAGGGCAAAACGGTCGCGATCACTTTGCACTTCTGAGCCCACTACTTTCAAAAGCTCAAAACACTCGCGGACGTTTTGTACTGGATCCCTGCTCCTATTGGCGGTCATGATTAGCATCAGGGTTCCAGGGCAACTTTTTGCACGCAGTCCTGGTTTAAAGCTGTTTAGATACACCTGGGAATATTAGCGCAGGTTTGCAAAATGAGAAAATATAACAGTAAGTTAGTTGCCTTGCCTCACCAGTATTTTATAACTTTCAAAAATAGGGCTACTCTTAAAAACGCATTTGCTCCGAGAAAGAGCCATTTTTTCTTTCATCCTTAATCTAACTAGCCCGAAATTTATATTTCCGGCCAAAGTCCAGATGGTAAGTACAACTAGTTTCGACATAAAGGCTTCTGTCTACCTACCATTGATTTTCCCTCATATCTTTTATGTATTTTTCAAATGTCTACAGCCTTTTTTTAAGTGCAAATGATCAATACATGGTGTATGCCTGACAGCTGTCACTGTAATATACTGAAAGGAATAAGAAACGCAGGGTAAATTTTATTCCTAAATTTCATTCAAGTTTGAAAAAGTTTGTTTAATATTTTACTATGATTACAAAACGGTACATGTATGGAACAAAAGTTCCAAATTTCATTGGTTTGTGATCAACAAGTCTCGAGTTATTGAAGTTCATTGGTAGCTACCCCCCAAATCTTGAAATCAAAATCAAACTGAAAATCAATATCGGGTGTGCCCCCCTCTTGCTGCCGTTGCTGTCCTAATTCTCCTTTGGATAGAGTTAACCAAAGCATTGACAGTTCGTATCGGTCAACGCATTTAGTTGTGCGAGAGTTGCGGGGGGATTTCGGCGCTTCCTAACCCTTCTGTCCAGCTCATCCCAAATGTGGTCTATGGGGGTCAAATCTGGCATGTACGGTGGCTATGCTAGTGGTGCGATGTTATTGTTTGCCAGGAAATCCTGACAAACTCGAGCAACATGTGGTCGGGCATTTTCCTGCTGCAGAATCAGATTACGTTGTTGCACAAGCGGGACTGCAACAGGACGCAAGATCTCATTCCTATACCTTACTGCGGTCATATTGCCCGCAACAATAATCAACTGTGATTTTATCCCGTGAGCAATGCCTCCCCAGACCATAACGGAGCCACCCCCAAACCGATCCCGTTCGACAACACAGGCGTCGGCAAAGCGTTCTCCGCGACGTCGGTACACACGACGTCGATCATCTGCGCTATAGAGAGTGAACCTAGACTCGTCCGTAAAAAGAACTCGTCTCCACTGCCTCATCGGAAATAGCCTGGGCGCATGCGCCGTCAACCACGCCATACGACGCAACCTACGTGCCTGGGTCAGAGGCAGACCAACGTATGGACGACCAGCTCGAAGACCAATCTCACGCAATCGACTTCCAACAGTCTTCGGAGAAATTTGTCGATTATGCGTACCTACTGTATTAAGGGCAGTTTCGGTAGCAGTGAGATGACGATTCCACAAATGTGCCAGACGGATTGTCCTGTCGCGACGTCGCGACGTCACGCGTGGACGCCCAGACCGCGGTCGGTCTGCTAAATGCCCTGTCTCCCTTAAACGTCTAACAAGACGTTCAATTGTTGAGACGTTAACCCCAAAATGATTGGCAACTTGCTGTTGCCTCTGACCATGCATCAGCAACGCAATTGCCCTACCCTTCTGAACATCAGTCAATCGTACCATGATTGAAAAAAAGTTCAAAGAGCGTAAAAATGAAAAGAAAAATCGGTAAAAGAATCGAAGAGCGTTGTGTATCGTTGAAGTGTACCAAATGGTGTGTGGAAATCTTGTGCTGAAGGTTTAAACATGCTTGTTTTGCACGAAATTTTGGCTTTCCGTATTGTCCGTGCAATGCACTGTGTAGTGCACGGTTGAATGATTTCACACACTGGGTAGATAGAACATCGACCAAAGACACGTATACCCGAGGTTCACATTCACAGGACAATCTGTAAAAGTGTATGGCTATAGTAAACACCGTAAAAAATGGTTAAAATAAGAAGGAAAAAACTCTACCCTGCGTTTCTTTTTCCTTTCAGTATATATTCAAAACAAGCAACAGAATAGAGGTCATGTTACAAGTAATGAACTTACGCCTCTTCACAAACGTTGACACAGATCTTGTTAGAGATCACGGTAGGTGAGAGGGTACTTTATATCCCCGATGTCATATTCAAAGAAACCACCCAAAATATACAAGCTTGGTAATATCTACTGTAGAATTGCCTGAAAATGTTTTTTGACCAATTTTGGCATCAAAGTTGACAAAATATTAACACTTTTGAAACATACAAATTATTTGGAACTTTTTATATGGAATTATATTCGTATGGAACCAAACAGATGGTCTTCAGTCCATTCAGCCCTGATGATCAAACTAAACCGGTGGTCTTTAGCCCATTCAGCCCTGTTGATCAAAACAATGATTTTGCAAACAGTGTATATCTTGATTAGACGGCTCATAATGTGCCGTCTACCAGGATCTACATTGTTTGCCATTTGATTTTGATTTTTAACAATGGCCCCTATACGGAACAATGGTGTTGACCACATTCAAAGATGGAAGAGTCCACCTTATTCACTTAGGGGTGAAAGTGGTAAATTTTAGCAGTCCGTGACCAACACATCACGGAAACATACCTATGTTATTTTGACCCCCTTAAACCCCACTTTTATATAGTAAAACTGGGGTATACAGGGGTATACATTATTTTTCTTATTTCTGCTCAAAAACATAGATTGTTGGTACTCGTTAGAACCGCCTCAGCGAGGCGGTTCTAACGAGTACCACAATCTTAGTTTTGAGCAAAAATATGAAAAATATCAGAGTTTTTTTATCTGAAAATTTTTCAGTTTTTGGAGGTGAAATTTTCTATATATTTGAATGGGCGTGTTTCCGTAATGGAGATAACGACATGACGGAAAAATGCATACGTCTCTAAGTGCGGTAAGATAAGTTGAAATCATTCCTTAGGAACCAGAGGTGGATCCAGGAGAATTTCTGAGGAGGTTCAATTTATTCATATTACTGTACTTACTCTGCGTATTCGGACAGACAGGCTTAAGCAAACAGTGTCCACCCAAATCAGACGCTGCAGAACGCGGCGTCTGATCAGGGTTTAAATTGTTTGCCACTCAACCAGCAGTTTTACATACATTCACAGGTAGTAAAACGAACTTGTTGAAGACAATTATATGGAAAAGTGTCCCAAATTTATCAAATTTATCCAAAATTTCCAATAAACACGAAATTTTGAGTCAAAAATGGTGGGGGGGGGGGGGGGGGGGGCGAATGAACCCCCGAATTACATACATTCACAGGTAGTAAAACGAACTTGTTGAAGAGAATTATATGGAAAAGTGTCCCAAATTTATCCAGAATTTCCCATGAACACGAAATTTTGAGTCAAAAATGGTGGGGGCGAATGAACTCCCGAAATACAACCCCCCCCCCCCAACATACACACACACACACACACACACACACACACACACACACACACACACACACACAAATCCGCTCTTCTGAATAGACTCTGCTTTCTGGTTTTTTGTTCTGTTTTCCCATAAGAGGAAAGTCTAGTTTAAATGAACATTGACACAGGAACTCTGTCTATCAAGATGGATCGATCCTACCACAAATCATATCCCATAAATAGAGGATCTTACATGAGTGGTCATTTCATATGAAATTTATGAAACGAGTTTGGGTAATTTCGGTATTTTGCTCGCCATGGCGAGCAAAATACCGAAATTAACCAACGAGTTTCATAAATTTCATATTAAATGACCACTCATGTAGGATTCTGTTTATCACATGGCCCTTCCGATGACAAAAAAAAGCACAAAATATATTAAGATAAACGGCTTTCCATAGCTAAGCGGAACAACTCACTACCAAGGATTCAGTAGTACTACGGAACAAAAATAGTTCGCATATTATTTGATAAGTACCGAAAATAACTAGAAACAAGATAAATGTGCCATTTATTACTTCGTTAAAGTCTAGAAAATGGTGATTTTATTTCAGCTAATAAATATTTCAAAGCAGTTCAAAACGAAATATTCCATTAAACAACGTCATTCAGCGAGTCAATACGTCACTGAGAATCAGTAGGGAAATTCCCCACAGTCAGCTGTCGTATTTAAAGGTCATTGACCTTGATCAATACAGTTTATACGGAGGTTGACACACTCAAGTAAATGACAGATTTTCAAGGATATAAAACATTTTAACTGTAGCTTGGATTTTAATTTGACACATTTATTGACTGTCAGAGTCATGTTATCCTCCAATGCTTTTTTGGAAGAGGTGAAATTTTTTCATTGACTGTTTGACAACATTGAAAATGCCTCCAAATATGTTGCCAGAAAAGATCAAATTTAAACCACCATGAATATTCTTGGTAGCCGTATTATTCACAGTGATTGTGTTGTATCTGCATCGGGACCCAGGGTGAAGTAGGCTAGCTGTAAAAGTGCTTTAAACCCCCCTGTGGTTTACTCTATTGACCGTTCTAAGGCGGTGATCCCGGTGTTAGTCTTACTCTTTGTTGCTTTGTGGTTTATTCTACAAGGCGATTTAATTTATGCCTTACCTTGTGTCATTTTGTTCTTGTGTTTTTCAGTCCTTTTAGCATTGCGATTACCTCGCTTAGGGAAGAGAGAGCTAATCTTAATGCTTTTTGTATGTTTGTTCGGTTTGTGCTTGTTTGGATTTGTCGGTTTCCTCTTCCTCTTGGTGTCTAGGAAGGGCTGCGGTTTGTGATTGTGGCTCTCCCTGGACTTTTCTCTTACCTTTTTTCCATTTCCATAGATCTGAACTTTATCCTTCGTCTCAAAATTGAAGGCAGGATCTGTTTCAAAAGTGAACATTGTACAATCGGCGAACGCGGAAACCATCTCAAGCGGGGTAATACGGATATTAATGAGGGTAATTAGGCTATCCAATTGGAAGCCTTGCAAGTGTTATTACACGTGTGGTTATATGATTTTATGACATGGGTTATTTCACTGAATAACTTGATGGTAATGTGATAAGACTTTTTCTAACATAAATACACATAATGTTCCTGATGGACACTCACAATTACAGGGTATTTATCCTGATTAGACCTCCCTATATAATAATCTAATGGCCAATCCTGTAAACTACAATAATGACCAATTTGAATAAATTCCCTATATGTTAAACACACATGAAAGAGAGCTGCGGTTGACTAGAGAAAAGATGCAGTGGCTTGAGCAATTAAAAAAAGTCAGAATAGCTAATATTGAGCTTACAAATCAGCAAATGAACATGTCTGTGCTGTTTAACCAGACTACTACCTGTATGTCGAGTTTGGTTGAAATCAACAGCTCATTCTCCTTATCAATCATACCGGATACAATACTGCCCAAACTATGTAGGCTACATCCTCACTATGGACAACTATACCCTGCACAAAATCATAATGTGACCCCGTTTCAAATGTGGGGCGGGGGTCATCCCAGGGTTTTACCAAGTGTGATACCGCCTTATGCTGGCCTACAGATATATCATAGGCCAGTTTGTCAATATTATATCCTGTGTTAAATACATCCCAGCATGCTCCTATGGCAATTCACAACATAGATATGCATTAAATATTCAATAAAGCACCTAGTAATAATCTTCCCTCAAGCAGGACCACAACTTTTTGTGTACCCGGGGATGTAACCCGAGTAAATGACTGCGTACAGGGACAATTAAGGATCCCAATCTATCAAATATCGAGGATGCTGTTTCTGATGAGCATATTAACCAACCAGCCGCCCATATTATAGTTACATATCAAAAATTCCCAGATGGACCCCAGCAACCAGAACGTGATACACAAAGTATAAAAAGAGATGGCGAGTCTCATTCCGTAGTTTTACCGCATCAAAATCAGTCAAGTAACGGAGATGCGCAGATATTTGTGCAAATAACCTAACAACGAACCAATCTATTAATTATCAACAACTATCGCCTACTGGTATAAAAAGGGAAAGCAGGTCTTCCACTATGCTCTCAACTCTGACCAACATTACTTATGACCAATCTTCTGTACCTATGTGCTCTGAAAATCCAAAACAAATGAATTCTTTTTTAGAGAGCGGCCGAGCGACTGAGTCCTGTCCAAGAACAAGTCAAACATTAGACTTGCACCAATCAATGTAAAACACACATAAAAAACAACCGTACTTTTGTTCATGAAACGTAAAAGTAAAAGATATACTCTGTATTCAAGAACACTGGCTCTTTTCGTTGATCAAACCCAATTAAATTACCTTTCTCCAATTCATATCTGTTACAGTAAGTGTGCTGAAATACAGAGTGACCCTCCTATTTTGATTGTCTCTCCAGAGCTTCCTATGTACATAAATGCGTCTCCACTGAATTTGAAACAGTCCTCTGTCAGTTGCATGAAAATATTGCCACCTATGATAATGCACATCAACTCTTTATCTGGGGTGACATGAATTCACTACCATTACAACGGCAGGGGAATAAGCAAGATCAGCTGTTAAAACAGTTTATTACATCTGGGCATCTGATATCGAATCGGGTTGGAAAGCAAACCTTTTTTACATGAAAATGGAAAAGACTATTCTGAAATTGACTATATTTCCTCGAGGTGCGTTCCCTCTACAGTGGTTAGACCGACCATAGTGGAGGAAATACTCTTTGAACCTGTCTGATCATAAATTATTGTCAGTGGGCCTAAGCATTGCATATATGACCGAATCAACAAAACCAATTAGTATTTCTGTAAGGCCGAAGTGACATAAATGTTATCAGACCCTCTATAATGAAATTGTACGTCTTCAGCTATAACATTCATTTAAAGAGGAGCTACTGATAGTGTGTATGTTCAATAAGAGATATCACTAGTATACTCAAGCTAGCCTCCGAGAAGAGTATCCCCGGACATGTGTCAGAAATTATTAAGAAACCGAACGAAAATCAACGTAAATGGAACCCACAGACAGCAGCCGCCATTAGACGGTGCCGAAGAACCTGGGGAAATTGGAAAATATCTAGAAAACTTAGTAGATCACAGAATAAGGACTTGCAAAATAGATGAGACAAGCCAAATCCATGCTACGTCAATCAATCCGAGGGGCTAATGCACTGGCCAGAGAGGCGAATGTGCGAGAACTTATGGATAGTGAAAATAACAGTAAATCATTTAACTCTTTCTTCAAAATTCAAAGAAAATCTAATTGTGGCAAAACCGGTAGTATATGAAATTCGTTGTGAATCCTCGAAGGAAATTCGCGATGTCTGGATAGCAAATTTTGATATTTTTGCCACGCCAAACAAAATTACAAGTGGAACAAAACCTATACATCTACAATTGAAACTGATATTTCGCACATAGAGAGGAGTGTTTGCAGAAACCTTTAGCACGAAATCACAAAAACACTTCAATATTTAAAGAATAAAAAAGCTGTTGTCTCTTTGGGCTCACAAGTGAGTACTTACTCTTTGCTAGGCGTCTGTTATAGAATACGTATCCTGGGTGAATTCAGTGTTTATTCGGTAGTTAATGGTTACATGTAATTAGCATTTCGATGTAATATTTAATGAGTGTATTCTGCTTGTATTTGTTGCACATTGCTGTCCAATAGGGCAAGGTTGAATCAATATGATGTAATTAAGTAAACCCCCTCAATGCTCCCTCTGTAAAAATAATGCTGAAACCAGAGAACATTTTATAGTAATTTGTGAAGCCTTAAAAGAAATTAGAACACCATATCTAAATAAAAATCAGAATCCGTTTAAATTATTCCCGTGTTGCAAAACTCTTAATTGGTTGTTTGTTTGTGTTGAGGTTTTACGGTGCATTTCTTTGTTGATTCAATCCATCCCCGTGTTACTCAACACCTGGAAAGTCGGGATGACCAGACAGAACTGGTGGAATTATACAGTTGAGAACTGATTTACAGCCTACATTTAAAGAGAGTGAAATTATTAATAAGTGATAAGATATTTCTTATACCAGAGAACAAAGTAACTAAATCATATTGTATGTAAGAGACCAAAGTGTTTTTGTCTGTTAAAGGCTCGATATTCCTCAAAAAATGGTCATTTTTTTTATCTAAGAAAGATTTAATAAATTGATGCATGATATTAATACGGTCATAAAATATGTCATCTGAAGCCTGCAAAATTTCAGTTAGTTTCTCGTTTTTGAAGTGGATCAAAAATGAAATGATTCTTTTTATCGTATCTCTAAATTAATGTTGCCAAGCGATAAAAATCATTTCATTTATGATCTAGTTCAAGAACGAGAGACTAACTTAAATTTTACAGGCTGTCAGTTGCCACCTTTTATGATTGTATTAATATCATAAATCAATTTATTAAACCTTTCTTATAATAAAATGACTATTTTTGAGGAATATGGAGCCTTTAAATTTTTTGGATTACCACACAAACATCATTTGACAGTGCCACGAAAAAAAAAACGTAAGAACTTTGCGATGAAAAAGATCCCAATTTCGGTACATGAGCCTCAACATACGAAAACGTACCTTCTGACATATGCACCCAACAAAGACTCAGTTCAGTCTGATCAGAGTCTCCGTTGTCGGCATGAACAAACTTTGCATCTTTGTCTATGCAAAATGTGCGCAGTGAATATTCTGATTATACTGCGCGAATGCGCCGGCTGATCTGAATCTTTGCTTGGTGCACATGTTCGACGGGACGTTTTCTGACATTGTGGTTTATGTTTTCTGGTATTTTCACAGGTTTTGCTTTCAAGTCTTTTAAAAAGTTATGTTAAGCTGACTTGAGCATGATTACTGATTATATAACCTCGGGGCTAGGCTAACATGATGTCGATCTTAGGAGAAGATGCAAGCCATAAGTTAACTTCAAACATAAATAAGCAACCTACCATGTTCTGTTTTAGTTTTCGGACACCCTAGCTCCTTACCATTCTTGACCCCCCCCCCCCCCCCCCCCCCCCCCCAAAACAAAAGAAAATCCATTTTACTACCTGCTGATGTGTCTAAAATACTGGATGAGTTGCAAACAGTGTAGACCCTGGTCAGACGCCACAGAACGCGGCGTCTGATCTGGGTCTACACTGTTTGTTTAGGCCTGTCTGTCCTAAGTCTAAGAGTAAATACACCTATGTGCGATTTAAGGCTTCTTTTGGAACTAACTTCCTGGGGATGGAAAATTTTACCAGACTGAGTGTAATTTTCTAAATGACTCGTGAGTGGTTACGTACTGATATAGATTGTTTCAAAGTAAACATAGGGCGAGATTATAAACAGTAAAGGGTACACTTACAAACCACAGCTTTCTCTGCGGAAAATGAGACTGCAAAAACGATGTAAAATATCTCTGAGTAAGAAATAGTGCCAAGAAAACATGGGCAGACGGGAAGCCAGGCAGCTCAAATACAACAGCTATGATACGCTAAACGCTTAGTACGCTACAATTTTCAGCAGACGACATATTGAATTATTATTATTATTATTTCCAGAAACAGGTTTTGACATTTCATGCAAATTATCTCCAATGGAGACAATTTACACGAAATGTCAAATCTTGTATTCTGAGAAAAGGTAAGAAAATAAAAACGTGAAATGATAACACCCCGCCATTATTGTATCGTGGAAGATAACTCTGTCAAAAAATTGATGAAATTTGCCCATTAGCAATACCAAAGCAGAAATGCACAATATCAATACACGTATCAAATTTGGTAAAATCTGTTGAGATTAACACAAGTCATTTTCCTGTATCGAAAATATGGATATGTCGCGGGCAGATAAATCTGTCAAAAATATAGGAATTTTCCCCATCAGTAATCCCAAATAAGATTTCCACAATATCAATGCACATACCAAGTTTGGTTAAAATATATTGATATTTACTTAAGTTATCATCCGGAAACGAAAAAACGAACTTGTTACGGGCAGATAACTCTGTCAAAAATTGACGAAATATGCCCATTAGCAATTTCAAACCAGATCTCCACAATATCACTTCTCATATCATGTCTCTTAAAATCCATTAGTATTTACTCAGGTTATCGTCCGGAAACGAAAATACAGACGGACGGTCGACAGGCGTGTGGCGGGGTAAAAGAATCATTTATTTGTCGTCTGCTGAATTAGCCAAGAGTGTCGTAAAGCTTAAACAGTAGTGCGATTGTCCAGAAAAATCAAAATTCGTACGGGTGCGCAAAATCCTCAGACAGTCTTTTTGTTCTTTAACCTGACTTCTTTCGACGCCATAATTTTGTTTGAAAACGTCTATAGGAAATTAGCTTATATCTAAAGTTCAAAGACAGAATATCAGTCAGAGTAGAGGCTGATGGTCCGTCTATTCTGGGTCTTCTTGCTTTGCAAATGCCTCATGTAGTCATTTGTGGCACCGAGGAGTGAACGCTTAGCATGTTTGGTAAAATTTTCAGCAGAAGACAATTTGATATTTTTTACTGTCATTATTCTCAGAAAATAGGCTTTAACAGTCCTTGCAAATTATCTCCTTAGGATTTGACTGCAATGTAAAAGCATATTTCCTGGGAGAAATTAGGAACATACCACCAATTTGTCGTCTTGTCTGCTGAATTTGCCAATAGAGAAGTAGAAGGCAAACCCTTTCAGCAGGCAGATCATAACAGATAGTGTGCAAACAGTGTAGATCAAGATGTGACGGCTCATAAGGAGCCGTCACATCTTGATCTACACTGTTTGCCATTATATTTTTTATTTTAGACTGAAACTCCTTTTTGCATTAGTGGACATGTCCAAATTCAAGGATGAGTCCATTACAGAAATACAGGGTTTAAAGAGTAAAGAGTATCAGGATATTTTTCCACTTGTTCATGCCTCAGTAAGACCGAATCAGCTATTTTCGTTATTTTTATGTACTTTTCGCTTCCAAAGAATCGATTTACATGCAAATTGTATTTGACAGTTCATGCAAATAGCTCCTCAGGAGACAGTTAGCATGAAAAGTCAAAACATATTTTACTATATATATTGTCTTGAAAACATAAGTGGTAATGGTAGACTAAGCAGACAATCTACATAAAATGAACATCAATATAGCGTGCACACACTGCATATTCCTCCGAGCCAATGATTGTGCATCATTTATTTTCAACTATAGTCTCATTCACAATCATGGTGGACATACATTTCAGCTTCTTATGCTAAAAGTATGTGGTTCTCAATTACAAAACTGACCACTTATAAACGGAAGAGGAAAAGCATTTGAATTAACATCTTTCTCTTCAAACTTTCCTGGTGACTGTCAGAAAATCGTCGAACCATTTTTTAAAATTATTTTAGGACGCAATTTATTATGATGTCTCGTAATCCTTATGCTCATGACGTCACGTGAATAGTGACGTTGTCCAATTTCTTGCAAATAGATCATTAGTAAATAGATCATTAGTATAATAATACATAAATAAATATAGAAAATAATTATTTAAAATATTGCTACAGCACCTATAGTTTGTGTAAATCGAGGGTTGAGCGCAAGACTATTGTAACTCAAACATATTTTTGAAACCCTTGTTTAGGGGCAACTTGGACCCCTTTGTAAACAATGCAAATTTAGGTGCCATTGCTCATACGAGCAATGGCACCTAAATTTTCATTGTTTACAGAAAGAAATGTTGTAATCTTCATAACGCCTTCATGGTGAGGAGATTAGGTTTGGGGAAAAACAACCATCTGACTTACGCTAGTCTTGCGCTCAACCCTCGAAATAATGTCTCTGATTAATACTATAAATCTAAATGAGTTAGGTAAAGGAGAAGCCGCAGCCATGTAATTTGAACGTTTGACTACGGTACTGAAGGTTGGGGTTTTGTCCCCACTCAGAACATCGACGGAAAAACTGTTCCCACAGCAGTAAATATGTACCCTTCGGAGGAAGATTAACCCATTTAAGCCTAGCGTCCAATAACAGGGATATTGGCAGACAGAGTAGACCCAGATCAGACGCCTTATGTTAGTGATATTTCCAGGTTAAACATCAAATACTTCGTCATACTTTTTTCTTATTGGCAGCTGCCAATAAGAAAAAAAGTATCAAGAAGTTTTCGATGTTTAACCTGGAAATATCACTTAAATGCCCTATATTAAAACGCACCTCTTTAACGCAATGTATAATATGAACTGCCCTTGTGTATTTGTTGCTGTAACAATGTAACAAGATATTTAATTAATCTATTGTAACAAATGAGACAAATTACTTTATTTTTTTCTAGGACTTCATCATAAAGTACGGATTTCGACACAGTTAATTATAAAATCTGTTTCAAATAATTGACATGTTCATTTAAGTTTCCAACAACCCATTTCTTGTCCTCTTATCAGGCAGACGTTTGAAAATGAATACAATACTGCTGACCAAGCCGTTTCCCTGAATGTAATAATCAGCATTTCCCCAGTCAGCAATCTACGTAAATCTATATCGGGCCGTCATCGGCCCGTCAGGGTAGCTGACGGGCCGATGACGGCCCGATGTAGATTTACGTAGATTGCTAGCTGGGTCAGTACTTAGAGATTGTTCATGGAAGTATACTAAGTAATGCGTGTCACGCACGTAACACTTTTTGACACATGAAAGTTTGTCTTTGAAGTGCTTCGTCATAAGTTATGACTGAACTGAACATTTGTTTGAATTTAGCAATATGCTAATACAAGAAAATCACAGTACCATTTGTTATATTTGTTACATATGTTACATATTGCAAAGATAATACAGGATGATTTAAATTTGATTCTGTTCAATCAATAACTAAGTCCAAAACGATCTTAAACAAAGTATTTGTTGTTTTTTTTTTAATTTGTTCTGGTTTAACGGATTTATATATATATACATTGCGATATTATCCATTTTGAGGCCTTTTGGCACATTTTTATCGATGTTACAATGCATCACTGATACGCTACCGAAATAAACAAATAATAAAAATGCTTGAAATTGTTGTCAAGAATAATAATATGACACGCTTTTGCAGATTTAGACTATTCTCAGACATAAACGCCTAAAACCAAGACATAAAAGCCGATTGTTTTGTTTTGTTACATAAGTTACTCTTTGTCAGACATTTTGTAAAATGAGCAAACAGTTGTTTTTTTTGTTGTTGTTTTTTTTGTTGTTTTTTTTTTTTTTTTTTTTTTTTTTTTTTTTTGGTTTTTTTTTTTTGGTTTTTTTTTTTTTGTTTTGTTTTTTTTTTTAACTGGGTATTAACTTGATTAGCAGACTATTACGGCCAAACAAAAGCAAATAGGATTATGAAATACATTTTATCTGAAAGAAATTGGAAACATAAACTGAAATTACATAAAATTTTAAATGCTATCCAGTGAAAGCTTAAAAGTTGATGATGTCGAGTCATTTTGAAACTTTTGTGGCAATTCTTTATTCGGTATCATTTGTTACATTCTGGGAGACTGAGGTTGGCCAACCAAAGATTGCTTGTTTTAGCTGACATACTAAGCTTTTAGAATATATGATTTTTTTTTATTTCAGTAAGATAAATGCTTCTTCTTAGGTCACAACTTTTGACTCTTCTTTTATATAAGTTAGTGGTGGTAACGTACGTAACAGACTGTTACATACAAAGGCCACCAGATACTGCGCTAGGGTTTGGGAGGTAATCGCTATCTGGCTAGGAGTCTACCCAGCAGGCACACAACATTAAAATGACGTCGTATCAACGTCGATGCGACGTGATCACGTCGCATCGACGTTGATACGACGTCATTTTAACGTTGTGTGCCTGCTGGGTACAATGAAGCATATTGAAGTGTGTGCATAATAATTTTACCGTACTAACATGTCAACAAGATATATGCCTCGCTATGTATCTACAATCAATGACAGGCTTACTTTCATCAAATGGTGCGCAATGTGAGAAAAGGTCCTTATGCCATATGCGAACAGCGAAGGTCCAGCCGAGCATGCGCATCTGTGCAGTCTAATCTGGACACTGTTCGTCGAGGGACGGTCGGAAAATATCTGGACTTTTCATGCTTGTCTTTCCACGTGCAACGGCCTACATATGTTATACATGAGCGAAAATTAAATTTTATCGCTTATACATCAGTCAATATATTTTCAATGAGGAGTGTGTATACACGAAGTTTTGAGCATTTAAACAAGGTAGGGTAAACCATGGACTCTAAGCTGGAAGAACGGAGATCTGTAATAAAATTTCTTCGTTTAGAGGATGAAATTCCTTGCCGCAGATTTCAAAGCTTGCAGAGAGGTTTTTCTAAAGCCTGCATATCCTATTCAACTTTCACAGTTTAGGGAAGGCAGGACAGGCATAAGGGACAAGCCAGGGAGGCTCGCTGAGGCAGTGACTCCTTCAATAGTAGTGAATGTTGAGGTTTTTGTCAACAAAGATCGCAGAGTGACATTGCTGGAGTCAGCTAATCAGTTTAATATCGGTTAAGCGTCGGTACACTTAATTTTACACGAAAATATAGGTATGAGTAAGGTGATTGCTAAGTGGTTGACAAAACAACTGACAGAAGACCAAAAGGTCACTAGGGTTGAAATGTGGTTTCATTATGCTGAACCTGAAACAAAAGCTGTGTCAAAGCAATGGAAATGAGATGGTTCCCCCGCCTCCCGAGAAGTTTAAGCTGTCTCCCTGCAACTTTAATTCGTTTCCAGAACTGAAAAAAAGCTCGCTGGTAACAAATATGAGCCCAGGATGGCTTTCGTTTCGGCTGTAAATCGGTACCTCAGTAATAGTTCTACTTCATGGTTTACAGGGTGAATACAAAATCTCACGAAGATGGCAAAAGTGCAGGGAATACTTTTGAAAAGAATAAAAAGATTTTTGAAAAAAGAAAAAAAGAAAAGAAACACGGTTTTTGAGAAAGAGCAAAAAGTCCGGATGTATTTCAACCGCCCCTCGTATAACTACAATATCCAATAATTCTGTAAGCGGGAAACGAAGACCTTGATCAGCCTTCCCGAAAGCTGATCAGGGCCTCCGTTGTCGCGAATTGCATAAAGACCCTCTTCTTTCCATAAATATATGGGCTTAGTTATAAGTAAATACTATATTAAAGTACTCCTTTGACTGCACGTTGACTGGCAACCATCAATTATTTATATACTGACCCAAAAAGGAAACGCAATTCTACTAAATGGCAAATGAAACGATGACTAATATACCTTATGATTGTAAAACCTACCTCGTGTATAAAACGTACATGGGAATCAAGAGTAGCTTGGAACTGTTTATTCCTCAATATAATGCATGATATTGTGGAAAAACACGTATGGTTCAACTTTTATTGCTACGTATGGGTCATCTTTTGTTGCTACAGAAGATAATAATGCTTTAATCTTACTTTTCTTTGCAGTCCAGCAATGCTGCGTTTTTATAGGGGGGTGGGTGGGAGGGGGACGGCTTCTTCAGCTATAGAATATTATATTATGGGTAACGTGAGAAAACAACAACCCTTATCACATATGTGGGCAACAAGGTCCCTGATCATCGTGTGCATTTACGCAGTCTGACCTCCATTACAAACTTTTAGAAACAGTTGTACTGATAGAGATTGCCCTTATCGTCATGCACGAACGACGTACCTTCGTTATTCGCATATAAGATGGTTAGTGAACTGATAATAGTGCACATAGGTAAGGTAATGAGAATAGTTCCAGATAGGAGTGGTATCCTGGTTATTATTTTAGTTCACCTGACCCAAAAGCTCAGGATGAGCAATTATGATCACTCGCCGTCCGTTTCCGTCTGTCCATCAATCCGTCCGTCCACATTTTAACGTATTTAACTCTTCAGTCCTGGGGCCAATTTTGTTTAAACTTCATATATGATAAAAACGCTTTAAATCGTCTTCTCAAGAACCATGAAAGCTTTGAACCTCGGTCTATAGCACTGGGAACTAAATGTCTATCAAATTTGTTCATATAAGAATCCTAGGTTGATCTCTGACTTTTTTTTACAGCAGAGTCAAGTTTGCGCATCAATATATTTGTATGGGGAAATATTCAAGAATTATTTCTCAAAATTGTGTTAAAGACTTACGGGTGTAACTTACAATGTAGCTAGCAAACCCTTTAAATTACAATTAAAATTTTGTCCTCTCCCCCCAACATCCCCCTGTCCCACCCTGGGGGGTTATCTGCACTTGCCTCTGGGCTATATACATCTGTAGAATTATGTAATCTTAAAACGACCTGTCCTCTGAAACTGCTCGATTTCTTTTCACCAAATTTGACATTGGGCATTCTACCGAAGTGATGTTGACAACTTGTTCAGATGGTTTCATATCGTTGCACAATATATCCGCTGTGCCCGTATATGGTAAAATACACTTAAAATATTCTTCTCCATAATTAAAAAGGCTATGAAGCTGAATCTTGGTATATAGCATTCAGGACTTGAGGTATACATAGCTGATTCAAATGATGGTCTAAAATTAAGCCTTAACCCTTTTACGGCAAGGTCAAATTTGCTTCCCCGTATATTTGTATGGGGAAAATAATGAAAAATCATTTTCTCAAAACGTTTTAAAAACTTACGATTGAAAAGAAAAAATTATGATTAAAATAGCAAAACCTTAACTTTGATATTTTTTTTATCCTGCGGAGTTTGTCTGCCCCTGCCCCCACACCCCCTGGGACGTATAAAATCATATATATATATACGTATAAAATCATGGAATCTTTAACCGACTTCACCTCTAAAACCTTATAGCTTGTTTTCACTAAATTTCATATGGCGCTTTTTGCCAGTGATAGATTGACATTTTATTCAAATGGTCATGCTTTATTCATCAAAATGTCTGTCGTGGCGATGCTTGTTAAAACACTTGGAAATCTTTTTTTTTTTCACGAAAACTAGCATTGGTATGGTGAGATCTACCAAAATTGCTCAAATGATGATAGCTGGTTAACTTTTAACCTTTAAGCAGCAAAATCAAATTTGATTCCCTATACATTTATATGGGGAAATATTGAAAAGCTATTTTCTCAAAATGTATTTTAGACTAATGGTTGAACCTTACAATATATGATAAGAGTAGCAAAACCTTACAGATATATGGTTATTTTCCATTGCTCTTGGGCTGTATAAAACCATGAAATCTTTAAATGCATCTTCCTCTGATATCACTGACAGGGCCAATTTCATCCGGAGCCTTCTATCAAACGGGAATTTAAACAAATGTTTTAATAGTCATGCTTCAATGACCAAGATTGCTGCTGTACCAAAAGATGTTGGAAACCATTTAAAAATCTTCTTCAGAACCAAGGAAGTCTTGAAACGGTGTCTTAGTATAGAGCATTGGGGATTGGAAATTACAAGCTTTATTAATCCTAGGCTGACCGTTGACCTTTTTACGGCATAGTTAAATTTGATTCCTTTATAGTTGTAAGGAAAACGGTTGGATCCAAATTTTGTTCTAAACACCAACCACTATTTTGATAAGTTGCAGTACTGGAAGAATGTGGCATCGCATCTGCAGATACGCAATGACTATTTTACTCATGTGAGCTACTTGTTTCCCATTGGCCTCTTGTTTATATTTCTTCATTGAAACATATGTTATGGTACTCATTAGAAGCCCCTCGGCGAGGCGTTTCTAAGACGAGGCGCTTCTAATGAGTACCCAGAACACACGTTTTCATGGAGAAATAAGAAAAATATTAATAATTTTGCTAGTCGAAAAGCATTTTATCTGGAGTTATGGATGTCCGCGCACGAGATAATATATCAGATCGGACACGCGTTTAATATATTTATAACATTTATCCTCTTTCGAACTGTTTTTTTTTTTTTTTTTTTTTTTTTGTTTTTTTTTTGTTTTGGTTTTTTTATGTTAATAATCAGATTTTGGCCAATCAGAAATATTGACGTTTTTATGAACATCTGTTTCTAGTCGTTCGACAACACGTATAGACTGGTCCTGCAGTTTGTATTATTTCATTTTTCCTTTTGTTGTTGCTGTTGTTTTTTATTTTGTTGTTGTTGTTGTTATGGCTGCTGTTGTTATTGTTGTTTTATTGTCGCTTGTTATGTTTTGTTTTGTTTCTTTTTTTTCTCTATATCAGAAAATAGCCAAAATATTTATAGGTGCTGCACTATTACAGAATCCGGTGGCCACCATTAAGAATACGGTCAAAGCGTGCAACTGCTAACGCCATACACTGCCTGAGATTTTCATCTATATCTGCGAGATCATTTACTGCTCCAAACAAAAGCACAAAACAATCATAGCCCAGGTAAGGCACTTTTTCCAACCAAAATGTATTGATATTTTTGCCAAGAAAACATGTTGTGGATACTCATTAGAAGCGTCTCAGCGAGACGCTTCTAATGAGTCCCACAACATACGTTTTCGTGACGAAATAAGAAAAACGTTTATAGAGAACACCCTTTTATCTGAAGCTATAACAGTGTTGCAGTTCTTTCATAGTGTTTCATTAATGCAAACTATAATTCTGACATATATAGTGCAGTCCTTTTTCACATAAACATTGCCGTTTGACGAAAATATACAAAGGCATTCAAAATCAAGAATACAGTATCAGAGTGTGAGATAATGATGCTGGAAAGGAGATCTATTAACATGATGGTTTCTTCACCGGGTGGGGTAGGGGCGGTTGGGTAGCTTGAAGAGAACTGGGATGTGTATTCAGCTACACAGTCTTGAAAAACGCTTCCTTGCACTTCACAGTAGTGTAGTTGTATTTTCTGGTCCTTTGTGGTCATTGAGCCCATTTCGGGATTTTGAAAAAAAATATTTGATAGCCACTTTCACATAGTGAATACCAAAGTGTTAAAGTGCATTATGAAACTGGCATATTAACCATAATGACTCGAACACGTACCCCTTACCATATTCGTTCTAAAACTGAGCATTTCCGTATTTACTCTAAATATCGGGATATCTTAACTCCTTACCTAACTCATCATCTGTTCCACTACCTACTGATGTATTAAAAATATTGCTGGACGAATGGCAAACTGTGTAAACCCTGATCATACGCTGCCTTATGCGGCGTCTGATCTGGTTTTACACTGTTTGCTCTGGCGTGTTTGTATCAATACTTAGTTTTATTACGGTTAATTCTGTATAGACTACTTCAGGAGCAAGGAGCACACCACAGAGACGAAAATTACAAATCCGATTCTACTAAGTCTGTCCATGAACAATACTGTAATATGCAACTCTTGCGCCGGATTAAATTAAGAAGTACTCAGTTTTCAAATTACTTAAATGGCCTCAGTGACCCCGAAGGACCAGATAATAGAAACTTTATGAAAGTGAAGATAACAGAGACGTTTTATGGCCGCCAGACAGCATTTAAGACCTATTATGACATATTCTTGTCTATAAGCAGCAAATTGAGTAGCAAACAGTAATTGTAAAAACAGCCGTAACGTCAGAGAACGTACCTTTTAACATGTGCATCACGAAAACACGGCTATATAATTTTGAACCCCTTAAACCCCACTTTTATATACATTTATTAAAACTGGGGTTTACAGGAGTTTACATTATTTTTCTTATTTTGCTCAAAACATAGATTGTGGGTACTCGTTAGAACCGCCTCGCTTAGGAGTACCCACAATCTATGCCTTGAGCAGGAATATATAAATATCAGATGTTTTATCTGAAAATTTTCCCGGGGTTTTTTCTGGTTGTAAAACTTTCATTATATGTCAATAGGCGTGTTTTCGTAATGTGCGCCCAGTGAAGATTCAGACCAGCCTAAGCATTTACGTAATCATATCAAAATCTTCTCTGGACGAATTTTGGATAGCCATGGATGCAATATTTTTTCATGCGGACAACGAAGACTCTAATAAGACTGTGCGAAAAAATCTTTGTTGGGCGCACATGTCAGTAGGTACATTCTTTTCACGTGGCTGAAATGTAGATCTGCCGATACTTAGAAAAGCCAGAATCACACAGCACATCCCTTCCAAGGCACAGCCCAGCTAGCATTCTACATAAATCTATAGCGGGCCGTTATCGGCCCGTCAGCTACCCTGACGGGCCGATAACGGCTCGCTATAGATTTATATAGAATGCTTACTGGGAGTATAAGCTTGAATGACACAAAATGCCAACTTTAAGGGCTCTTTATCACTCTGTGGTTCTGTGGCTACACTGTTTACGCAGACTTCAACGGTCTTTCTTGGGTGAATAATGTATGTGCGAATCTTAACTTCACGTGAAATAATGCGTATTCTGTTCTAGATTCTTATTTCTGTGTTCGTGAATGTCATGCACATAATTTGTTTACGCATGCCGACAAATAAATTTAATTTGTATGCCATTAATTGCTGGCAGACCTTTATCACTATCTGGTCAAATTCAGCAGACAACAAACTGACATTTTTTTTTCCAAGAAAAAAAACGCTTTAACATGCCATGCTTAAGGAGACAATTTGCATGAAATGATAATGCCTATTTTCAGGAAAAAATAAGATTTTTTTTTTCAAAATGTCGTCTGCTGAAATTGTTTTCCCAGCAAGCTCAGCGTTATAATGCAACATCCTAGCAGTGATTCCTTGTTTGTTCAACTAAATGGTATAAAAGAGCGTCATTCGACGTGAAATTTGTAATCAATTCAGATTGTGTGTGTGCTTGTGTGTGCGCGTGCATGTGGGTTGTTGTTGTTGATGATGATGATGATGCAAGTTCACAAACTTAAGGATCAACAGCGCAGATCCAGACCAGGTGGCTCTGAATCAGCACTGTTTGCAGGGGCAGGGCATGTCCAGGTTCAGCAGGGCCAGGGTGGGACTTTGTGTGGATATGGGGAAGGAAAGGTAAAAAAAAAAGCAAAAATAACCCAAGAAACTACAGCTTTGTTGATGTGGCACATACATTATCATGTATAGAAAAATTGTACAATTGTCTTGTATGTGAAGGTTGAAATTACATGAATACTCTTTATGCCTTATCATTTATTCAATTTTGTGTAAAGATCGAGGTTTTCAAAAATGTTTCACTTGTCTGTTTGTAATTATAAGATTATCTGCTGTGCTGTACAGGTAATTAGAGTTTATATGAGACTTAACCCTTGTCCTACTGAATAAATTGGGATGCTACACCCATTTCTAATTTTCTGCCAGTCAGTCTACTTGATCCGAAGTGTTTATATAAATTCACATACTAAATGGCGGACAGTGCAGATCCGGATCAGTTGGCTTCTTCAGAAGTCAACTGATCTGGCTCTACACTGTTTGCAAACGCAGGACATATCTGGGTTCAGCAGGATCAAGGTTAAACATTTCCCTGTTTTTCTTCTTATTTCATAGTTATAATTATGCTTATATACATTCCTCACACAATATAATCATACAATTTCTTGCATAATTCGTTTCGGCAAGATATCTTGAAAATGAAGCATATTGTATTGTGATGTATTGGCAGGTAAAAATAATTTGCCTTTTTTTTTTTTTTTTTTTTTTTTGTCTCTTATGTATATACTGAGGGCCTCATGGAAGATTAGCTATTACATGTATTTGTGTAGGTGCTAAATGTTGTAACCCTTAAAAAATAAAATCGTTACTTACTTACTTACTTACTTACATGTACTTACTTACTATGATTTTCTGGTTTTATAAGTTACCAGCCATCAGATTTCGAGCCTCCACTTCTAGTTTTGTAAAACATTACGAAAACATACCTTTATAACGCCCTTCCCCGCCCCATTCCCCCGCACCCCCCCCCCCCCCCCCCACACACACACACACCCCAACACACACACACCTACTTAAATCGCACTTTCATATAGTGAAACTGGGGTTAAAAGGGGAAAACATTATTTTTCTTATTTCTGCTCAAAACATAGACCACCTCGGCCAGTCGGTTCTAACGAGTACCCAGAATTTATGTTTCGAATAGAAATGTGAAAAATATCAGATTTTTTATCTGAACACTTTCAGTTTTTGGTGGTGAAATTTTCAATATATTTGAATAGAAGTATTTTCGTTAAGAGTACAAAAAGATACCTAGTGGTTTCCTTTAAATGACAATATACTAAAGACTAAAACGTTTATGTTAATCATAGTATTTGATTATTTATAACATTTCTGTTGCGAAATAGCTAAGCGAAATATTCTTCGCTTCGTAAGGTTTAATATTTATGCTTCGATTTGAAATTCGGTGCTAGAAAGTATCTCCGGTGTTAAGAGGCAGGCTGTTTTTACTCTCAGCAGACACATCGAGCTTAATTTAATGGGTTTGGATACGTGTACCAATATTGTAGCTTTTCTACCATTTTTCACAAGGAGACACATTTGGCAGCATCCTATTTGCGTTCCTACACACCAACGCCCTTCTAAAAGGGGGTCTACTCTAACAAGAAAGAAATTGCCCCCCAAAGAGACCCCTTTTTTAAAAAACGATCCTTTTTCAGAAAGGAGAATATTTTTACACAGTTACATTCCCTAAAATGTATCTAAGGAGAGGAGGAACTCTATAAGCCTTGAGCTTCCGTTCCAATCCTATCAAGTATTATTGTATGTATATATTACTGCTTATGTGAAATTGTGAAATAAATATGTTTAAACTAAAATGTATCTATTTCTGTTAAAGACTTAAAAATAAGATGTGTCTTGATCATTAGTCTCATCACTGACAAGAGACTGAGCACAACAAAACCTAGTATACTGTCAATAAATAATAGACAAGTAGAGGCAAAATAGGGAAATTTAGTACTGGCTTATTTATCTGATCCTTAGATAATATATTATTAGCTGGAGCACCGCAATTGACCTATAAAATTAATTACCCCCAGAAGGCCTCTTTACAAGCCCTTGCTGGGATTTCATAATCACTACTTTATGATATGCCTTAGATCTCTCTTGCTTGGCGCCTAAGTAGGAGCAATAAAATCCATCACGAAAACACGCCTATATAATTTTGACCCCCTTAAACCCCACTTTTATATAGTAAAACTGGGGTTTACAGGGGTATACATTATTTTTCTTATTTCTGCTCAAAACATAGATTGTGGGTACTCGTTAGAACCGCCTCGGCGAGGCGGTTCTAATGAGTACCCACAATCTATGTTTTGAGCAGAAATATGAAAAGTCATAGATTGTGGGTACTCGCTAGAACCGCCTCGGCGAGGCGGACCTAATGAGTACCCACAATCTATGTTTTGAGCAGAAATATGAAAAATATCAGAGTTTTTCATCTGAAAATTTTCAGTTTTTGGAGGTGAAATTGTCTATATATTTGAATAGGCGAGTTTTCGTAATGATTAGTGAGTGGTACCACTTTTGGCCTCATTTTAGCTATGACCCTTGAGAGCAACCATGCACACATGCAAAAGTACAAAGAATTGACTTGTTGTAGTTTTTCGGCCAGACTAGCTCGTTTCGGCCAGTTAGGCCCCGTCATTGATTTCAAAGCATTTAATGGAATTAGGCTTAATCATCACAGAGGGCCATGAAAAATAAACTATATGATAGTGAAGATCAGCCATCATGACATTGTTGTCATTACTGGACGTAATTACTTTACGACTTACTTTGCTTGGACCTAATAAATCTATTGTATTAACTGTTACGCTTTCGAACATACAGCCTATTCAAATATTAGAGACCCAAATCAGGGTCTACACTGTTTATATTTGGACACATATCAGGTAGTCCAACGGTAAGGAGTTAATGGGGAATGAATACACTTTCAAAGGGACACAAGTATGTCAAAATTGATTTGACACCTATCTGAAAAGGGGTCTACTCTAAAAGTAAAGAATTTGCTCTTTCTGGGAGCAAATAATCCTTTCTTTTAGAGTAGATTTCTTTTCAGATGGGGATAGATGTACATGAAGGCAAATAGGAAGTCACAAAAGTTATCTCCCTCGTTCGAAACATCCACCAATTGTATCCAGTCCCCTTACAGACATAGCTAAACTAGCGTCTAGGTAGGGCAATAAAAGCATGGGTGAGTGGTACCACTCACCCATGCTTTTATTGCCCCTACCTAGACGCTATGCAAGAGAGATCAAAGCCATGTTATAAAGAGGTGATTATGACATTCCAGTAGTGAGTCTGAAGGGAAATAAACATTTTAAGGGCCAGTATGATAACCTATGGCCAGTACTTAATTCCCCTGTTGGGCCTCTAGCTGTTCATTGTTCATTGAAAGTTTACTAGGTTTTGTTGTGTCCAGTCTCGTATCAGTGATAAGACTAATGACGGAGACATGCCTTATTTTTAACCCTTGTCCTGCTGAATAAATCAAGATGCAACGCCCACTTCTAATTTTCAGCCAATCAGATTATTTGATCTGAATTGTTGCTATAAATTCACATACTTAATTTCAAACAGTGTAGATCCAGATCAGTTGGCTTCTTTAGAACTGATCTGGATCTACACTGTTTGCAAAGACAGAGAATATCCGGGTTCAGCAGGATAATTAAGTATTTAGGGTGTCAGAATATCACAAATAGCCACCAGTATGAATTAGTCATAGAGAGTGATTTCCTGTGGTTACTCATATACGGATACCCATTTCTTACGGTCACTCGTATACCCTTACATCTATTTTGATAGAACATATTCGTAGATTTAGACATAACGACTGCTGTTCCAACCAAGCTAATATTGTTCAACATTTACAAAACGTGTAACAAAAACTCATTGCAGCGCACATGATATCCATTGCGCATTCAAATTCATTCTGTTTATCAAATTACAATAAGAGAAAGAAAATTACCTATAAATTAAAAGTGAAAATGTGTCAGAAGATTTAAATTAAAATGAACGGAACAAGTATTTAAGTATATAAGTCCTTGGCTTGGTACAAATGAGCTCTTTGAGTGTGATAGCTTCTTTATATAAATAAAATCTTTTAAGGCTGCTTTTGAAAACAAATCACACATAAAAGAACGAAACTCTAAGTCTCGGATGCTTTGAGATACTTCATATGACAGCAAGGTAGCTGCATATGCCTCTCCCAGACCTCCTCCCCCTCCCCACCCACATCCCCACAACCTCAACCAGAGAGAGAAAGAGCGACAGACAGACAGACAGACAGAGAGAGAGAAAGCCGGCTTCAGCGGACTCGATATTCCTATACAGTGATCCCAAGAAAATAATAATAATCAACTCATTACGAAAACAACGCCTATTCAAATATATTGAAAATTTCACCACCAAAAACGAAAGCTTTCAGATCATAAATCTGATATTTTTCATATTTCTGCTCAAAACATAGATTGTGGGTACTCGTTAGAACCGCCTCACTAAGGAGGCGGTTCTAACGAGTACCCACAATTTATGTTTTTGAGCAGAAATAAGCAAAATAATGTATATCCCTGTTAACCCTAGTTTTACTAGATAAAAGTGGGGTTTTAGGGGGTAAAAATGTTTATAGGTATGTTTTCCTGATGTTTATATGAGGCATGAGTTCATCTTGCAAATTAGAGAAAGTAACGTGATTAAATTCCGTGATCGGTTTACTAAGACAAAACAATTCCATTATCATAAGGGCCGCGACATCAGAAAACGTACCTTAGGACATGTGCGGCACCTAGCGATGATTCAGGTTTCGTGTCCTGACGTTACGGCTCTGACTGCACGAATACTGGGCGTACATGTCCGGGGTACGTTTTCTGGCGTATCGGCTCTGACTGTATGAATGCTAGTCGTACATATCCGAGGTACGTGTCCTGACATGGCGGCCCTGACTGCACGAATGCTGGGCGTACATGTCCGAGGTACGTGTCCTGACGTGGCGGCCCTGACTGCACGAATGCTGGGCGTACATGCCCGAGGTACGTGTTCTGACGTGGCGGCTCTGACTGCACGAATGCTGGGCGCACATGTCCGAGGTACGTGTCCTGACGTGGCGGCCCTGACTGCACGAATGCTGGGCGTACATGTCCGAGGTACGTGTCCTGACGTGACGGCTCTGACTGCACGAATGCTGGGCGTACATGTCCGAGGTACGTTTTCTGGCGTATCGGCTCTGACTGTATGAATGCTAGTCGTACATATCCGAGGTACGTGTCCTGACATGGCGGCCCTGACTGCACGAATGCTGGGCGTACATGTCCGAGGTACGTGTCCTGACGTGGCGGCTCTGACTGCACGAATGCTGGGCGCACATGTCCGAGGTACGTGTCCTGACGTGGCGGCCCTGACTGCACGAATGCTGGGCGTACATGTCCGAGGTACGTGTCCTGACGTGGCGGCTCTGACTGCACGAATGCTGGGCGTACATGTCCGAGGTACGTTTTCTGGCGTATCGGCTCTGACTGTATGAATGCTAGTCGTACATGTCCGAGGTTCGTGTCCTGACGTGGCGGCCCTGACTGCACGAATGCTGGGCGTACATGTCCGAGGTACGTGTCCTGACGTGGCGGCGCTGACTGCACGAATACTGGGCGTACATATCCGAGATACATTTTCTGGTGTTGCGGCTCTTGTTTGTTTGTGTTGAGGTTTTACGGCCCAGTCAACCCAATGGGGTCATGTCGAGCGCGGTCAGTTTACCTAACCACACGTTTACTGGGCAGGCTTAGTCCTCTAAGCGATTCACCAGTGTTGTGCACATTCTTTCGCCAGAAACTGACAACTGCCCTTCTTGAATCAGCGGAAGGTAGAGAATGACCGTAGAAAATATTTCATGATCAATCTTCACGAAAGAATGAGGCGTTGCGTCTCTGACTATACGAATGCTAGTCGTACATGTCCGAAGTACATGTCCTGACGTGGCGGCTATGACTGCACGAATGCTGGGCATATATGTCCGAGGTACGTTTTCAGGCGTTGCGGCTCTGACTGCACGAATGCTGGGTATATATGTCCGAGGTACGTTTTCTGGCGTTGCGGCTCTGACTGCACGAATGCTGTGCGTACATATCCGAGGTACATTGTCTGGCGTTGCGGCTTAGACTGCACGAATACTGGGCGTACATATCCGAGGTACGTTTTCTGGCGTTGCGGCCCTGACAGCACGAATACTGGGCATATATGTCCGAGGTACGTTTTCTGGCGTTGCACCTCATATTTTACAGGTGTACAGATAGATGCCCAAATACAAATACCAAATTAAACGCATATATACGCGTTATAATGAATGATTGATTATTATGAACGAATCAGATAAAAGGTCCAAACCAATTAAGAACTTAATTTTTGTTTTTGCTGATAAAAGAGCACGTAAATGGAATAATTAGAGATCAATGATATAGAACAGAAAAACATCTTCTGATCCAAACGATCAGATCTGTGTACTGTAATAAACAATTTTGCTCGGAGTATTGTGTAAAAACAGTAACAATAAATTAATAGGATAAACCCTGACAAAGAACTGAAATTAGATCAAAGAGCTTTCGATTATACGGATATTCGACCGGAGGTCCATACACGTCATCACTTTTATATAGTAAAACAGGGGTTTACAGGGGGATACATTATTTTTCTTATTTCTGCTCAAAAACATAGATTGTGGGTACTCGAGGCGGTTCTAACGAATACCCACAGCCTATGTTTTGAGCAGAAATATGAAAAATATCAGAGTTTTTATCTGAAAATTTTCAGTTTTTGGAGGTAAAATTTTCTATATATATTTGTATAGGCGTGTTTTCGTAATGGTGTCCAAAGGTTCCAGGCAAAATGTGTAACCAACTTTCAGAGTGATTATTGAAAAGATAATAAAAGATCTAAAAGTTTGCCTTTGGAAACAAAGAACACACTAAAGAACGAAAATCGGATACTCTATTTTATTGAGTCTCTTCATATGCATCTATGTAGTTTGAGAGGCCGTATACGGCCCCTACTCCACCCCTCCTCTCCTCTCAGCACTGGCATAAGCGGTATTTGATTTTCAAAGTAACCAGAACGGGCTCAATCCTGTCCCAGACTGACTGAATATTCCTACCCCCCCCCCCCCCCCACCCCCTGATCAGAGTTTCTTTATAAACACTACTCCTTCCAGCGAGACTCTCATAATAGAACCCATCTTTCTGAACATAACATTACGCTCATATTTGGCGATGTGGCTCCAAGATAGGATCCTTGAAAACAAAGAATACATAAATGAACGAAAGCCGAACCCTAGCATTGACCTATACGATGCATGAATTCAACTAACATATTTGAGAAAACAGCATTGATATGTTTACGTGATCAGTTATCTAGGACATAATAATTCCATTATCATAAGACCGCAACGTTTGAAAACTTACTTTTCGACATTTGCACTCAGCGGAAATTCAGATCTGCTTTCGCAATCGCACAGTTCGATCAAAATCTTCACTGGGCGCATTTTGGCAAGCCAAGGACGCAAACGTTCTTTATACGGACAACGGAGACTCCAATTAGACTGCGCATATGCGCAGGCTGATTTGGGTCGTTGTTTGGCACACATCACGAAAACATGCCTATATAATTTTGACCGCCTCAAACCCCACTTTTACATAGTAAAACTGGGGTTTACAGGGGTATATATTATTTTTCTTATTTCCACTCAAAAACATAGATTGTGGGTACTCATTAGAACCGCCTCGTCGAGGCGGTTTTAATGGGTACCCACAATCTATGTTTTGATCAGAAATAGGAAAAATATCAGAGTTTTTCATCTGAAAATTTTCAGTTTTTGGAGATGAAATTGTCTATATATTTGAATAGGCGTATTTTCGTAATGCATGTCAGAAGGTACCTTATATTGCGGCTCATTATAAGCTGCACTGATTAAACTGTTCGTCACCTCATTGCATAATTGTGTCGTGGCAAAGCAAAACCTTAATCAGCGTGTGAAACTGGAAAGCCATTACGAAAACACGCTTATTCAAATATATTGGAAATTTCACGTCCAAAAACTGAAAATTTTTACAGAAAAAAAATGATGTTTTTTTCATATTTCTGCTCAAAACATAGATTATGGGTACTCGTTAGAACCGCCTAGTACCCACAATTTATGTTTTGAGCATAAAAAAAGAAAATAATGGATACCCCTGTAAACCCCAGTTTTACTATATAAAAATGGGGTTTAAGGGGTCATAATTATATAGGCATGTTTTCGTGATGCAACGCTGGAAACATATATGTATCAATGAAGGGTTTGTCAAAATGAAGGGCGAGGTTTCGCACGGGTTAAACTCGTTTAAAGCACGAGTACCCACAGTTTATGTTTTGAGCAGAAATAAGAAAATAATGCATACTCCCTGTAAACCCCAGTTTTACTATATAAAAATGGGGTTTAAGAGGGGGGGTCAACATTATATAGGCATGTTTTCGTTATGATTGTGGCATTTCCTTGGTATCTTTATTTAAATTTTTGACCTTCCTAGAAGGGGATGCTTAGGTTTCCATGGATAACGAGGGCCACATGTGAAATAATAAAAGGTCTCAGAGTTCAAATGTCTGTTGACTAGAATCAAAACCTCTTTAGCACGCTATAAAATTAAATTATAATAATGTACAAGTAAATGTCATCAATTTACAGGTAGATGCAAAAAAAACTGAATATAAACTTACATGCACATTTTAACAAGGAGATGATTGGTAATTCCGAACGAATCAGTTAAAAGTTAAAAAAAAAAAAAAAAAAAAAAAAACACTTTGTGTATGTTATATATGATAGAAAGGCATGTAAATGGAATAATTACAGGCCTACGATATAAAAGAGATAATATATTTGCTAATCCGAATGAATTACTCTCACAATATTCATATCTACGTGCTCTAGTTAACATACAGTCGAACCCGAATGGCTCGTTTATCATGGCTGTCTCGAACTCGTTTTTAAGTCCCTACGAAATTCTTCAATATCTCAAGAAAAGTAATATTTAGGGAAATATTGTCGATCTGCTACACGATGGTGTGTTGTGTTTACTCATTAGAATCGCCTTATCGAGGCGATTCTAATGAGTACACACAACATACCATTATTGGTAGATGTTCGAAAATATTTCCCTAATTATCGCCATTTGCTTCCTGACCTAGCGCCTGCTCGAACTACCCATATCTCGAATCGAACAAATTTCCACGGTCCCAAGGATGATCGAGCCATTGAGGTTCGGCTGTACTTGTTATTTTCCGAAGAATTAAACATGTAATGATGAATCGATAGACTTAGGAAAGGACAATCTCCTGCCGAAGAACTGAAATAAGATCAAAGAGTTAGGTAATAATTTTAGCTGATCAATTATCGCTAAGGTGCATGACCCGCCACATTCTTGCCTGTGCCACTACAGCCCCGAGTTTTTGGCGATTCCTTTGACTAGATATTGTCAATATTGACGTATATACAACATTTATCAAAATATAACATTGTTGAAGACATATATGGCTATTTCCATATTTTGGCCTCGGCGTTGCCTCGGTCATGAAAATTAGCCTTTGGTAAGCTCATTGACTTGATCTTGTCTGTATCATTCTGTGTGCGAAAAAGTTATCAAAGTATTGTTGCTGTCACATTTTGGCCAAGGAAAAGTGGAATTTAGCAATTCCATTGTCCGAGCTTATCAATATTAATGTTTACATAAAATTTTATCAAAATATCCCATATGGTTGAAGACCTACAGCGAGTTCCATAATTTTACAACGTTTTAAGCGCTATGGCCATTTTTGTTAACTGATAACGCAAGGACAGGTGGACAGACAGACGAACTCACAAAGTAGTTTTAGGCACTCTTTGAAAGTGAACCTTTTAATCGGTCGACTTTTCTACGGGTCGTGCGATTTTAAAATCCAAGGCACTTAGCAGCAAAGTATGCAAGTTTACAGGCTTATGATGAAAAGCCGGTGAGTAGTGGGCACACACTGACATATGGTATGGAGGTCTTGGATCCTTACGCGTGTCCAGGAAATGGTCCAGGCAAAAGCGCAATCTTTTTCTGGAATAATCATTCTATCCCAGACTGGCCTTGAATATTCCTACTCTGATCAGAGTTCCTTTAAAAACACTCCCAGTCGGACTCTGAAAATAGGACCCTTCTGTCTGAACATAACATCACGATCATATGGTTTGGGGATGGGGGCTCCAAGTGAAAAGCATAGTAAAGACTTAATCGATCTATACATGTATATTGGAATAATAAGACATTAATCTACCAAGCAATACAAAAACGAAATTTCCAATGTCTTAGAAATCATGCGAATTGGCTGAGAATCAAGTTGCAGATATTATAAAGTTCGGATGGATGGATGGATATTTTGTTTATAGACGCTCAACCCTAAAAGGGCATATAGCGTCTAATAAGTTGTATATTATATGATGATTTTATTTAATGAGAAATTAAAAGTATCTAGGATTGATGAGTTCATTTTAAAAAGATAAAGTATCAACGATTTTAAGTTATTAAAATACAGATCATATTTTATTAAAAAGTCCGATCTCTTTCAGAAAGTCGAGTATTTTCTGAGTTGGCATATTAAAATGTTCCTTTATATTTTTTACATTAAAATACTTTGTGCGAATATAATTAAATTCAGCACAAGTGACAAGAAAATGTTTGACCGTAAAAGGTTCGTCACAAGGAATGCAGAATGGAGCTTGTTCATTTTTTAATATGTAAGAATGAGTAATTCTAGTATGTCCAATTCTACATCTCGTGATTTTTGTTTGTTCTTTTCTGCTGTAATTAGAGAATGTACATTTGCTGTTAAAATTTGGTTTTATTTCATTTAGTTTATTTTGAGTTTGTGTTTCCCAAACAGACTGACATTTATTGTTAATGTATAGACGGATGTTCGATTTAAAGTCGGAGTGAGGAATTTTAAAATTGGTTATCACTAAGGATAGTGCGGATTTGGCTTCTAAATCGGCTAATTCATTTCCACGAATATTAACATGGCTAGGAAGCCAACAAAATACAATTTCTTTTGAAACTGAAAGGTGATAATATTTTTTAAGAATTTGCTGAATTAATGGGTTTCTATGGTGAAAATCTTAAAGAGATTTTAATACAGAAAGAGAATCTGAATAAATGATAAACTGTTTTTCAGACTGATCTCTGATATGGTAAAGTGCAATATCAACTGCCTTGGCTTCGGCGGTAAAAATGGAGCTATTATCAGGTAATCTGATACTGTCAGTAAAATTTGGACTAATAACAGAACAAGCAACTTTCTCATCTTGTTTCGAACCATCTGTATAAATTGACAGGTAATGTTTATAATTTGATTTGATTTCTAAAAATTCATTCTTAAAAATATGCGACTCGACTTCTGTTTTTTTATTTTTATGAAGGTCTAAAATAATCTTTGGAGGGTTTAACGTCCATGGCTCTTTTGATGGTAAAGAAAAATGCTGAACATTTTTAATATTGATATTGGCCTCTTCAAGTAACGGTTGTATTCTCAGGCAAAGGGGTTTAATAGCCGTTGGTTTGTTGTTGTAAAATCTTTCATATTTCGGGTTAAGAACACAATCATAAGCTGAATTTTGTGGATTGGCGGCTAATTTAGTAACATATTGAAGAGACAATTTCTCTCTTCTTATATACAATGATGGTTCATTTGATTCAGCGTATAAACTTTCGACGGGGGAAGTACGAAAAGCCCCTAGAGCCAGACGTAAACCTTGGTGATGAATAGTATCCAAAGATTTCAAATAAGATTTTCTAGCGGATCCATAAACTATGGATCCATAATCCAGTTTAGATCGAATTAAAGATCTATAAAGATTTAAAAGAACAGTACGATCTCCTCCCCAGTCGGAACTGGAGAGAACTTTAAGAATATCAAGTGCTTTAAGACATTTAGCTTTTAAAGCTTTGATGTGTGGTATAAAAGATAATTTGTTATCGAACAAAAGACCTAGGAATTTTGCTTCACTGACGACTGGAATAGGACTACCGTATATGGTAAGATGAGGATCTAAATGTAGCGGACGTATTTGACAAAAATGAACGCACTGAGTTTTTGTTTTTGAAAATTTGAAACCATTTTCTGTTGCCCAATCTTCTATATTGTTTAAACATCGTTGTAGTTTGAATTCAATGGTTTCCATATTTTTCGATCTAATAAATATTCCAAAATCGTCAACAAAAAGTGAACAATCAAGGTCTTTCACACATTTAACAATATCGTTAATTTTAATGCCAAACAAGGTAGGTGATAAAATGCTTCCCTGTGGTACACCTTGTTCTTGTTTAAATATGTCCGATAACGTATTACCTATTCGAACATTAAATGTTCGATCTGATAAAAAGTTTTGAATAAAAAGTGGTAATCGGCCTTTAAGGCCTAATTTATGTAAATCTTTCATGATGCCATGTTTCCAAGTAGTATCGTAAGCCTTTTCAAGGTCAAAAAATACAGCTACTACATGTTCTTTTTTAACAAAGGCATCACGAATAAAAGATTCCAAACGAATCAAATGATCGTTTGTACAATTATTTTTTCTGAATCCAGCTTGATATTTTGTTATAAGCTGGTTTGATTCTAAGAACCAAACCAGTCTATCATTAATCATTCTCTCCATTGTTTTACACAAACAACTTGTCAAAGCAATAGGTCTATAGTTAGTAGCTTCAGTATGATCTTTATTTGGTTTTGGTATAGGTATAATCGTTGCTTTACTCCAGTCTTTTGGAAATTTTCCAGTGATCCAAATATCATTTAAAATATTTAATAAAGTTTTTAAAGCGTTATCGGGTAAATGTTTAAGAATTTGATAATGAATGTCATCAGGACCAGCAGCTGTATCATGAGATTTATGGAGAGCATCTAATAATTCTGAAGCTATGAATGGTACATTATATTTTTCATGATTTAGTGACATAAAATTTAGATGCTCTTTCTCTCGTTCCTGTTTTATGTTTTGAAAGGTTTCGGAATAATTTGCACTAGAAGAGTTTTTCTGAAAATTCTCTCCTAGTGCATTGGAAATATCTTTAGTCGTTGAGCATATATTTCCATTTGATTTAATATGGACATGCTTATTATTTTTATTTTTGCCAGTAATTTTTCGAATCATGTCCCATATCTTCTTTGCTGGAGTTCTAGAATTAAGTTTGGAGACGTATTGCTGCCAAGATGTTCTTTTAGCCGTTTTTATTGTCTTGCGAGCTTTTGCTCGCATTTGTTTGGCATGGATTAGATTTTCTTTTGTTGGCTGCCTATTGAACTTTCGTAAGGCAGATTTTCTTTTATTTATTGAATTTTTAACATCTTTATTAAACCAAGGTCTATTTCTTTTTGAACGTGTCGAGGACTTTGGAATACATTTTTCGGCTACATGAATTAATGTATCAGTAAAAGCTTGTATATCATCTGCTGTTTTAAACATTTCAGGATTTAATTTTTCATTACATAGCTCCATAAAATTCTCCCAGTTTGCTTTATTCAAATTCCATCGGGAATGATGGTCTTCATTTGTCGATTCAATTTCTTCAATTTTAATTGGAAAATGATCGCTCCCATGAAGGTCATCTAAAACTGACCAATCAAAATCTAAGTAAATATTTGGAGAGCATATAGACAAATCTAAAGCAAAATAATTTCTTGTAGGAGAATGAAGATAAGTTGGTTGTTTATCGTTAAATAAACATAAATCATTTTCTGCAATAAAATTTTCTATTATTTCTCCTTTGTCATTTGTATCCAGACAACCCCATAGTTTGCTGTGACTATTAAAGTCACCTAATAATAAATAAGGACGAGGTAACTGGTTTATAAGATTTTCTAAATCGTGTTTAGAAAATTTACAGTGTGGAGGAAGATATAGAGAACAAATTGTTATGGATTTAGACAGAGTGACATTTACAGCAACAGCTTGTAAATTACTATTTATATCTATCTGTCTATGAGGAACATTTGATTTTACAAGGATAGATGAACCTCCTGAGGCTTTCTGATTTTCAGTTGCGATATGATTATGTAAACTATAATTTTTAAAATTAATATTATCTGTATTTTTTAAAAAGGTTTCCTGGAGACAAAAGACAGTCGGAGAAAGTAGTGTTGTTAAAATTAAAATTTCGTTATAATTTGCTTTTAGTCCTCGACAGTTCCACTGAATAATTGATTTTTTATCCATGATAAATGGAGAGATGATTTGAAAATAAGGAACTTAATCCTTTTGTTTTCTCTGAGACTGCGAGAACATGGAGGAGTCAATCTCTAACTCCATGTTCTCAAGGGAATCGAACCGATTGACCAACTTGATCGGATCGGCCGACGCCCCTTTACTATATGGATTTGGTTCTTTATCTTTATCTTTTTCTTTTCCATTTTTTCCTTTCTGATCAGCTGTCCTGGACCTGGATCTCTGTTGTGATCCACTTGTTTTAGTCGGCTGTGTTTGTGAACTGTTTTGAGATTTTGTTGGTGGTCTAGACTGATGAGTAGATGTGGGTTTAGGTTTAGGTTTTAGAGTAGGAGTAATAAATTTTGAATTTGCTTTGATGACAGAATCTTTTTCGTTAAACTGGGTAGAAATTTCTTTGGTTTCAATTTTAGTGTTTAGGGATTGAACAACTTTTGCAAAGGTGATTTCAGGTTGATTTTCTTGAATCTTTTTGGCTTCCAAATAAGTGATTTTTTGTGTAACTTTAATTTTCATGATTTCTTTCTCTTTTTTCCAAATTTCACATTGATTTGATTTTGATTGATGGTTTTTGTGACAGTTCACACACTTGGCTTCATTTTTACAAGCATTTGTATGGTGATCAAATTCACCCATACCACATTTTTCACATATTGATCCAGGTGCTTCCGGACAGCCGTTTTCATGATGTCCAAACCTCTGACAGTTGAAACACCGCAGAGGATTTGGAATGTAGACTTCAACCGGTATAATTCGGTAAAAGATTTTTAGTGATTTCGGTAAAGTTGTGGTGTTGAAAGTTAGTAAAAGTGTATTTGTTTCTATAAAGTTTCCATCTTTTTTAATTTTAAAACGTTTGCAAGCTGTTACTCCTTGTGTGTTAAGATATTCTGTGATATTTTCTTCAGTTTCGTGTTTTAGCATTCTGTCACGGATAATACCTTTGCAACTGTTGAGAGTTTTATGTTCCGTGACAGTGACATTAATATTAAAAAAATTTGTAAGTTTCAAAAGATTATTAGTTTGAGATTTTCTGTTTGTTTCGACAAAAAGAGTTCCATTTTTTAATGTTTTTACATTTTTTGGAGTGCCTATAATAGATTCGATTTGTTTTTCTATGATGAATGGTGACAGTGAAGTTATTGGTTTATCTTCTTTGCTCGAAATCACTAAAAATTTAGTGAAGTTCTCATCAGCTTTGAACGTAAAGGTAGTCGGTTGCTTGTCGTCCTCCGAAGAGTCGAACGCCAGAAATCGTTTTCGAGAGGCCATGGTGATGAAATTTTTTATTCGATAGCTATGCGCCCCACCCTCCATGGAGCCCTACAAGGGGACGTTTAACAGAAATGGATCTCCTATTTCTAACGTCAAGGCTACATTGCTATTATACTCGGTGTCAAGATCAGAGTCTTCAGCTCGGCCTCATGCTTAGATGATTTCCCACCTATTCATCTAAATTTCCATAGAAAAATTTATGAACAGTTGAGTTCATCTCCCTATCCACAGCCTCCACTCACAGAGGTTTCCCCCCAAAGCCCCAATACAAGCCCACCAATTGATCCTTCAGCCGCCGCCCATTGAAACTCACTTAAAGTTAGAGGAACGTGAGAAAAATAAGCCCGGTTTGTACCATAAAGATACGTATAAAAGAGAGAAAGAAGCTAAGAACAAGTTGTGCGCTTCTAGAGCTTGGCACGACTGAGCCGATTGATCCAGGCCGGATCTAACCCAGACCGCTCTTCTATCTGAAATAAGGGCCAAAGTGATGTGTTGAAAAGCTGGAGATCCCTGGGCTTTCCTCAATCATCAGGTTCCCCTCTCCCAGCATACGAGACGCCACCCACGGCAAACAGGTAGTTCCTGTTTTAATAGGGAATTACACCCTATCCACTACAGAAGGAAAGTGATCTGTAGATTTTATTCCCTACAGACAAGGGAGGCCGAAAACGTCCGGGAAATTGAAAGGTTATTTTTAACATAAATTAGGAGATCCGTATTTAAAATAAACAGTTTATTATAGAAAGAAGGATTCATTTTGGATTCATTTTTTAAGAGATCAAACAAACAAGCTGTGTTAGATGATATGTAGCTTTCAAATGATATGTAGCTTTCATACCTTGAAAAACGTTTAGTTTTTTATCTAACAATATTAAATGCATCTTATTTTTTAAATGTGGAGAATGCTAGAGTTCGGAAAAATGACACAAACACAAGACAAACACATATGTTAAATACAGATGAGGTTATAATCTTCGTCCCATGTGCGACCCACGGGCTCAGGATGATACACAAACAAATGAAGCATGTTAGTAACATGAGATAGGAAAGGTTTAAAAGGATAGATCTCGCGAAATTTGTTTTTTCCAATTTAAGATGCATTTCAATAAATTTGATTTTATAGTCTGGAATTATACCGGTTGAACGGACGGTTGCTCTGTTATGTTTGGGGTTTTACCCAACTGCCACAGAAGCGGAAGGCAGCCACCTATTTCGAGGGCCCGGGTGGTCACGGGCAGCCTCTTTTAGACGGCTCGTACGTCACGCAGAGGGTACGTCTGGCCTATTCTAAGCCCGGAACCAGCACGGGGCTATAAAGTTCGGAGTGGCGAAAAGTTGTCAGACGAGTAAAAGGCACAGAATGAAGGCTTTTTTTTTTGTCTTTATAATGTACTGAAGGCCTCTTCAGATTTGTCATGGATGATTAAGTAAAATGAGACACAAGTCAACGTAAACATTAGCTGCTTACGACTACTCAAAAATATTAGAAAAAAAAATGATATGCAGAGTTCTACTATTATTTTTATTTGTTTTATCTGTTATTTTTACTTTACCATCAGAATTTATTTATTTATTTATTTATTTATTTATTTATTTATTTTTCTTTTCATTGTTTTTATTTTTGCTGGTTTCCCTTTAATACATACGGAGATACTTAGAAAAGGTTAAAATCATGGAAGCCAGTACTTTATGCCCCAGATAAGGGTTTAATTATACGAAATAACCACACAAAACAGCTCGTTGTCGAAAGATAGAACAGACAAATGGAGAGAAACTGCAACAGAAATACCCTTTCATCACGAAAACATACCTATATAATTTTGACCACCTTAAACCCCACTTTTATATAGTAAAACTGGGGTTTACAGGGGTGTATATTATTTTTCTTATTTCTGCTCAAAACATAGATTGTGGGTACTCGTTAGAACCGCCTCGGCGAGGCGATTCTAACGAGTACCCCCAATCTATGTTTTGAGCAGAAATATGAAAAATATCAAAATATTTATCTGAAAACTTTCAGTTTTTGGAAGTGAAATTTTTAATATATTTGAACAGACGCGTTTTCGTAATGTGGAATGGTCAACAGTAAAACTGTTGGGAGTTTAACTCTTTCGGCGCCAAATTTCAGACGACATTTGTCGTCTGCTTTTCTTTTTTTAACAAATTATTGCTTGAAAAGAAGTTTATATTTAAAGTTGAAAGACTGAATGACAAACAGCATATATCCAGATGAGACGGCGCATATGTTGTTTGTAAAAGTTTATTATTATCGCCTGTGGCAGTGAAAGAGTTAAACAAGGTTTTATGGACATCCAACCTTACCCTTATATCTTGAAACAAATATCGACACAAAAACAAGAAAATATCGTCAGCAAAGAACGACAGAAAACAGAAAGAAGTGTGGACAGCGACTGATGGTGTGTTGACCAGAGTACTAGCTTAGATAGAAGAAGACAAGGCACAAAACTACAGAACAGTAAACAGTAAATTTGTCAGCTTTTGTGATGTCGACAACACTGCTAGAATCACAAAGATGGATCACTGCATCAGAAATCCTGCTTTGGAAAAGATAGCAATATAAACTAGATAGCAGTATAAACTAGCGCGGAAGGGGTCTTAAACCTGGATTTAAGCACGTCCAACCTCGTCCTGATATAACTATGTAAACTTACGGAAATCGGTATTTGCTATCTCAGTGCATCGACACAGACAAATATGTAAAGCATTTTTACAACACTATGATAAAACAAAGACGACGACTCGACTACAAACCGAAATTCGGAGCAAACGAAAACCGCTAATAGAGCCAAGGTGAGCCAAAACATGGATGAGTAAGATCAGACACCAGCCTTAGCGGAATTCGATTCTCCAAGGTATCAGAATGGCTACTGGCTACCTTTACATTATCTTGTTAATGTTGTTTTTTGTTATTGTTGTTGTTGTTGTTGGTTTTGTTTTGTTTTGTTTTGTTTTGTTTGTTTGTTTTTTTTGTTGTTGTTGTTTTTTGTTGTTGTTTTTTGTTTTTTTGTTTGTTTGTTTTTTGTTTTTGTTTTTCTACATTTATCCTACATTACCGAATAAACTGCCTAAAATAAACTTCAAAATATAATTCAAAGAATATTCCTAGGAGACAATTATCTTTATCTTGCTCGTAATGAGTAAGTTTTTTGTCCATAAACATTATATTACAATTATTATATTTATGATTTCGTCTATATAAAAGTGGGGTTTAAGGGGTGGGGGGGGGGGTCTAAATTATATAGGCGTGTTTTCGTGATGAGATGAATTCGTGGCTTATCTAAATCTTTCTCACGATTTGTTTATATTAGATCTCAAGTTTCATCAAGAGCTGGGTCTTCACTTTATACACAGCTAAATGATAGTTGTAACAAGCCAAATGCAACAGAAAAATAGCCATTTTTTAAACATCTTTTTAAGTGTGTTACTGGACAAACTTTTTGTAAATTAAAACAATTGTTTTGATAAGCCTGATGATATCAATGTGAATAGACATTCTAGATTCCACAAAACTGAGTAAAATGGCAGCGAAAGTCATAGGTGTTGTAAGAGAAGCAACCATCATGGAAACATGCCTATATAATTTTGACCCCCTTAAACCTCACTTTTATTTAGTAAAACTGGGGTTTACAGTACAGGGGTTTTTCTCTTGTTTCTGCTCAAAGGAATAGATTGTGGGAACTCGTTAAAATCGCTTCGCCGAGGCGGTTCTAACGAATACCTACATACTATGTTTTGAGCAGAAATAAGAAAAATATCAGATTTTGGTGGTAAAATTTCCAGTATATTTGAATAGGCGTGTTTCCGTAATGGTCTTGGAAAGGATAACAATAACACTGTAGGGGTGGTAGGGCAGGGTAAACGTGTGTACATTACAAACGTGTTTACTATAACCCATCCGTCATTCTTGGTTCTGATGCACTTCAAACGCAAACATGAACTTGTAGGTTTGCTCTTCTACTGTATTATATAGGTATTATATATTTTAACACTTAAACTGCCAATCACAACAATAGTCGTCTGCTTGTGATTTTAAAAGTCATTTTTGCAAACAGTGTGGACCCAGATCAGACTGCTCCTCTAGGAGCAGTCTGTTCTGGGTCCACACTGTTTGCCTGTATGCAAAAATAGGTTTGAAAAGTTTGCAAGAATATTTAGCAGACGACATTAACATTCGACATTTTCAGATGCAGGTTTTCTTGGCGTTTTAAGGGTTAACATGTTTACAGACAGCTAACAATCACGAAATTTAGTTTACGACTTGTCACGATTGTTAAATCTCTATCTAACGTTTCATTGGGAAAGGAAGTCTATTAGCACTAAGCTTCCGTTCCAGTCCTATAAATTATTATTGTATGGTTATATGCATTGCATGTCATAGAGAAATTATGAAATAAATATGTTTAAACTGACGTTTTCTGATAAACGTTACAATTTCGTGTGCACGGAACTGCGTATTTGATACATAAACATTTGCTGTATAATGCACTTTTTTGCTCATTTATCCCTTCTATACACGCATTTTATTAATTTCCTTAATGTTTTACATGTTCGCCGCTGACTACATATGTAAAAATCTCATTTGGGTAAACAAAATGCAGGCAACAAGATTGATTAATCCTTTCTGCTCGGCAGACCAAAACAGATACTATGCAAATAGTACCATTTTGGTTTTGACTTTTGACTGAAACCCCTATTCTCAACAATGAATGTGTCCAAATTTAGAGATGGAAGAGTCCACTTCTGCAACTCAGAGATGAAACGGATAATTATTTAATAATCATTATAAAACAGGCCTACTTTCTTTCAACACAGAGAAACGTGGCTGTATTTCTTAAAGGGGTCACGTAATCTATACCAGCATTAACAGCCGCAACTTCAGAAAACATGTCTTCGGACGTATGCACCAAGCAATGATTCAGATCAGTCTGCACATTCGCGTAGTCTGATCAGAATCTTCACTGGGCGCATTTTGGATAGCATGGATGCAAATTGCTTTCATGCGGTCAACGAAGACTCGGATCAGACTGCGCGAATGCGCAGGCTGATTTTAGTCTTCACTGGGCGAGGTTATAAAACTTTTTTCATGCTCAATTCAACTGAGCATGATATTTCACTGGTCATAAAAATAGAAATACCAAAAATTTAAATCTTTTTTTCATGCTCAACTACGCTGAGCTTGCTCAGCTGAGTTGAGCATGAAAGAAGTTTAAAACTTTTGTCAGTATTTTAAGATTTATAAACAAAATAAATTTCATGCTCAGCTGAGTTGAGCATGAAAAACATTTTATAACCTCTGGGCCAGGCTCATTTTAGTCTTTGGGCCTGATTGCATTAAATCAAATGAAGACAGTGAAATTTATATACCGTCTTGTAATTTGATGTTACTCGCTTGCTGCACGAATATAGCACTGCGACAGTAAAATTACTGATAATGTCTACAGTAAAAGTAGTGCAGGGTTATTGTGTCAAACTCTGCCAATGGCGCGTGTTGAAAGAATAACCATTTATAAGACAGGAAAACTCACAAAAGCATTGTAAAGATCAAACTTAAAACTGATAAGTTCAAAATGCACTCAATCAGTGACCTTATAAATTTCGCTTTAAGTGAAAACAAGATGTCCTTGAAGAGGAACAATCACAAGAACATACATTGTAGCCTACACCTGACACTAAGCGGAAGAAGAGCAAACAAACCATGACAGAAAGATCATAGTCCAGAAGCATCCATTTTCCCCTACAAACGAATCAACAATTCTAGACAGAATCAACAAACGCAACAATAATATTATGAATAAGACTAATCCCGTAAACCACTGAAAGAAAAAAACACAGCTTCCACTTTCCCAAATAGGTGATTATTTCATACAAGATTGCATGTGTTTCCAGCGTTCGCCTAAAGAAAGCTTGGATGACTTGCTCATTAGCGAAATGCAATGACTCAGGTCAGGCTGATCCTAGTCATTGTTTAGCGGACATGTGGTCTTATAGGAAATTCTGTGGCCCGGCCCATTTGATGTCTTCTGAAAACATTTGAGGTAAAAATAAGGTTAAATTTCCAAATTTATGTTGAAGCCCGGGCTTCATAGCTTCTGCCTGGCTACGCGCCTGACAGTGCCAGTCAAGATCCACCCAACAGAACAATAAGACAAGAAACGGAACATACAGAGAGAGAGAGAGAGAGAGCATTTTGCAATCTCAACAATACTAGATACAAACACTACAAAATGTGTCTTTAATATGGTAAAGTATCAAAATTGTCCAACGTTTATTATTATTATTATTATTATTATTAATTACTGTAGCAAGTTCTTACAACAAATGCGTCATGTGGATGACGTTGTGACTGGCTTTGAATAGAGATTGTGTTACTATTTTTTGTGAAAAACAAAGAAAAGAAGAAAGAAAGAAAGGATGTTGACCGATCCCTATTAGTGTTACACGGCGGGTGTCATTATAATAGATAATTTTGCTAGAAGCTGGGGCTTATATTTAGTATTATGAGCTATTGCACGACCCTTTTTTTATTTGATAATAAAGCCTTGTACTTTAAAAAAAAAAAGAAAAAGAAGAAGAAGTACCTCGTTTTCATTATCTGGTGCATTTTTTCCAAATAATAACTGGTGAATATTATGTGTTGGTAGAAGATCAGACAATTTTCTGTTCCTGACATCTGCATACTTAGGAATGTATAGACAAAAAATTGGAATGCACTTTCGAATTCACCTCAAGAACACGGCGGATTAGGTACGATGTTTTTGCGGAAAAGATCCGAATTGAGTGAGCTGCATTCCATGCGAAATCTGCCCTGAACTATCTGTCCTCTTCTAAATCCAGCATTGAAAATATAAGTGGCGCCCTCAGATCACTATTTAGCCGGTATTTAAAGAGAAAACGGAGCTGGCTTTTAGACGTTTACTGGAAGGTCGTTCCATGCTCTGATGGTAGAAGAAAGAAAAGAGTTGAAGATTTGTAGAAAAGATTTGTATTTGCATGTATAGACCGGATATCGTTTGCGTTTCTGGGACTGTAAGAAGTGCGTTCTTGTACAAGAGGCGGTAAGAGATTTCTTAGATAATCTGGGACCAGGCTATTAACGATTTTAATAAAAATAACTAATTTGTTTCCATTTCGAAAACACGCCTATTCAAGTATATTGAAAATTTCACCTCCAAAAATTTGAGTTTTCAGATAAAAATTCTGATATATTTTTAATATTTCTGCTCAAAACATAGATTGTGGGTACTCGTTAGAACCGCCTCGGCGAGGCGGTTCTAACGAGTACCCACAATCTATGTTTTTGAGCAGAAATAAGAAAAATAATGTATACCCCTGTAAACCCCAGTTTTACTATATATAAGTGGGGTTTAAGGAGGTCAAAATTATATAGGTATGTTTTCGTAATGTATCGTCTGTCGTGAAGTGATTCCCACCCTAGGTCTTCTGGCAGTTTTTTCAATGTTGCAAAGTGTTGTTGCACCCGATACGATCCTGGCAGCTTCATTATGGATGAACTCTAACTGCCTTTTACAATCGTTTGAACAATTGTCCCACACAGAATCGCTGTATTCTAAGGGCCGCCGATCTTATGCTATGTATAACTTTTCAAGAGCAAGCCTACTAATTTTAAACTTAGCGCTCGTACAATATTTAATCTCTTCCAAGCAGTTTCAGTAATATTATTTATATGTTCGGACCAGGTACATCAGCTAAAAAACTCAATGCCTAGCTGTTTATGGGTAGAAGTTTGTTTAATGTAATACTATTCATTTCAAGAGGTGGATGAAGATGAGGCTGTAATTTTCAATTTATGAGGAGGGAGGTTGTCTTTGCAGGATTGAAGTCAACTAACCAATCAGCTGCCCATTTGCTTATAGTGTCTAAATATGTATTCAGAAGAAGAGCACCAGTTACTGGGTTAGCGACAATAATATATAAGCTAGTATCATCAGCGAATAAACGTATGGAAGAAGTAATGCCATTGACAATGTCGTTTATGTAAATGAGAAAAAGTCAGGGACCGAGGATAGATCCATACGGAACCCAAGCTAAGACAGAAGCCCAGTCTGAGGTTATACCGTTCAAGACAACTAGCTCTCCTGTCAGAGAGGTGATTTTTGAACCACTGCAACAGATCTCCAGGAGTTCCAATATGCGAGAGTTTGTGTAAAAGTCCTTTATGCCAGTTTCTGTCAAAGACTTTACTTATATCGCAGAAGACTACTCTGACCGCAGTTTGCAATTTTTCAGGTACAGCTACCAAGTCAAAATCGGCCAATAAATGACATTTTCGAACGGTGCATTTGTTTAGTTGCCACTGAGCGCTAATTTCGTTTCTTTTCAATCAGATGACTGAAATGCAAATTATAACATTAACAATACTGTTCAGCGTCAATTAAAGGCCGTAACTGATGTTATATACGGCACGTATTATAAGATACCGTTATTTGAAAAAAAAACCTGTGTTTAGTTACAGGGGAATGGTTTATTGGGGTATCTTCTGTGATTGTGATACTTTAAAAACAGTACGTCCTTAAACCTGTTTATAGTTTTAAACATTCTTGCCATGCACTACGATATAAGCCGCAACTTGAGAAATCGTACCCCTGACATGTGCGCCCAACGAAGACTCAAACCAGCTTGCCCATCCGCGCAGTCTGATCAGAGTCTTCGTTATCCACATGAATATTTATTTCATCCTTTGCAATCACAAAATGCGCCCAGGCAAAGATTCAGGTCAGTCTGCGCAAATGCGCAGACTGAATTGAATCTTTGCTGGGCGCACATGTCCGAAGGTACGTTTTCTGACTTTGCGATTCATATCTATTTTAGCAGATGTAATAACTAAATTTATTGTTATTAAATGAAAATGCAACAGCATGGAGAACTGTATGACGCAAAGGTGTAATATCATAATGATGTAAATGTATCCAGCCGTCTTATGACCATCCTCGGTGGCTCAGTTGGATGCGCCGTCCGACTGGAGACCAGAAGGTCGCGGGTTCTACCCCCGCCGAGGTCGGCAACATTCTTTCGTAGAGATTGATCATGAAATATTTTCTACGGTCATTCTCTCCCTTCCGCTGATTCAAGAAGGGCAGTTGTCAATTTCTGACTAAAGAATGTGCACAATACTGGTTAACCGCTTGGAGGACTAAGCCTGCCCAGTAAACGTGTGGTTAGGTAAACTGACCGCGCTCGACATGACCCCATTGGGTTGACTGGGCCGTAAAACCTCAACACAAACAAACCAGCCGTCTTATATAAAGGAATAAGTCTATCATCTAAAACACCGGCAAAGTAAACAAGGAGTGTACAAAATTTTCTGCGAAGCACGTTTACAGAAAAATTAATCAGCCGCTTTCTTGCACGAGGCATAAATTGCCAATATTTTGCGGCGAGACATTTGAGCCGCGACAATGTAAAAGAGTCGTTATAGCATATGCCAACACTAAAGGTTCAGGCGAGCATGCACATGCGCACAGTCTCGCCAGAACCTATGATGATCGCTCACCTAGGCGATAGGGCAAGTGGAAACTTCAGCCAAAGAACTAGACCTGTGGTCTGGCTAAGGGGCCGGGCATGCGTACTGAAATGTTGATTCGACGGAAAGTCCGAAGAGCCCTTTTCTCGCGAGACGGCGCATTTCATCCCAAATACCAGTGCGACATTAGTTTTATTTTATTGGATTCGTAGATATCAAAAAAATCTAGGAAGGGCAGATAGTTTACGAAAAATAGCTTTCACAAAATTCAACTCGCTCGAAAGTTGTACTGACAAGTCTCACAGTGCTGGGCATCAGTAAACAAGTAAATAAATAGATATCAGTGCAGGTACCCAGGAAATTCTACAATCACGAAGCACAGCCTTCCCGAGGCACCAAAAGAAGGAGAGATGAAGAACAAATAATGACAAAACAAACGCCACATAAATCTCAGCAGAGAAAAAAAGACAGAAAAAAAAAGCTAATTGATTTCAAGAAAATGATTTTATTCTAAAATAACATTGGTTAGGGCATAATGTGATATTAACCCTAGTTCTGCAGAACCCGGATATGCCCTGTCTTTACAAACAGTGTAGATCCAGATCAGTTGGCTTCTGAAGAAGCCAACTGATCTGGATTTTCACTGTTTGCCATTAAGTATGTGCATTTGTATCAACAAACTGGATCAAGTAATCTGATTGACTTGAAATTAGAAGTGGGCGTGGCATCTTAATTTATTCAGCGTGGCAAGGGTTAAGGTTTTAAAGGGAAATATGAGAAATGGTACGTCAGTCAGGACTGAAATAGTTCATGCCGAATAAAATATCAGGGAGAATCATTGGCGACATGGAAGGCCCTGATCAGACTTTTACCCATTCATGCCTAGTGAACTATTCTAACTCTCTCTCTTTGGACAGGTACATTTCCAATTTAAAGGATGTCTGGTCTGCTTTTTTTCGTATTATACTTTTTTATGAAATTTCTTGTACTTAAAGCAAACGGTGTTTGCGTTCTGTGGCGTCTGATCTGGGTTTACACTGTTTGCTGGTGTCATTTTTATGGGACGCAGGGCATAACAGGGTTAAGTCCCCAGTAGTTTTCCTACTGACTTTTCCAAGACGGTTCCTTTGTGGCAGGTCTTTGTTTTTATATGGGGCATTTATTTTGGCATTATTTGTTCATCTCCGTGTTTTGGTGCCTCGGAGTGTGTGTCGTGGGGGCTCAGAAATGCATTTATTTGCTGCATAAACCTGAATGTCATACCCATTGAAATAGGAACACAATACGAACCTAGTCATGGAAAAACGGGGGCTTTTGGTGCGGAAGTGGGGTGACTCAATCAGAGTTCATGTTGGGAGAATTTATTGAAAATATTCAGGCAGGTGTGGCTGTCTCAAACTGAAGTTCCGATTAATGTAAGACTTCAGCGAGTCCTCCAGATGAGCTTTAACATAAGAATACGTACATTCAAACATGTGCGCCCATTCGCGCAGCCTGTTCAGAATCTTCACTGGGCGCATTTTGGAAAGCCAAGGATGCAAGGATGTCTTCATACGGACAACGAACTCTGATCAGGCTGCGCGGATGTGCAGGCTTATTTGTGTCTACGTTTGGTGCATACGTCCGAAGGTACGTTTCCGCATGCAGAAGCTCAAACAGGCTTTGTATAGCCTACAACAGGGACCAGTTGTTCAAAACTAACGATTTCATTAGTTAACGTATCGTTAAAAACTTTGATCATTAAATATGGCATATACGCTAATATTTTTGCTGAAAAAATGTGAGTAGCTTTTGCATTTGCAAAAGCTACTCACATTTTTCAGCAAAAATAGTTGTGAAGTAGATATTGTATTTACTCAAACAGTTAACTTTTTGACCACTAACGAGCTCGTTAAGCTAACGACGCTTTGAACAACTTTGCCCTGGTGTATACTACCGGACTAACATGACGGCAATCGTTGGAAGCGAACCTCACAGAATGAGCGAATGGATGGAACCTGATCTGCTGCATAGAAGCGCAGGATGATCTATTGCTACGTTGGCCGCAAATGACATTAGTTCATATAGAATCTAAAATAAATGGTCATTGAAGCAATGAACACAATTGCAAAATCTGTAACCAGATGAAGAGTCAGTTTTTTGGGGTTATTTTTGTTTTTGTTTTTTGTTTTTTTTGTTTGTTTGTGTTTTTTTTTGTTTGTTTTTTTTTTTTTTTTTTTTTTTTTTTTTTTTTTTTTTTTGTTTGCCAGACTAGCTAGTTTCGACTAATAAGGCCTTATAAGTGGCTCTCATATAAACTTTCAAAAATCCAGATATAGGCTCAATACGCTTATTAGATTCCCTTCCCCCAACTTATTGTTCAAAATGGATGACAATGATTTTTAATATTTGTAGTTCACCCAGAAGACCCGACTTTGGTCAAATCCAGCCATTGATTCAAGAGATAGTGAGCACAAAAGCTTTTTTTCTATAAGGAAAATGAGTTTCAAAATGCTCGTGTGACATTTAATCAAGAGATAGTATGCATACAAGTTTTTGTTTTCTATAAATCTTTGAGTTTCAAAGTGCCAGTGTGACCTTCAAAATAAAGTCAAGATCACCAAAATCTAACCAGTTATTTCACCCATCTAATTGAAGTATATATGCTTATTTGGTCAAATTCAATATATTGCTTCATAAGACAGAGTGCACACAAGGCTGGGTTTTAGAGTCTTAATAATGTAGTGACCTTAAAAATGAAGTTAAGATCACGAAGACTTAATCACTTCTTTCCCCCATGCAAAATTGGTCAAATTCCATTTATTGATTCATAAGACAGACTGCTCTCAAGGCTCATTTCTAGAGTCTTTATAATGTAGTGACCTTGAAAATAAGGTCAAGGTCATCAAAATCTAATCACTTCTTACCCATGTCTTAATGCTGTATTTTTGCTAGTTCGGTAAAAGATATAGTGGCCCACAAGTTTGATTTTTTTTTTTTCGATCAAAATTTGAGTTTTCAAAGTGCCGATGTGACCTAGAATATAAGATAAACGTCAACAAAATCTTATCACTTCTTTCCCTAATTTTAATGATGTATCTGTGCTAGGTTTGTGAAATTCCAGACTTTGGTTAATGAGGCAGTGTGCACAAAAGCTTTTTACTGCATTAAATTTTTTTTTTTAAAAAAAAGGCAATAACTCTAAGAAAATCGGTCCCTAGCCCTTATTTTTTCTTATGTAGGTACAGATTATTAATATCAACATGCCAGCCAAGTGTTCTGCGTATTCCACCAAGAGACAACGACTTTGTAGAGGTACGTTTCCTTTCCTTTGGTTTTTTTTTTTTTTTTTTCTAATATTGTTATGTTTGGAGACAATTTGCAGCTTATTACAATAACACCTGCAAATACGAAGTAATTTCAAAGATTATATTAATTTTCTATGAATGTTTAAAAGTATTCTACTGTCTGTTTGCCATCTCTATCCTGTCTTATGCATATAGAAAATCGCCCGTTGCTCGAAAACCGGAAATTTATTTCCTTTTTTTCCCGGTTTTCGCACAACGTGCATACTGAGAATGAGAAAGTTTAGCTATTCCCAATATTTAAATCAATTTTGACTTTAGGAACACATTTCCTTGTCAGTTAATTGTCATTCACAGGTCTGTGATGAAGCGACAGAAGCGTTTCTATAGAGCAAGCTGCCGTAGTTGAAGAGGATGCCTCAGCAGTCATCAGCGAGAATCCCAATTTTATTCTCGAAGTTCCATCGATATCTTTTGCAGGTATGCAAATAAACTTCCAACAACTGCATTACAATCATTACGAAAACACGCCTATTCAAATATATAGAAAATTTCACCTCCAAAAACCGAAATTTTTCAGGTAAAAAACTCTGATATTTTTCATATTTCTGCTCAAAACATAGATTGTGGGTACTCGTTAGAACCGCCTCGGCAAGGCGGTTCTAACGAGTACCCACAATCTATGTTTTTGAGCAAAAAAAGAAAAATAACGTTCACCCCTGTAAACCCCAGTTTTACTATATAAAAATGGGGTTTAAGGGGGTCAAAATTATATAGGCATGTTTTCGTGATGTGTTTATAGTTCCTCATGTTGCGTGGTATCTGGTACTTGTCATTCGGAATGCATAGTTTGAACCATTTAGGAAATACGTACAAAACCAGTACCAGTATTGTCAGTCGGTATGCATATTTTGAGTCTTTTTGGAGATATGTAAAAAACCAGTACCAGTATGTTTTTGTTTGCGCATAATGATCAGTCACGAGAAAACCTATTTTAATGCCATAAGTGAATGACAAAGGCACAGATCAGCCTGCACATCCGCGCAGTTTGATCAGTGCCTATGTTATTCTCTGCTAAGATAGTATAAACAATTTATAACCGTCTCATTTCAATGCGCACTTGGTAATTTTTTACTATTTCCAATATGTCAATGATTAATTCTTTGTACATGTATGTGCGTTTTACATTTCAGGGTTCAGAAGCCAGCAGTGACTTTTTCCCTGTTGCGGAGTCGACCACCAACAGCAGCTTCATCGACTTTGTAGATGCTGAAATGAGTGACTCCTCGGAACAGTCCGCCAACGTTGAAATCGAGATGTACGATCACACAGAAGAAAGGTATATTTTATATTTCTATATGTTAGACCAATATCGCTTTACGGGTTAGGAGTTAAAAGAAAATGTGAAATAAATGAAGACAACATATTTTTACAGACCGAGTAAGTCATGTGAAATAAATGAAGACAACATATTTTTACAGACCGAGTAAGTCATGTGAAATAAATGAAGACAACAAATTTTTACAGACTGAGTGTCATGTAAATATGCGGTCTGTAAAAATACAAAATTTAATGCTTCATTCATTTTTTCAGTGTAGCAGACGAGACCATTAACTATTCAGAAGAACAAATGAATGTAGAGGACTACAGTGACAGAAACGAAACATCGATGACCAGTGCACGTTCGTCACTTGATGCCACGTTCGACTTAGCCCATAGAAACGTCAACAATATTCAGGAAGTAATGGAAGAGTAAGTATTTCTTCTTTCAAGTTTTCTACTGGTTTGTAACAATGTAAAAATCTGAACTGAGCAACTTGAAACTGAAACGTTTTCCCTGCATCTACAGTACTATGTTCTTTGCTGAAGCAGCAACCGTATAAGAAAAAATATCATATAGTTGTCATTTGCTGAATTAGTCAAGACGGTGTTAAAGGTCATTCTTTATCTTCTTCTTTTTTTCCGATAAAAACAGGATTTTATAGTTTTAAATTAATAACAATATATTGTATTTGTCGTCTGCTGTATACAGGATTAGACACTTCCTACAAATTGTCTAGCAATAATTGTCAAATCCTGTTTTATGGAAAAAATAATTTTGTAATGTTTTGTAACCGCTTGGAATTACTCTTCCATTTTTAGGTTGGCATCATCGCCTTAACCCAGCTAGCATTCTACGTAAATCTACATCGGGCCTTCATCGGCCCGTCAGCTACCCTGACGGGCCGATGTCGGCCCGATATAGATTTACGTAGGATGCTGACTGGGAACCTCAAGGCAGGGATGTCTGCTCTTGGTATATATAAGCTGGTGCCGATTCTACGACGGGAAGCACAGTTGGTGGACCTGAACCCAGTCAGCATCCTACGTAAATCTATATCGGGCCGTCATCGGCCCGTCAGAGTAGCTGACGGGCCGATGACGGCCCGATTAGATTTACGTAGAATGCTAGCTGGGAACGTCACGGCGGCTGATCTGGAACGGGACCTGCCCACAATGTCATCACAACTTGAAAAACGACTTGTAGACGCCTGGGACAGGTATATGGAAGAGGACTTAACAACCAGCCAGTTCCTCAGAACAGTCGCTAATCTTTACGGGCCGAAGGACAACTGAAGTACATGACCTTAGTAGTGTTTAGTGGGTCGTAAACTTTAAAACAAATGTCTTAAGAATTATTGTAACATGAAATGTCAAGACTTATTTTCTTTGAAACAAAATAAAAACATAAATATAACTATGAATGTTGCCTGTTCCAAATTTTACTGTGTGCTTAAATTGTTAAAGTGCGGTTCTATAATTATTAATTAATTATTGTTATTGGTTAAAAATATCAGCGTTAGTCCAGGCCAGTCAAAAGTATATTGGAATATATATTTTTATTTTTCATAGAAAATAAGTCTTAACTTTTCATGTTAAGCAGACAATTCACATGAAATCTCAAGACTTATTTTCTCTGAAAAAAAAAAGAAACTATGTCCAAATACTTGGGTGAACATGTGCTTTCAAGCAGACAACTATTCAATGTTTTTTTCTCATTTTCCAAGTACATTTTGTAAATCGGCTTTGGCATTTCATTTCTAAGAAAACAATTTTCATGAACTGTCATAGCCTATTTTCTGGGAAAATAACAAAACTGACATCAGTTAGTCGTCTGTTGAAAACGCTAAGTGCATGCTACATGTTAATCAGCCATATTGGACATATTGTAAAATTTAAGTAAAGTGAAAATCAACTAGAAAACTTTTAAGTCTCATTAAATGGTTTTTATTTCTTGACCCAGTTGTTCAAAGCATCGTTACCTTTACAAGCTCCTTAATGACAAACTCGTTAACTGTTGTGGCTAATGTGTATTCGACGCCATATTAGCTAACAGCTTCGTTTTGAATAAATGGGCCCCAGATGCTATTGTTAATTGTGTTATGCACATTTATAAAAGATAAAAATAAACATAATTGAAAGACTGGTCGTTTCTTTATTTTTTCCATGGGACTTATTCAATCATAAAGCAATGATATTTTCCTATCTCTCCAAGAAAACATTTGCTTGGTACTCATTAGAAGCGCAACGCAGAGGCGCTTCTAATGAATACCCACAACCTATGTTTCCTTGGTGGTAGGAGAAAAAATTCTATACCTTTGTATTTTGCGGCATTTTCCTTTGATGCGGGGACTTAGCCTGCGCATCCGCACAGTCTGATCAGGACATTCTTTCTCCGCTTATCTTGTGTTCACATATGCCTCGAAGATCCCTTTTCTCAGTATCTTTATAGGCATAGGAGTCGATTCACATGAAATGTCGTCTTTTTGAACATAATCAAACATAATCATTGCGAAATTTGGCGCCAGGCAAAGCTCAGGATAAGAAAAATAATAATATTTTCTTATTTCTCCATGAACATATATAATGTGTTTAATCATTAGAAGCGTCTCTACGAGATACCAGTAATTTATGTTTTCATTGAGAAATAAGAGCACTTTTTGTCTTATCTGGAGTTATAGAGCCTTACCACAATATGTGAAGTCTGCGCATCCGCGCTGTCTGCTTTTGTTAAACGTGAACGATCGGATTTTCTGGTCGCATTTGCGAAAGAGCAGGCTTATCAGTGACTGTGCTGACTGAGTGTGCGTTATGGACCCGAAATGAACTGCTGCGCGATACAAGCAGTCTGATCGGGTCTTTTTCTTGTAGCCAGCATACAGAATTGTTAAATACTGTAATCAAACTACAATCAGACTTGTTGCGCATTTACTGGTGTAAAACTCTTATAAAGCTTGACATTTCATGTGAATCGATTGCTAGACATCCGATTCATTTGAAATGTTAATCCTTATTTTCTCTTGAAAGATAATTTTAATGCTTGATAAATAATATAGGATATCCAAGACAAAACAGGCTTCACATTTTACCCACAGACTCTTCATCAAACAACCAAATAATTGTTCTATCTATCAACCCGTTATCATATATACCCTATCAACTACGACCTATGATACCCACAGACTCTTCGCCAAACAACCAACTGATTGTTTCTATCCATCACCCCTAGCCTGGAGGGACTTAAAAAGGCCTTTAACATCACTAGACTCTTCATCAAACAACCAAATGATTGTTCTACCTATTATCCGTAACCTGGGTGGACTTAAAAAAAAAATCAGGCCGAAACGACCCACCAAAATTGACCGAAACGACCCAGGGCCGAAACGACCCTGGCCGAAACGACCCAGGGCCGAAATGACAGGGCCGAAACGACCCGGAACGTATGAATTGATGCGTTTCCAAGATATTAGGAAAAACAGTGCACACAACTCTCACTTTTAGAGTCTTTACAACGTAATGACTTTGAAAATAAGTTCAAGGCCACCAAAATCTAATCACTTCTTTCCCCCATCATAATGGTGTATCTGTACTAGTTTGGTCAAATTCCAGTCATTGGTTTAAGAGATATTGTGCACAAAAACGTTTTTACTGCATTTAGAATTTTACAAAGCGCCATAACTCTAAGAAAATTAGCCCCTAGCTCTAACTTTTTCTTATGTGGGTAAAACTATTGATATCAATGTGTCTACATAAATTGATGAACATTTATTGCTGCGTTTTCAAGATATTAGGATAAAGAGTGCACAAAAGGCTCACCTTTTGGAGTATTTACAATGTAGTGACCTTGAAAATAAGATCGAAATCACCTAAATCCAATCACTTCTTTCCCCACGTCATAATGGTGTATCTATATTAGTTTGGTTAAATTCCACCCATAGGTTATAGAGATAATGTGCACACAAGCTTTTTTTTACCGCATTAAGAAATTTTACAAAGGACAAACACTCTGCGAAAATTGGCCCCTAGAAAAGAGCCGTTAACGCATATGCCAACACTAAAGGTTCAGATGGGCATGCACATGCGCAGAGTCTCGCCAGAACCTATGATGATCGCCCACCTAGGCGATAGGGCAAGTGGAAACCAGCCAAAGAACTAGACATATGGTCTGGCTAAGGGGCCGAGCATGCGCACTGAAATGTTGATTCGACTGAAGGTCCGAAGAGCCTTTTTCTCGCGACGCGGCGCAATTCATCCCAATTACAAGTGCCTTTGCCCTCACTTTTTCTTATTAAGGTACACTATTATCATAACAATTTGTCTGTATAAATTGATGAACATCTATTGCTGCGTTTTCCAAGATATTAGGAAGAAGAGTGCACACAATGCTCACTTTTGGAGGTTTAACAATGTCGTGACCTTGAAAATAGGGTCAAGAGCATCAAAATCTAATCTCAAATTTGGTTTTAACATATTTTGTTTCATTAATAGTACATGTGATACACGCATAAACATCTCAAATAAACATCTCAAATAAAGGAGGGATTAGAACAAAGCACGAATGCTTATAGAGTTCTCCCAAAAATCACTTCTTTCCCCCGTCATAATGATGTATTTGTGTTCATTTGGTCAAATTCCAGCCATCGGTTAACGAGATAATGTGCATACATGCCTTTTTTACAGCATTAAGAAATTTTACAAAGGACAATAGCTCTAAGAGAATTTAGTCCTAACCCTTAGTTTTCTTATGTAGATACACCTTATTTGTATCAATGTGTCTGCATAAATTGATGAACACCATTGCTGCCGTTTCAAGATATTAATAAAAAGAGCGCACACAAGGCTCACTTTTAGAGTCTTTACAATGTAATGACCTTGAAAATAAGGTCAAGGTCACCAAAATCTAATCGCTTTTCCCCCATCCTAATAATATATCTGTATTAGTTTGGTCAAATTCCAGCCATTGGTTAAAGAGATAACGTGCACACAAGCTTTTTTATACTGCATTAAAAATTGCAAAGGGAAATTGGTCCTTAGCCTTTAAATATTTTTTAATATACCTTACTGACATCAATATGTCTGCATTGTTGCATATCTATCACTGCGTTTTCAAGATATTAGGGGAAAAAACAAAATGTCACGGACGGACAACATGAAAATAGTGCACCCCACCACAAAGTTTGCGGGGGATATAAGTATCACAAAGAGCCAAAAACTATTAATATACTATAGTGAAGCATATTGATAATGTCATTATCTACATTGGGTGAGAATACATATGAGCCGGGGCACAGCCTTTCCTACAAAATTGCATGTGCGCCCAGCGAAGCTTCGATCAGCCTGCGCATCATCGCAGTCTAATAAGTGTCTTCGCAGGGCACTCTGTTGGAAGCTGAGGATCCAAAGCTTCTTAAAGTGGACACCGAAGACTCTAATCAGCCTGAGCGGATCCGAAGGCTGATCTGAGTCTTCGCTCGGCGCATATGAAATCTTGGAGGAAGCGTTGTAACCCGGCTCATATTTTGAAATAAGAAAACAAAAAATGGCTTACGGGCCACTATTCACTCACCTGGATGAAACGATCATAGCATGCTTGCAGACATCTTGAAACAATCATCTAGCACTAAAATAATAAGCCTTCATAAAACAACGGAAAAGATCAACCGTCAACCCAGGATTGCCATTCGTACAGATTTACTGTCCTTTCATCTCTCGGAAAGACGTTTTTTGCTTGGCGTTTTATCTTAAATGAAACTATTTTGTTCTGATAGATCATATCTTCTCAAAAAACATTTGTCTTTTCTATTTCTGTGTTTTGTTCTCAAATATGTACCCTAAAATTAAATTTATCGCCAAAAATTGGTATAACCTGTGCAATTTCTATAGTAAAGTATTTGTTTATGAATTTTTGTCTCAGAAAATATTTTTTTTTATTTTTCTTTGCTGAATTTGAATTATTGATCTTTCACAACAATATTGTGAAAATTTCAGACAAATTGAACAAGCAAAACTTATTGAAAATCTGCCTCCAGGTTACCTACTCTAAAGAGTTTTGCATAATTTGCATTCATTTTTACTATGGGTAAAAAAAGTGAAAATATTTGATTTTTTAAAAATCATTGATTAGAATAAAACTTCTCTTTTTTTTTTTTGCATAGGTAGTTACGACAAATGGAATAGCATTAAATCATGACAAAAGGTTGCAAATTTACTTCTTCTGTGTAAAGCGCCAAGCAAAAAAAATGACTTTCTGAAAGATGTCGAAAGCACAGTAGTAGCCCTCACACGGCGATCCTCTACATAAATGTACAACCGCAAAGGTTTCTTAGTTCAGGAGAACGGAAGCTTTCTAAATGGTTCTTTTGTGTATGGCCAACGCGGCTACCCTGGTTAAGCTGGCCCACCTAGAATTTTACTTGGGCATGTGTCGATGCAGAAGACTCATGTGCATCAGTTAGTTCGTTGTGTATTTCTGTGCCTGTTTTTGCTTTCAAATATAGGTGACGAATTACGGTACAGTATGGCAATTAAGGCGAAATCTAGGCCTTTATATCACTGGTCATGTTTAACCCTGTAATCCCTGAGATTCTGAAATGGACTCTTCTACCTTTGAATCTGGTCAGACGCATTGTTTTAAATAGGTCTATCAGTCAACTCAAAACAGAATGGCAAACAGTGTAGTTTCTGATGAGACCCTCATCAGGATATAAACTGTTTGCAAAAGAAATGTTTCGGTCAGCAGGGCTGAAAGGGTTAACATCCGGTATCTTACAAATGAACAGACCGACACTAAAACATTTTTTTTTGTCAAAGACATATACTAAGAAAAATAACTGAAGATATCATAATGATAGCATTCAAATAAGTATGCATCAATGATATCTTACCAATGAATAGACCGACACACTAAAACGTATTTGTTTTTTTGTTGTTGTTTTTTTTTTTTTTTTTTTTTTTTTTTTTGTTTTTTTTTTTTTTTTTTTTTTTTTGTTTGTTTTTTAGTTTGTTTGTTTTTTGTTGTTGTTTTTTTGGTTTTTTGTTGTTGTTGTTTTTCTGTTTTTGTTTTTTGTTGTTGTTTTTTTTTTTTGTTTTGTTTTTTGTCAAAGACATATACTAAGAAAAACAACTGAACAATGTACCAGTCTATCATAATTATAGCATTCAAGAAACTATGCACCAGTGAAAATATACATTAATTTAACCGAACTGGGTATGTGTAATAGAAGTGAATGTAAAATTAAATTGTATAGTAGACCCAGCTAGCATTCTTTATAAATCTACAACGGGCCGTTATCAGCCCGTCAGGGTAGCTGACGGGCCAATAACGGCCCATTGTAGATTTATAAAGAATGATAGCTTGGGAAGTGGTCCTCTGGTTGCACGTTTTATAAAATTTGTTGTTACAATTATATAAATACAATCTCTTTGGGGACATAATTGTTGACCTATGGAACAATTTGAAGCTTCTTAAAAGCAGTACTGACAACATCACAATTAGTATGCAGGGTGCCATGTATACCAATGATTTGATTGCTATTATTCTGATTGAATGTTACAGGACATGGTTAGATGACCGTTTTAACCTGAGATTGTTGAATAGGAGTAGGTAGATCGATTTGCATTCAGCCATTGCAGCTCAGTGTGAGACATTTGATCACATTATTTCAGATCCACTAGCAAAGAAGTCACGTTCTGTGGTACTCACGCTGTTATCTGCTTTATTTCAACCAAATACTGCGTGTTTTCCCAGCTGCAACACATAGTATATTTCAAAATCTCAAACACGGGTTTGCAGTTTCGTCGTATTCCGAGTACAAATGCTATGAAAACTGCACTTATCCTTTAATAATGGTTTCATGCAGGAATTATCTCCCATTTAGTCTTCAGGTGGAAACGTCAGGCATCTTGGCATTGTCTTTGATTTCCGGGTCACGACTTTGATTTACATCTATTGCATTTCATCAAGCAAAACAGCGACTAAATCAGTTTAGTGGATGAAACCAGTTGTACCTATCATGATATGGTTATTTATACTGCTTTTAAGGAGCTGAAAGCTTAACCATAGTTGGCACCGATATCCAACTATTGGTTTTCTTTGGCTTCAGCATTTCAGTTATTTCTTGCTGACGAGTCCTCATCGTTGTTTCATCTCTGTATTCATTTTATGTTCTCGGAGATGTTGCACTGACACCACGGTAGAATTAAGAGCGAGGATTGTGGCTACGTAAAATAGATTTAACGCCTGCCCCCCTCCCCCCTCCCCCACCCTCCCCGAGAAAAAAATTTACTGACCATTCCAAGGCGGTGCTTCTGCTGTGGTTTTCGATTTCTGCCATTTTATGTCTTTGCATGTATGTCCTGGTGAAATTTATTTTGGATAGCCGTTCGGCCATTTTTTGGGGAAAGAAACTGTCCTTTGGCTTTCTGCTGGTAGTGTTTTGATTGTGGTGCCGTTGCTTTTAGTGCGCCCATTTTGCATATGCATACACAGAGGGCTACCCCTACTCACTACCGTGTATTTTTGAAGCTAATCCTTTACAATGAGCAGAAAATTAGGCATCAGAATTTTGTAATAGACCTTGAAATGTTGATACAACCTGTACTTCATGCATGTGAGCAATGAAAGTGCATTTAATATGATTTTAATAGTTTGTTAACTTTTGTAGTAGAGAGTCAGGACATTTTGAGAGGTTCTGTACTGTTAACAGTGAAGCGTGCATTTGATGTAACATTTGCTACAATTACATATACACTGTACTTTAGATACATGCATATTGAAACTGGTATATGTTTTTTACCAGTTGACATAAATAGTGTAGAATTTTAATAACCTTCAATTGTTTTTCTAGTATATTAAGATTAAGTTCGTGCAGTAGAATATGGAATCCAATTTATACCTTGCCATTCTATTCTTAAAATTCTGACAACTATTTTTTTTTAAATGTGGTAATACCTAACATTTTATACCACATTACGTACTATTTCACATCGCATTAGATTATAAAATCCGGTATTCAATAACACAGCGAAAAGCTGTAATAGCATATACTGTACAAAACTTTATGGTTTTTTAGTCCCTAGTACCATGCAACTGCGCTCAAAATTCACCCAGCAAAAATTACTCGCCTGATTGAATACGTTATATGTAAGCCAACTATATTACAAGGACATCGGTTCGGGACATTCGCTGTCATGACAACATCTATTCAGATGCTGAAACATATGATTTACTCGATTCGCAACTCTAAGGAAAAGAAACTTTAAACCTTCAAAAAAGCAAAGAAAATTGATACGTTTCTTTATCAACATTTCCGGAATACTGGTCATTCATGATCATCTAGTAAAGTTTAGTTCAACCTGTTGAAAAAATTATACACAAGTCCAATTCTACCGAAAGATTCAAAAATATTTTAAGATGTGAACTTGAACTTAAATGGAATAAACGTTTACAAACCCCTTTTCCACTTAGATTTAATGATAATATTTACCATGAAGGAAATATTTCTAAAATGCCGGATTTCGATGCTTTTTTTCCTTTTAGATATTAAAAAAACGTAATAAACGATCCTACGGTAAGCGCAAAATGGCAATTTTAAACGAAAACGTAAAACTGTTTTATCTCTTTTTGATTTAAATATTCTCTTAAATTCTGGACGTCATCAAATGCTTTCTAAACTAGCTTCACTGTCTGTTTCTTCATTACGTAAATTAGATGATGAGGCGAATAAATTTTATGATAGAAAACATGATTTGTATGAAGCAGCTCTTCTTACTAGATGTTATACTCAACATGCTCTTCGTCCTTACATTGATTCTGAAATTAACCACATTAGACACTTCATCAAAATTCCATTCATTAATAAAGGTATTGAATTCATAGATTTACCTAGCATATTTCGAGATAATAATGTTATATCAGCTATACCTTCATATTTCGAAAACACGGAATCTCCTATTATTTGTTATAAATATAACAAACCTATCCGTAATACTATACTTAATTTCAATAAATTAGTTTCTGATCTTGATTGGAACTAGTTCCCCTGATTCTTGAGATTGTAAAGATTCTAAATTTTGTTATCAACCAGCGGGTCATATTGTCACTGGTAACTTGAAGATTATAACTGATTCACGAATCCGTTCAGTTATTTCAAAAGGACCTAAATATAGATTCCCAGCCCACATTGATTTCAATAAATGTCGTGAAACAATTGCTAGTGCTTTAAATGATTATTGTACGCGTTGGTGTAAATGAGATCATGTTGAGTCTAATGCTTTAAATAATTGGAAATTAAAGATTTTTAAGATTATTGATGAACGTGTGTTATTTTACTCTAATAATCTTGATCTTTTCCCTCCTAAGCCTAAATTATCTTTTCGATATTTGAAACAAGGTATCCAAGAATTTCATAGGAAGTATGTTTTGGCTTCAGCTGATAAAGCTGCTAATAATGTTGTTGTTGTGTTTTGTTGACTTTATTATATCAATACTCTTAAACAAGAACTTGGTAGTACCAAAACATATGAACGGATTTCTACTGACCAGAGATCTATTGTCAATACCCATTTTATCAATATTACTGCTAAGTTTGCAGTGAGTATTAAAGAAAAGCAAGACAGACTTCCTACGTTTTATTGGTTACCGAAACTTCATAAAAGACCTTATAAAGCACGTTTCATTGCTCATTCTAGTTCTTGTACGACTACTGTTTTGTCCAAACTGCTAACTTCATGCCTTACTGCTGTTAAAAAAACATTGGATGAGATACTATGATACTGTTTACGAAAGGGACGGAATTAACTATTTTTGGTCAATAAAAAATTCTAAAGATGTTCTCAATACATTTAAATCTAAAAACTTTCAGGCTTCTAAATTGTCTACATATGATTTTTCTGCACTGTATACTACGTTATCTCATCATCTTATAAAAGATAAACTTATTGATTTAATTAACCGAACGTTTATTCGGGAGAATACCCAATATTTGGCTTGCAACGAAGAATGTGCTTTTTTCACTTCTGATGTATATAATAATCACAATTTATGATCGTGTCAAAAAGTCTGTGATGCCCTTGTTTATCTTTTGGATAATATTTTTATTAGATTTGAAACTAAACTTTATAGACAAACTATTGGTATTCCGATGGGAACTAATTGTGCTCCTCTTGTTGCAGATTTGTTTCTTTTTTGTTATGAGAGAGATTTCATGAAGTCTCTCTCACGTGAAAATCAGGCTGACACTATTGAGGCTTTCAATTCAACTTTAAGATACCTTGACGATTTATTAAATATTGACAATATTTACTTTGACCAAATGGTGGACCGGATATACCCTACAGAACTCCAATTAAATAGACCAAATTCCTCCGATACCGAGGCACCTTTTTTGGATTTGAATCTATGTATATCTAATGGTTCAGTGTCCACCAAAATTTATGATAAACGGGACGATTTTGATTTAGATATAGTCAATTTCCCTTTTCTGGATGGCAATGTCCCCCGGAGTACCTCATATGGGGTATACATATCTCCTTATAAGATTCGCCAGAGCTTCTTCAAATCTTAATGACTTTAACTACCGTAATAAAGCCCTTACTGCCAAACTTCTTAGGCAGGGCTATCGTTATTTTAAACTTCGGAAGGCGTTTTCGAAATTTTATCGCAGACACAGTGCCTTGTTAGAAAAATATAGCGTCAGTCTGAAAACACTTCTGCAGCAAGGTATATCGGAACCCGAATTTTAAGGTGATTTTGTGTACAGATTTAGATAAATTGTAGGTACATCTAACTTTTCGGAGCAATTCAGAAAACTTATTAACCGTTATAAAAGAATTGGCTATAGCCTGGATATTATGCGGCAGACTGCATGCCTAGTTGTCAACCCAATCATTGTTGATGGCTTTGATTCACTCTTTAATTCCACGACGGCGGTTCGGGCCTCAGACTCAATGACGGCCTCTTCGTAAAATTTTAACCAGTGGGTTGGGGCTTGACGATATGTCTTTGGCTTGGCCCGCCGTGGTTCAACTATTGGTTTTCATTTACTCTGGCATACAGTAGAATTAGCCATGAGTACTCGTCTTTGTTTATTATAGTGATTAATTTGATTTTTATGTTTTCGCTTTGATGCATTGGCTGAGTTGGGAGCCTTTATGCGAACCGAATTTTTATGTATTTCTGTTTTAAGAGTAACATCGGGACCAAGGGTGAAGTTAGCTAGCTGTAAAAGTGCTTTAAACCCCCCGGTGGTTTGCTCTACCGACCGTCCTAAGGCGGTGGTCCCAGTCTTACTCTTTGTTGCTTTGTGGTTTATTCTACGAGGCGATTTGTTGTATATCTTTCCGTGTGTCATTTGTTCTTGTGTTTTTCAGTCCTTTTAGTATTGCGATTACCTCGCTTGGGGAAGAGAGAGAGCTAATCTTAGTGCTTTTCGTACGTTTGTTCGGTTTGTGCTTGTTTAGATTTGTCGGTTTCCTCTTCCTCTTGGGTCTGGGAAGGGCTGCGGTTTGTGATTGTGGCACTCCCTGGACTTTTTTCTTACCTTTTTTTCTTTTATAGACACCAAGCCGCTTTAATCTTTGACAATTATCTGCTTTAACCTTCCTCAATCATACTAACTTAAAATAGTTGCCCACACAGATTTTAATGTCATCTTATCAGACCCTAACTGGAACTTTATTATAAACTCAAATTTGAATATCAAATACTACTGGCGTTGGTCTATCAATAAAGAGCCTAAAAAAATAATAGAACATCGCATTAAGAACCATTTTTGTCAGAAAGCATGTCAATGCACGTGTTCAAATTGTTTTTAATTGAGAATGTCTTGAAACATACTCTAACAGTTCTGTAGATAATCATAGCTTCGTTACATATATGTCACCGGGTGTAGTTTTATAACACACTTGCACTGCCTTGCGGTACAAGCGGCTTTTATAGCGACGCGTTAGAGTGCAGGCCTTCAAGTTCAGCAGACCGGGTTCGATCCCAAGTCGGGGAAAACTGTGCTTAGCATTTATCTGTGTTACGAGCCAGGTGTAACAAGAAAGGAATGAAAGTGTAACCAGCAACAACCTTTAAATTATCAACAACATTTATTCACAGAAAATAAGACGAGATTCAAAACAAAAGAATATAAGTAAACAGTACCTTACAAGTTTTATTGTCACAAAGTCCCTCCGAAATAGTCCATAACAATTTTAAAACAAATCCTTTGAATAACAGTTTCTGATCCCACAATTTCAAGTTCCTGAATCCAGAGATTAATTCCAGAATGGATAAAATATTAAAGTAATCCCGTATAGAATCATTTCCGATGAAAGTATACAAAGATGCCCATATGAAAATGTTTCCCCTTATATATTATGAAAGAACATTCTGGAAAAAGAATTTGCCAAAGGTATCACTCATTTTCTAGTTTTAGCCATTTAGCCAAGAATATTCTTAATGTTCTCTGACATATCAAACATAGCTCAATCCAGGAATATTCCTTCTGGAAAGTTCTAAAAGGAATATAAACAACTTGATATTGTAAACATGGTTTTCCAGACAGTTCTATAGAAATTTGCAGTAAACACGAAAATAATGATATTCAAAAATATATATATATATATATATATATATATATATATATATATATATATATATATATATATATATATATATATATAACATCTGACATCGGCATGCAAGCTAATAGAGACTCACTATGTCAAAATCAACACAATTGCACGCGTACCTAACAAAAAACCCATCCAGTCTGCATAGTGTATTCGCTGGGCTCAATGGATGAACAAACACGCAAGGTTTCTTTCAGCGGACAGCAAAGACTCACTCTGGTCAGAGCGGGACAGCACAGGCTGATCCGAATCGTTCGCTTGGAAAACAGATCTAACTTTATGTCTTGTTTTTTTTTTGTTTTTTTTGTTGTTGTTTTTTTTCTTGTTTTTTTTTTTTTTTTTTTTTTCTTTTTTGTTTGTTTGTTTGTTTTGTTTTGTTTTGTCATGTTGTGGCTTATTTAAAGGGGGCGCAATATAAGTTGTAAGCATATCTTGGCGTAAAGTGCTTAACAAGCCATTTATTTTGATGCAAAAGTTTTCAAAATCGGCCTAGAAATAAGGAAGTTATGGTGGTTTGAATATATTTAAAATGGTTGTCATGGATACCGCCATAGTGTAAGCTTTGTGACGTCACACAGCCCAACTTAAATATGCAAACCAAATTATAAAGGGTTTTTTAAGAATAATTTTGCTGCAGATTTTTTTTTGTAATCTGTTAATTCTAGTGACAAACAATGATTACCCCCAAAATAAACCAACTTTATTAGAATAACTCCTTTATGAAACGAATTTTGATTTTTATGAAAAAAAAGGTAAGAGAAAAGTCCAGGGAGTGCCACAATCACAAACCCAGCCCTTCCCAGTCCCCAAGAGGAAGAGGAAACCGACAAATCTAAACAAGCACAAACCGAACAAACGTACGAAAAGCACTAAGATTAGCTCTCTCTTCCCCAAGCGAGGTAATCGAAACACTAAAAGGACCGAAAAAACACAAGAACAAACTGACACACGGAAAGACATACAACAAATCGCCTCGTAGAATAAACCATAAAGCAACAAAGAGTAAGACTAACACTGGGATCACCGCCTTAGAAACGGTCGGTAGAGCAAACCACCGTGGGGTTTAAAGCACTTTTACAGCTAACTAACTTCACCCTGGGTCCCGATGCTACTCTTAATACAGAAATACATAAAAATTCGGTTCGCATAAAGGCTCCCAACTCAGCCAATGCATCAAAGCGAAAACATAAATATCAAATTAATCACTATAATAAACAAAGACGTGTACTCATGGCTAATTCTACTGTATGCCAGAGTAAATGAAAACCAACAGCTGAACCACGGCAGGCCAAGCCAAAGACATATCGTCAAGCCCCAACCCACTGGTTAAAGTTTTACGAAGAGGCCGTCATTGAGTCTGAAGCCCGAACCGCCGTCGTGCAATTAAAGAGTAAAGCATAGCCATCAACAATGATTGGGTTGACAACTAGGCATGCAGTCTGCTCGTAATATCCAGGCTATAGCCAAATCTTTTATAACGGTTAATAAGTTTTCTGAATTGCTCCAAAAAGTTACATTTACCTACAATTTTTCTAAGTCTGTACACTAAGTCACCGTAAAATTCAGGTTCCGATATACTTTGTTGCAGAAGTGTTTTCAGACTGACGCTATATTTTTCTAACAAGAAACTGTGTCTGCGATAAAATCTCGAAAACGCCTTACGAAGTTTAAAATAACGATAGTCCTGCCTAAGAAGTTTGGCAGTAAGGGCTTTATTACGGTAGTTAAAGTCATTAAGATTTGAAACCTAATTAAATATTCAAAATGGCGGCGCCCATCTCACCAATGTTAAAATATTCAATTGTCTATAACTTACTTAATTTTTACCACCGATTTTGATCAAATTTGTGTCAAAATTCATTGTTTGTAAAGTTCTTTACTTTAAAGTACAATACCTTTTAAGGTTATGTTCCCCTTTAAGAAGTAAAAGAGTTTAAATATGTTATAACTGAGACAGCATGAATCCGGTGGATTCTGTTAATAGTGTCATGTAACTTCCTGTCAAATATTGATCTTGATCATCCATTCGTTTTACGCACTGTGTGAAAACACAGGTTAGTCCTTATACATATATCCTCCTATGCATTCTGGTACAATTTCATATCGCCATATCTTAAAAACTGCAGATTTTTGAGTGAAGTTTCCAGGATTTATTCGTTTAATATTCTCTGGAAGAATGAAATATTTAGACACGATCACGCATTTGAAAGGAAAATCATTGATGGAAATGTCAAGATTTTAAGCACTTTTTAATAAGCGCCTGGTAGCGTTTTCATGGATAAGTCAGCTCTTCACCTGGAAACAACATTTGACCCCATAACAAGACAAGACACCCAGATTATTAAACAAGAGAATGCCAAGGTTGAACAGTTTCCTTCTTCACAGAAAACCATATTCCTTTAGTTCATGATTTTAAATTGCTAGTCGAAATTTGACCTCACAAATAGCAGAATTTTGATTGTTACTCCTAGTGATTGCATGTAGATGCATGATCCCCAGCCATGCATTTCAGAGTTGAGAAAAGCGTGTTATGGGTGACCAGTAATATTGTATTGAATGTTTTCTCTGTATTCGAACACAGGCTGTCAAGTGTTCCTATTTTTCCTATTTTTTCCTATTTTTTCAGGTTTCCTATTTTTTTCCTATATTTTAACCCCATTTCCTATATTTTTTACCAAATTCCTATATTTTTTAAAATGCTGCAGATTAAGTGCATTGATGTTCAATACAGGGCCCTATTTTCAAAAACAGTTAATCTATGATGTAAATTCAAGTAAGAACCCTGTAACTCTGCACTATGATGAAACCACCACAACTCAGATGATAAAACAAATGGATTTACATTTCCGCTTCTGGTCTGAAGAACAGAATGAAGTTGTCAGACGTTTTTATACAGCATTGATGTTTGGACATGCAGGAGGTGCAAAGGTTGCTGCTGCCATAATGGACAAATTAGAGGAAGATAAGGTTAACCTATCCTCTATACTTATATTAAGCAGTGATAGACCAAATGTAAATAAGACCATTTTTAGAGCTGTTAATACGTCTTTGAAAGGTGCTGGAAATCCAGGAATGATAAACATTGGAACATGCAACCTTCATGTTGTTCACAATAGTTTCTGAAAGGCTCTTGAGGCATATGGTACACCAGTGGATGATCTTGCTGTGGACATTCATTCTTTTTTCAAGATATCATCTGCCAGAAGAGAGGATTTCAAGCTCATTCAGCTAGAAGAAGAAATTCAAACCCATACCTTTTTAAGACGTGTTCCTTCTCGGTGGTTGACACTTGGTCCTGTAGTAGACAGGCTTATTGAACAGTGGGAGCCTCTCCAGAAATATTTTACAGGTCTTGCAGACAAGGATCCAAAAGATGCTCCAACCAGTTCTGCCTTTAAAAGGGTCATGTACATGACTTAAAAATAAGCAAACTTTAGTTGAACTTCACTTCCTACAGTCAGTGATGCCTCTGTATCATTCATTTCTGGAATTGTTCCAGATAGAAGCTCCGTTAGTTCATGTGTTATATGAAGAACTGTGTCGGCTTGTTTACATGATGATGGGCAGATGTGTCAAAGCATCTGTATATCAGAACAAAACTGGACAGGATCTGAAAGAGGTAAAGCATGGTGAGGTACAGAATCAATTGTCAGACAAAGAGATGATAACTGGGAATTCAACAAGACATGTGTTGGGGAATCTGGATTCTGGGAAACAGAAAAGAGCACATTTAGATATAAGAAAGTTCTTCAATACTGGAGTGTCATACCTGTTATCTAATTTTCCATTTGATAATGAACTTCTGAAAGATATGGGCTGTTTACATCCTGAACATAGACTTAAGCCCAGTAGCAGTTCAGCAATAGAAAGGGTAGCAAGGAAGTTACCTTTTGCAGAAGAAGATGTGGCATTGATCACTGATGAGTGGAAGGTATACCAAGGGGAAGAAATTGATGAGAAACTTTGGAAAATAGAGAAAGATGATGAAGTTGAGTTGAGAAGGATTGATCATTACTGGAGAGACATTCTGAAATTGAAAACTGGTAGTGGCAGAGATAAGTACCCTAGGCTTGGAAAAATAGTAACAGGGAGTGCTGGCATTGCCACATGGTAATATTGATGTTGAAAGAGGGCTATCAGATAATAAGAAAATGTTGGAAAAAGATAGGGTAAAGCTGTCATCAAAATAAGTTATAGGTAACAGACTTTCTAAAGAGGCTGTGAAAATCCATGATCTTGAACATATGCAGCCAGCATGTGTACCTCTTACCAAGGAACTAATAGGTTATTTCAGAGGTAGTCATAGAGTTTACAAGGAGAGGCTAGAAAAGGAAAAGCAAAAGAGGGAAGAGGAGGAGAAGAATAGACAGCAAAAGAAAGAAGAGCGTGAACAGCTTGAAAAACAAAAACAAGAAGCAGCAAAAGAAAAAGAGTCTTTGAATGAAAAAATGAAAAGCTGAATGATAAAGAAAAGAACTCTAAAGAAGAACTTCATGCTGCTGAAAAACTGCTTGAAGAAGGAAATGAAAAACTGGCTAGAGCATTAAGAGAGAGATTTTTCTAGTGCATCAGTGAGTCAGTCATTGATCGAGACTGCTCAGAAAAAGATCAAAGAAACAACAGAGCGTCTAGACAGAGTAAGAGAAGAACAGAAATCAGTGGAAGGTAGGAAAAGGAAGATGCTGGAGAAAATTGCTCAGGTGGATTCAAAGAAAGCTAAGAAATGAGCTGAACTTAGCCAATAAAACCAAATTCTGTAGTGACTTGTATGCCAGATTAGTGTTATTTTTTCTCAGTTTTGATAGTGTAATAATATGGTCACTTATATTTTCACTTTTCAAGCACATGATTAAGAGAATTCATAGTACAAGAAGTACAATGTCTAAGCTTGATAAGATATTTTCAACTTCAAGAATATGATTAAGAGAATTCATAGTACAAGTAGTACAATGACTAAACTAGGCAAAATTATTTGTCAGTTTCTTAAAGTTCTATTACTTTTCATGTTGATACTTTGCTATGTGCTTGACCATCCCAAGATACCCATGGCAAATACACAAAGTTATGTATAACTGTATACATAATTTTCTCTTGATGGTTTCTTTAAAACTTCATTTTTTCAGGATGTTACATGAGCTAGTCATTAAACAGAGTAACCTAGTCAGTAACTCATGTATCTTGTATTTATTGCAATACAACCTAGCTTGAATTGGCCAAACACATTTGATGTTATGTTGACTTAAAGCAATAAAGATGATTATAAATTAATTTTTTATTGCCACTAATATAAAACCTTTGATGACATTTAAGATGGTGATTGAGGGCTGGCTGTAAGGGGAGGTGGAGGCCAGGACCATATCAAAAATAAATTTCCTATTTTTTTAAGCCCAGAATATATGTTTTGCACTAAAATACACTTGACAGCCTGCGAACAGCAAAGGCTCTGGCGCGGCTGTGTGGGTGCGCAGGCTTGACCAAGCCTTTGCTTGTCGCATATCATCACGAAAACATGCCTATATAATGTTGACCCCCTTAAACCCCGCTTTTATATAGTAAAACTGGGGTTTACCGGGGTATACATTATTTTTCTTATTTCTGCTCAAAAGCATAGATTGTGGGTACTCGTTAGAACCGCCTCGGCGAGGCGGTTCTAACGAGTACCCACAATCTATGTCGCCGAGGCGGTTCTAACGAGTACCCACAATCTATGTTTTGAGCAGAAATAAGAAAAATATCAGAATTTTTTATCTGAAAATTTACAGTTTTTGGAGATGAAATTTTCTATATATTTGAGTAGGCGTGTTTTCATAATGGTTATAAGAAACATCATTTATGAGCTGGCTTCTATCGTTGACCCCCGCCTTTGGGTTATGTCGCTTGAAGAAAGGGATAGACGAAAACGCTTTGGTTTATTCGTCACATGTTCAACTGTTCATATTGGCAAACGGAGAAAGCTATCAACATTTGAGCCAAAACATAACAAAACCAATAAAATTACTGTGTGCCTTGCAAAGCCGACTCAGATTAGCCTGGGCATCCTCCTAGTCTCACCAATCTTCGCTGTCCGCGCGAAGAAACCGTGGACCCTAAGATACCCATTGAGCGCATGAAGCGAAAGCTCTATTCAGACTTGCCAGATTCCCAGGCTGATCTAAATCTTCGCTGGGCGCGTTGTTATTTTGTTGGTTTTGCCATCTGGCTCATTTCATCATTGTACCCTAAGCTGTCCACTGAGATCAGAATGCTCGGATGCTCAGGATGACGCTACTGCGTACGAGTTTTGTCATGCTGTTGCTTGTTTCATCAAAAACAAAGGGACCAGCACTGAGTGCTGTGGCACAAGAACGAAGTAACAGGGTCTCCTCACTAACGACTGGTACACATTTGACAGCTGTTCTTACCTGCATCAGGATAAACGTTGTGTACAATCAGCCTTTGCTTTAGTAATAATCAACACGGTCAAAGGGGTCAATTCAAAAGTTGCTTGAACAAAACTTATCCGCCATTTGATTCAAAGGAAAACAATATCAACTTTTAATTTTCTGAAATTAAAATGTTTTAGGCGACAGCTAAAAAAGCATATATACAAACATTTTTGGTGTGTAAAATAGATATCGAGGTACTACCACCTCCGGAACCGGAAAAAATCGACTCTCGTTACCTTGTACGACGACTACAATTGGGAGAGGAGGGTCTGAATTGTTGAATTTTCATCATTTTTCTAAAATTAACATTTATTGAGTGCCGCTTTGTATGCTCGCAATTTTGTCTTTAAGAGATAGGGTATGATCGTATCCAGGTATTACTACCCAGATTCGATCACAAGTCGCCTCTCCAATACGATGGTAAAAACTGGTCATAAAATGCCAAATCGTATTATAGAACCTAAAAATATTTCTTGTTTACACATGCCTAAATCGTGCTGCGTTACAACAACAATCTCCAACTCGCGACCTTGTCGATCAATTAAAAATCCATTAGAGCGGTTACTCTTAACACTTCCTCTCCTGACTTTCTGAAATGAACTTTTCCGTCCCTTATAGTGGATAAGTCCATTGCTGAAAATAGGGGTCGTAGTAAAAGATCAAACACAGAATGGCAAACAGTGTAGATCCTCATGAGACGGCTCGTTGCCATCTAAACCGTTTGCAAAGATATTTGTTTTGGTCTGCAGGGCTGAAACGATTAAGATAGGATAGTCATCCAGCTGTTGGTTAGCTTCCTTTTCTTCATCTGACATCTTCGGTTATTGGGGTGCGACTCCATTACGAAAACAAGCCTATTCAAATATATTTAAAATTTTATCACCAAAAACTGAAAGTTTTCACATAAAAATTCTGATATTTTTTCATATTTCTGCTCAAAACATAGTTTGTGGGTACTCGTTAGAACCGCCTCGTCGAGGCGGTTCCCACAATCTATGTTTTTGCTCAGAAATAAGAAAAATAATGTATACCCCAGTAAACCCCAGTTTTACTATATAAATGTGGGGTTTAAGGGGGTCAAAATTATATATGTATGTTTTCGTGATGCATTAACATCCCACAAATCACAGTCTCATCCGTGCCTTTGCTGTTGGTCGTACAATATCTTGTTATTCTTTAAACGGAAAACGAAGACCCTGATATTTGCGCAATCTGATCAGGGCCCTACTTGACCGCATTTGCATTTTCGCATGGCGAATCTGTTTTAATTAAAGTAATGAATTATTGCACACAATGAATCCACAATAATGGTTATAAATGGAATGAAAACCTACGCGGATGCAATTATGAGAGGTTATAAATAGGTCATTGTCACATGGGATGATCACTGGCATCATACATTTTGCTACAATAAGGTCTGCCAGAATCTGATAAACACACAAAGCTCTAGATAAGACACTTTTTCAACCAAAACGTTTTGATATATTTTTCTTTTTTTTCTCCACGAAGACACATGCTGTGAAATTCATTAGAAGCGCCTCGGCGAGGTGCCTCTAATGAATGCCCACGACATATGTTTGTTGTGTGTGTGTGTGTGTGTGTGTGTGTGTGTGTGTGTGTGTGTGTGTGTGTGTGTGTGTGTGTGTGTGTGAAATAGATATTTACTTGATACCCTCTCTTATCTAGATTTATGTGCAATATAGGTCGAATGGCACATCTTTCTAATAGATGCAAAATGATACCAAATCCCGCCGTATACCAAAATACACCAAAGCGCTTCTAATGCGTACCCAAAACATGTTACTTTTCTTGTTGTTGTTGTTTTTGTTGATAAATCGGAAAAAATATCTTGATACCCCTCTTCTTAAACGCTTTGCATGCTGGGTAAAAATCCAGCAGACGACATTTTGAAATATTTTTCTTATTTTTTCCTAGAAAACAGGATCTGACACTTCATGAATTTGTCTCCTTAGGAGACGAGAGACAATTTGCATGAATTGCCAAATCCTATTTTCAAGGAAAAGTAAGAAAAAAATATCACCAATTTATCGTCTGCTGTATTTGCCAATAGCATGGAAAGTGTTAAAGCTATAAAAGCCATGGCATTTCCCTATTAAGACAAATTAAGACAGCTATATGCAGTAAAAATGCTTGCTACATCACGAAAACATGCCCATATAATTTTGACCCCCTTAAACCCCACTTTTATATAGTAAAACTGGGGTTTACAGGGGTATACATTATTTTCCTTATTTCTGCTCAAAACGTCGAGGCGGTTCTAACGAGTACCCACAATCTATGTTTTGAGCAGAAATATGAAAAATATCAGAGTTTTTTTATCTGAAAATTATCAGTTTTTGGATGTGAAATTTTCTATATATTTGAATAGGCGTGTTTTCGTAATGAAATGACTGGTTTAAAAACTGAAAAAAATCCTGAAAATGCACCTACTAATGTAGACCTATCCCTGTTTTCACAATGTAATATGAAATAAAGGCACTGCCTTTGATGCAAACACACAGCCAACTATTTCTTTTTTCTGATATGAGTATGAGACTTGACAGCAGTTTACTTACAAAGTTGGCCGCAAGCGCCAGGGTCATCTGAGGTCACGTGATATGGTCGATATATATTTTGGTTTAAATTGAGTAGAGCTCGTGTGTGTGTGGGGGGGGGGTTACCCCTGTTACCACACCCCCCTCCACCCCACGAGAGGAGTAGAGCTTTTTAGATTATATTTATTATCATTTATTCAAAAGCAACTTTTAACATGTTTATCAATAGTTATTTATCATGTTTTGGGGGTTTATTATTTATATTAAATGAATGCATGATACAGTGATAAAGGGTTGACGGATTTCACCACCGTACAATCTGGTGTGCCTCAGGGCTCAAAATTGGGCCCGACCTTATTTCTCATTTTTATCAACGATCTTCCGCTTCATATCAAAAAGTGCTCCTCTGATTTGTATGCAGATGACACGATGATTCACACGCATGGTAATGACATAGATGCTATTGAAGAAGATCTGCAAGGAGAATTCGGTAACACAAAAACATGGGGAAAGATAAACAAAACGAATGTTCACATGACCAAAACAACTTGCATGCTAGTTGGCGCTAGAAAGCGCGTGAACGACTCGACCTCTAAATATTATTGCTGACGATGTCAACATTCAATCCGTTAGTAAACAGAAACTCCTTGGTGTTTATATCGATGGACACCTTTCTTGCTCTGCCCATATATGCTCCCTTATCTCATCTAAAATGTCTCTATTACGCCAGTTAGCAACGTATGTACCGACACATATTCAAAAAGCTTACTATCAGGGTAATATTCTTCCTTATATTGATTACTAGGGTCAGCCTCTGCAACTAATATTGAACGCATATCCAAACTGCAAAAAAACGCGCTGCTCGAATCATCCTGCGAGCAGATTACGATACCCCATCAGTAGATATGTTCAGTCAGCTGGGATGGCTGTCAATTCCGGACAGACTTAAATATAATAAGGCTGTCTTGACATACCGAGCAATAAATAATTTATCCCCAGAATATATAACACAACTTCTAAAACCAGTATCCGAGGTACACACTCTTAACCTGAGGTCATCAGAAAATGGCTCACTGTATGTGCCGAAAGCAGGGACAGCACTTTTTGATGGCTCTTTTTCGTGTTCCGCACCAAGACTATGGAACGCTCTACCTCAAACAGTAAAAACATCGGCGTCACTCTCTACCTTTAAGCAGTCTCTTAAAGCAACATTTTAACTCTTATAAAATGTCTTTAACAATGATTTTAAATGATATACCATGTGTAAAATTATCGCTGAAACCGTTATTGTAACTGCATTGAGAGCTTTTATGACCTAGCATAATTGTTTTAGATATTGGTTTTATGCGCTCGTCAAATCTTAAAGCACTTACAAAAACTGTGATAACATATAGATTTGTCTTTGATATAATTAAGTGCCACGCTTGGTTTTGAATCGATTGCACATACCTATTAGCACTTTTATTTGACAAAAACTTTATATAAGCATTCATTTCGTTACAAGCTACTTTTATCCCATGAATTTCTTAGCTGTTAGTTAAGTCTTATTGTATATATGTATATAAATTTTAGTTAGAGGACCGCAAGGTAGAATAGTTATTTATAGCTAATTGTGTCATCCTCTTTAAACATTGTTTAAATAAATAAACAAATAAATAAAATATGGTCTGTTTACCGTGTTGCCAAATTCAAGATGGCGAAGAGATAAAACGAAGTTTGCTATGGGACGTCATACGAGGTATAGGTGCCTTAGTATGTTGTCAGTCTCTCTACTGTAATGCAAACACTTCGAGGGTTTGTTATAATGGGGAACATGGGGATACACATTACATAGACCTGTTAACTTTATGATTGTTTTTTTTTTCTATTATTATTATTTTTCTGACCTTTAGATGAAATGGGCCAAACGTCAGAATCTGATTTTACTGATTTTACCATTACGAAAACAAGCTTATTCAAATATACTGAAAATTTTACCACTAAAAAATGAAAATTTTCAGATAAAAAATTCTGATATTTTCTTATTTCTGCTCAAAACATAGATTATGGGTACTCGTTAGAACCGCCTCGACAAAATAATATATACCCCTGTAAACCCCAGTTTTTACTATATAAAAGTGGGGTTTAAGGGGGTCAAAATTATATAGGCGTGTTTTCGTGATGATAAGAAGCTACGTTTTCTCACGTCACGGTTCAAGCTTTGTTCTGGTAATGTCTGCAACTTACCATTCATTTCCGTCATCTTAACCCTATAAGATAGATACCTGTGCAAACAGTGTAGATCCAAATGAGACGGCTGCTAACGAGCCATCTCATCGGGATCAACACCTCTTGCCATTCTGTTTTATATTTTAAACTAAAACTCCTATTTTTATCAATGGATTTGCCCAAATTATGGGACGGAAGAGTCCATTTCAGAAACTCAGGGATGAGGGGATTCTTAGTTCCGTACGCAAAAAATTATACGAAAAATTGACTGACTTATATACATGATGTGTCATAAGAAAGACGACTTATCAGTAGATTCGAGGTAATCATATGAAATGTGTTCCAGCACGAAGAGAGAAATTTATCATTGAAAACGGAAATCAGTGAAGATGCCATGGAATTGCCACAATATCGAAGTACAGCATTCGCGAGACACTACATCACGAAAACTTACCTATATAATTTTGACCCCCTTAAACCCCACTTTTATATAGTAAAACTGGGGTTTGCAGGGGTACAAGTTATTTTTCTTATTTCTGCTCAAAACATAGATTGTGGGTACTCGTTAGAACCGCCTAGCCGATGCGGTTCTAACAAGTACCCACAATCTATGTTTTGAGCAGAAATATGAAAAATATCACAGTTTTTTATCTGAAAATTTTAAATTGTTGGAAGATCAATTTTCTATATATTTGAATAGGCGTGTTTTCGTAATGAAAACTAGGGGATATGAGTTAGCACATGAGGAAAAGGTACTTATCACATAGGCGACCAACAAAGACTCAGGCGATCGAGCTTGCGCATAAGCGCAGAGTCGCAAGAGCATTTGATGTTCGCAGACATGCACTAGAGACCTTGAGGAAGCTTCAAGCAAACAAAACTACAAAGGTGTCAATATGACACATATGCCCCGCCTAGGGGCCATCAGCACCCGGAAAAAAACATTTTGCTAAAAAATGAAGTTTAAAAAGGGCCACAAGTCCCATAATAACTGGCAGATTTTACCCTAAATCGATCTTGACCTATATTTTATGATTCCTGTGTATGAAATATGAATCCAATACAATAATCTTTTCGAAAGATACCGAACGGAAACCATTTATCGAAGTTGAAAAGGGGCCATAACTCCCATCGTAATTGTTTGATTTACCCTAAATCGAACTTGACCTATATTTTATGATTATATACCTGTGCATAAAATATGAATCCAATGCACTAATTTTTCCAAAAGATATCGAACGGAAACTGTTTTTCAAAGTTAAGAAAGGGTCATAACTCCCATAATAATTGGTGGATTTTACCCTTAATCGAACTTGACCTATATTTCGTGTTTGTATACCTGTGTATAAAATATGAATTTAATACACTTACCTTTTCAAAAGGTATCGAACGGAAACCATTTTTCCAAGTTGGAAAGTGCCATAAATCCCATATTTGGTGGATTTTACCCTGAATCGCATTTGACCTATACTTTATGCTTATATGCCTATGTATAAAATATTAATCCAATACATTTATCTTTTCAAAAGATATCGCACGGAAACCATTTTTCGTACTTACGGACGGGACGAACAGGACGGGCGGACGGGGCCTACGTACGGACAGCGGTGATACTATATGCCCCCTATTGAAAATGGCGGGGGTGGGCATAAAAACGCATGTCTTAGGCCGACAGGGGACAGCGCATGCGCATTTGAAATACCACAAATCAGAAATCCATGTCCCATTTCCTCATTTGCCAGCACATATGTAGAACAGACAATAAAAAAAAAAAAAAAAAAAAAAAAAAAAAAAAAAAGCAAAACCGCCGCACTTGAAATCACCAATGAACGAACAAAGGAAACTGCAACTGAGGAACCGCTTTGGAACGAAGTTTAATTGCAAGAACAGGTATCATTACCAACTAATTCTTGTTCTATATTTGTGAGTTTCTGCCAGCGGCAAAAAGATTCCAATATCAATTTTGTAAAATATGCTATGATCGTTTCATTGATGTAACACAACAATTGCTTCACTCTTTCACCCCTGAGTTTCAGAAGTGGACTTCTGTTTATGAAATTGAATGTGCAGTGATGTGTCCATTATCTAAAAGCGTCTAGACAAAAACAGAAAACAAAATGGCAAACAGATTAGTGACAAAATAGAAAAAGGCAAACAGTATAGATCCTGATGATACGCCTTCTCCTCTTGATATACACTGTTTGCAAAACCTTTTCTCTGGTCTGTGGAATTAAAGGGTTAAAATCTTTGTTAACAGTCATAGTTCATTCTGCAAAACCTACAAAATAAATAAAGATACTTCACTAATCAGTAAGAACTCAAAGATTTAATGCTAATCCCTAGACTACATATATCAGGCCCAAAACTTATTTATATACCCTTGTAGGAGATATATTATTCTCGTAAATAATTCTCGTAAATAAGTTTTTTCACCGCTTGAATAAAAAATATCATTCGGAGGATAACCGATATCTTTAAAAGGTCGATAGTTTAGCCGAAGTCGTTTTAAGATCATATGTGACCTAAGCCTGTCAGCCTCTGTATGGAAGAATGTACGTGCCTTGAAGCAATGATAAATCTCATGAAACGGTTATTTTTGTCAAATACTTTGATTCAGCTTTCATTGTGCGCATTTTATATCATCTTTACAATATGATATTCAAGTTCACGCCAAAGTCAAGTTTTGAAAATCAAAGAAAACTTCCTCTATTTAGAATAACAATTTAATAGAATTAACGATGTGCACAGTGCGAAGATGCATTCGTAAAAAAAGGATTAGTCCGTTGAAATACACCCAACCTCCGCAAACAACCCCGAAATACCCGCAAACTACCTATTTATTTACCTTTTCATATCAAACCACTTATTTTATCTATTTTTCACTCTAAATTACTTTCTTTATTTATTATCTCAAGTGGAATTAGGTATCAAAGATGTTTGATAGCTCAAAATAAATAATGAGCATCCACACAGTTGATCTGGGTCTTTGCAACAGATAAACGTAAGTGAAATATGGGCTGGTCAAGACTTTTACAAAAACTTAAAAAAAAAACTTAAATGAAACATAAAGTGATGCCCAAGAAACATCTGACCAGCAAAGTTCTAGATAAGCATGTGCAAGCATGTGCTTCTGCGCAGTCTGATCAAGGTCTTTGGGTCTTAACAGTAGAAAAAAAAATTACATGAAATAAGGGACGGCGTCCAAGAAAATATATTATAACCAAAGTTCCAGATCAGCATGTGTATGTACATCCGGACAGTTTGAAAACATCGCGAAAACATACCTATATAATTTTGACCCCCTTCAACCCCACTTTTATATAGTAAAACTGGGGTTTACAGGGGTATACATTATTTTTCTTACTTCTGCTCAAAAACATATATTGTGGGTACTCGTTAGAACCGCCTCGGCGAGGCGGTTCTAACGAGTACCCACAATATATGTTTTGTGCAGAAATGTGAAAAAAATATCAGAATTTTTATCTGAAAACTTTCAGTTTTTGATGGTAAATTTTACAATATATTTGACTAGGCGTGTTTTCGTAATGAATAATAATAATAATACATGTAATAACAATAAAAACACGTAAGGCCGTTTTATCTTCCGCTGGACCTGCATCTGACTTTTTTTTTTCTTAAACACATGCACTCGGTATACACGAACGATGGCATGAGCGAACAAAGAAACAAATAAATAGATGAAAGAAAGGATGAGTAAACATTTTACCCTGTTATATCACATTCAAAAAAGCCGACCCATTATAAAAAGTCTTAATTATCTTACATGCTATTGAACAAACATGACAATCATTAGGTGAGGTGCCTTTAATCATAAGAAGCTATGTAGAAATACTTTATTATTTTTTTTCTATAATGTATGCAGATGGTTAATCATATAATATTTAATCATATTTGATTTTTCAGCTGTTTGATTTGTAACTCAAGAAGTTTAATATGTGTTTTGGACTATGGTTTGGGTGGTCTAAATGTACTTTGGAGGTGTTGTGGGGTGTATCAACGGACCCAAAAGGATAAAGCATGTGCCTATTTGCCGAACCTAGCGGGATATCAAATGGGACAAAATAATGGCGGTTCTCAACGTCAGGAGATAAAATGATATTTTGTTTGCTTTGTTTCAGCATGTTTAGGACCCTAATTCAGAGAAAAGGATTTTTTTTTTAATCTTGCAACTAAGCAAAGTGACAAGGCCTTTTTTGTAGACACAGAGAAAACTGTGGTCAACGTATCCATGCCATAGAACATTCATAAAATTTTGAACCAGTGACAAGTCATAATGTTCAGGTGAACAGACACGGATCCCCGGGTGCAACCAGGCGTCCTAGGAATTCACGGGTTGCGACAGTCATTCCATAGATTTAAATTGCCGTATGTGGAAATGACAATGAAATATCGTGCAAAGAAAGGCGCGTATAACGGTGAAATCAGATATCAACTTCGTATCCAGCGTTACATAAAGTAGGGTGTGGCTTTGACAAGAAACTATCAAAGTTTCGGGTGTAAAAATTGGGATTCGTTTTACGAACCTCTATTATAATATTTCAAAATGTGCCAAAAAATATCGCTTATCTTCTGTTTTGAAGATGCTTCTTGTTGATATATATATAAAATATAAATATATCCTATCCGACGGGTCATTCAGACTGTTCCATGAAACTTGTTTTTAACAAGCGTAGTGGTTATGTCTCCTGACTCTGAAGGGCTAGGCGCGGCGTGGGTTCGAGCCTCACTCAGCCCAGTGGTATTTCATATTTCTTCATATATATATATATATATATATATATATATATATATATATATATATATATATATATATATATATATATATATATATATATTCGATCTGTTTGTTTTATAAAAGTGTTCACATAATCTTGCTTTATTAGCTTGTCTGGTTTGTTCAGCGTATTGCATTTCACAGTCTTCAGCATTTCAGCTCAGAACATAAATATAAGCTATGTCAATCTGAGTCTATTGTAACCGTCTACCAGACTATATCAACCGCAACGTCAGAAAACGTACCTTCGAAGACTCAAACCAGACTGCGCATTCGCGCTGTCTGATCAGAACTTTTACTTGTTGTGTTTTGGATATCCAAGAACGCAAAGTTTCTTCATGCGGACAGGCTGATTTAAGTCTTCGTAGGGCGCACCTATCGGAAGGTACGTCTTCTGACGTAACGGGTCATATAATAGACTTTGAATATATGCTCGACTATACCTCCCAGTATTGCACCTAAAAACGGACCATATAAGCGGCAACGTGAGAAAGCGTACTTTTTGACATGTGAGCATCCTCAGAGTGAGCATCCGCGCAGTCTGATCAGAGTCTTCGTCGGGCTATGTAAATGGCATGATTTGGCCCGTTGGCTAGGGTTTGTCTGTCAATCTCTGTGCGAAATAATCAAAATATTCCTAAAGGTTGAACAGTTATGGCCATTTTACTGTTTACAGAAAAGATTTTTGACCTCGGTTTGCCTTGAACCATGCAAAACGGCATCTGTCAATTCCTCTGGCTAAGATCTTGTCGACAGTAATGTGTACATATAATGTTATCAAAATATCCCATATGGCTGAAAACAGACCAACTGTCATTTCCATAATTTTAAATTTTCAGCCTCGGCCAAAGTAAACTAGCATTTGGCAAGCCCGTAGGTCTTAATCTGCGAAACATTATCAAATTTTTTCTAAGGACCATTTTCGCTGACTACGAGCGAACGGACGGACAGACTCACAAGTATATTATGGGACAGATTCCGAAAGTCTTAACCGTGTCTGTCGGTTGACAGTTTTGTGAGTCGTGCAAGTTTGTCGTTTGCTGAATTGTCCCAGAAAGTAGCTATGACCAAAAAAAAAAACAAAAAAGATTATAACTGATCTTTCAGAAACCTTCCCAGCCGGCCTCGGTGGCTCAGTTGGATGCGCCGTGCGACTGGAGACCAGGAGGTCGCGGGTTCAACCCTCGCCGAGGTCGGCCACATTCTTTCGTGGAGATTGATCATGAAATATTTACTACGGTCATTCTCTTCCTTCCGCTGATTCAAGAAGGGCAGTTGTCAGTTTCTGGCGAAAGAATGTGCACAATACTGGTTAACCGCTTAGAGGACTAAGCCTGCCCAGTAAACGTGTGGTTAGGTAAACTGACCGCGCTCGACATGACCCCATTGGGTTGACTGGGCCGTAAAACCTCAACACAAACAAATTCAGAAACCTTCGCGCAGTATTTAAGTGCGTGCTTTTAAAGCCGCCGAGACTAGAAAAAAAAACAACTTTTCTGGTGCCTTGGGAAGCTGAGGTCTGTGACTGTGGCTTCTCCTAGGGATTTCCATGACCCTTTTTGTTTTATATAAAAGAAAAGTTTCAGCAGGCGTCTGCTTAATGTTTTTATTTTATGCAAGTCATTAATAGGCAATGAAAGTTATTATGTTTCAAATTGCAACAGACTATATTTTATTTTACCTTCCAGCTCCATATACATGTAGGCGTTAGATAACGTCATCCGAAAGCCGGAAGGCTTATTTACTTCCTACTTGAAAAAAAAATTTCTGTATTTTGACCAAGATTCCTATTAATGAGTGATTCAGAATGATGTATTCTTTATTATCAAGTAAGAATTTGGATGTGACTGTCATTTACATCACAGATAATTTTAATTACACGTGTAACGATAGAAACGTATGGTGCCTTAACCTTTACCATTCTCCGGGCTAATTCAGCAGACGACAAATTGCTAATATTTTTTTTTTTTTTTTTTTTTTTAAAAACAGGATAAGACATTTCATGCAAATCAATTTGCATGAAATGCCAAATCCTGTTTTCTGCGGAAAATAAGAAATATGTCAATATGTCGTCTGCTGAATTTTTTACCCAGAGTGCTAAGCGTCATTGCCAGTAAATCAGTGCCGTCGAACATTATAATATCGTAATGAAGAGCCGGGACACAGCATTTCCTACAAAAGTGCATGTGCGCCCGGCGAAGACTCAGCGCAGTTTGATCAGAGTATTTACAGGGCACTCTGTGGGTAGACAAGGATGCTGTTTAGCATTGTAGTCACCTTGTTAGGGAAGAGGGTTGGTTGCTTTGCTTTTCTTTGGTTTGTGGCTCCTTTACTGTCTGTCTTATTTGTTTATTGTTGTTTTGTGTTCATCACGAAAACATTCCTATATCATTTTACCCCCTTAAACCACACTTTTTTCAGTAAAACTGGGGTTTACAGGGGTATGCATTATTTTTCTTATTTCTGCTAAAAATATAGATCGTGGGTACTCGTTAGAACCGCCTCGTCGAGGCGGTTCTAACGAGTACCCGCAATCTATGTTTTGAGCAGAAATATGAAAAATATCAGTATGTTTTATCTGGAAATTTTCTTTTTTTCGGTCGTAAAATTTTCAGTACATTTGAATAGGCATGTTTTCGTAATGTTTGTGTTTTTTCTTTCTTTTGTTTTTTGCTTTTCTTGGTGTCCTTGTAGGCCATATTCTGTGGTGTTTCCTGTACATATTCTATACTATTTTTCAGGCGGACAACGAAGACAGGCGGACACATAGACTGGTGAGTCTAATGGATACATTTTCTCACGCTTCAATATAAACGAGTTACCCAGGAAACGCCACAATCATGTAGCCCAGGGACCTTAACTAGTTTCACTCGATCAAAATCTCACCTTTAATTCTCATACAGCTCAAAATTACACATTTGTGTTTTGTTCGCATTGGGTGCCCATCTTCCTAAGTTAACAGATACCTTCTTAAAGGGAACTGGTTGTCTGCCATCAGCAAACGTCCCAGCTATGTACAACGTCGAACCAAAATCGATGCAACGTTGCGTGTCCGCTGGGATAAGGATAGGACAACAACAGATAATCCCATCTTCCTATTCAAGATATTTACCAGCTATTATTTAAGGGGAACGGATACACTTTAAAGTAAGGTAACTCTGTCTAAATTTATTTTGTCCACTTCTGAAAAGGGGTCTACTTCAAAAGAAAGACTTAGCAAATGGTTTCCTTTCAGAGCAGACACCTTTTCAGATGGGGCTTAGTGTGCTGGAAGACAAGCGAGAAATCACAAAAGCTATGTCCCTTGTACAAGATGGCGGAAAATCTACTACTGTGCTTTCGACATCTTTCAGAATTCGTTTTTTTGTTTTTTCTTGGCGCTTTACACAGAAGTAAATTTGTAAACTTTTGTCATGATTTTAATTCAAAACCAATTGTTGCAACTACCTATGCACAAAAAGTTTTATTCTAGTCATTGGTTTTTAATTAAATCAAATATTTTCGCTTTTTTTCATAGTAAAAATGGACGCAAACTATGCAGAAATCTGAGGGGAAGGTAACTTGGAGGCAGATTTTCAACAAGTTCCGCTTGTTCATTTTGTCCGAAAGTTTCACAATATTGTTATAAACATCATTAATTCGAATTCAGCAAAGAAAAGTAAAAAAAAATTCTATGACAAACATTCCAAAAAATCACTTCACTATGGAAATTACATAGGTCAGACCAATTTTTGGCCGTAAATTTAGTTTTAGGGTAAATGTTCGAGTACAAAACAGAGAAACAGAAAAGACAAATGGTTTCTGATAAGATATGGTCAATCAGAACAAAACATTTTCATTTAAAAGTAAACGCTGAGAAAAAAAAAAAACGTCTTTCCGAGTGATGTCAAAAGGACAGTAGGTGTATCCAGTGCCCTTAGCCCAAATATTGGGACACCTCAATCATGCTTGTCCTAAAACTTGTTCGACGTAGTCGTTTAAGCTCATCGTCTTGAGCAGCTGTATGAAAGCATGAATATGCCAAATAATCGAAAAGAATCTGCACAACGACCTTTTCTGTTATTACCGTAAAAGGGCACGCCATCTTAGTCATTGTACATTATGCTTTGAAAAGTGTTTTCAAGATCACGGTAAAACTGCGAGGTTAGGACAAACCTAAACAGGCAAATACTAAAAAATAAAAACAGGATCGTTATAATTCTTTTCGAACGATACTGTACTCTTTGACCTTCCATACGCACATCATTGAGTTATGTTTATTTTAGCTGTAGAAAAATGTAGCTGCTTAGTAATATATAATTTTCGGGCGGTACGGAAACAGCCCCCATATCTCAGTCGGGAGAGGGTTCGCCTACCACGCGGAAGGTTGCGGGTTCGAAACCCATGACTTCTTTTTTTGTTTTGTTTTGTTTTTCTGTCCCGTCTCCTTTTTTCATTGTTATAAGTATATAAATAAACTTCCGTTCCTACGTCGTGTATCTGTTTTTTTACAGATATTACTTGTTACCTATATTACCTGCATATGTATATAACTAAAACTGAAAACCGTTGAATGAGTGGACAACAGTGTAGGTTTACACTGCTTGTTCACTCATTCTGTCCCAGTACTTAGGATTATTATGATCGAATAGGGTTTCACGTAAAACGTATGCAAAAGGGTACTGTTTCTCCTTTGAATGTTAAAACGAAATAATTGTAAGACAGCTGATTAGAAACAAATGCGTTTTAAAAATTAGGACGTCAATCCAATCTCAGAGAATGACAAGATGTTATGAGAAACTTGATGCATTTAACCTTTACCACTCTCTTGGCTAATTCAGCAGACGACAAATTGGAGAAAACAGCTTAAGTGTCCAGGTTTTCTGGCGACTACCAAGTTTCTGTTGATCAGGCTTCCTCAATGATGAGCATATGAATTTTCAAAGATCCCGCAACGGACTCAATGATCACAAAAGACAAAAAGTATCAACGAGTACACAATAGTGAAGTACAAGGCTACAATTTACGACTGCCACACGGCATTAACACAAGCCGTAAAAATAGACAGATTCTAAAAGGAATGTCCTTTGAGAGCAATAAACATACATACACACAGAAAGGAAAACAACTTGACAGCTTGAAACAGTTTTAAGGGCCAAGCCAGTTAGCTTCAGCCAATTAGGGATCGTCTGAGACCTCATATCAATGTCCAATATTCTCGGAATAGGTTCAATGATCGTACAGGATCACAATAACTACACTGTAGTGACTTATTATATTATGGCCACCAAATAGTACAAATACAGCTGTAATGACGATAAAAAGATTCTAAAAGAAATGAGTATTGAGAGCAATGAACACAGACAGAAACGAAAACAACTTATTAGTCCAAGTTTTCTGAGCCAGATTAACATGCTTCGGCCAATTAGTCCTAAACGGTGACCCTCGTGTCAGTTTTCAAAAATCCCGCACAGAGCACAAAGGACAGAAAGTATAAACTATTTTAATCCTACCTACCAATCTCACACTTGCATTGCGGATTGTGAAAGGTGGAAGATATCCGATTACGCTGATGCGGGAACAAATGCTGCGGAAATGCGTCAAATATGGACAAAGTCATGGGAAGTAAACATCATTTTTGAAAATTGAAGAATGTTACTCGTTGTAAATCAAAACGATACTGGTATCTACGAATTTCTGATGCAGTAGTTGGGACACGTCAAGCAAAAAAGTTCTTCAAACATGTGCAAAATGTGCAGATTCAGTCATCCTGTGCTCGCTCGAAGTGTCATACAGGCCTTTCTTCTCCATTGATACATTCTACAATGCCAGCCTCGGTGGCTCAGTTGGATGCGCGTCCGACGGGTGATCAGGAGGATGCGGGCTCGACATTCTTTCATTGAGATTTGATCATAAATATTTTCTACAGTCATTCTCTCCTTTCCGCTGATTCAAGAAGGGTAGTTGTCAGTTTCTGGCGAAAGAATGTGCACAATACTGGTTAACTGCTTAGAGGACTAAACCTGCTCAGTAAAATTGTGATCAGGTAAACTGACTGCACTTGACATGACCCCATTGGGTTGACTGGGCCGTAAAACCTCAACACAAACAAACATTCTACAGTATCCATCTGTTAGCGAACAGTATTTATCTGTTAGCGAACAGTGAAGGCACTGATCAGACTGCGCATCTGCGCAGTCTGATCTGGGCCTTCACTGTTCATGCATACCCAAAAGCATGTTTTCCCTCGGTGTGCCTCAGGGTATCTAACAACTTGAGAATCCAAGCTAAAGTGACTGAAGGGAGGCCACCAACAATACACACGAGGCAATTTTGCTGCCTTATTTCTCAAGAGTTATTACTTTACTATACTTTATTCATATGCAGAAGAAAAACTACATAGTTACTATGTTTTATTGAATTGATTGCAAATCTAGGTCAGTTCCCTTACTAAGAGCATGCAAAGTACAACTTAGCTCGTTGGTGTGCAAATGTCAATGTAATTGATCTAAAGAAAAAGAAGAAATATCCAAAACAGCAACAACAACTACCAAAAAAGAAAAACATTTTGTTTTCTTGAAAACGTATGGCTCATCTAGTAATATTAATCATGAACCTAGTGAAAGTATTTAAGGGTGATAAGAACTAAGGATAATGCGGGATATATGTAACTGTAACCAAAGACTGGTGTGGAAAATAGCTTTTTTCTATAGTTATTCAGATTTCACCCACTTTATACGAGACATTGGGATACTGATAGCTAGCTTAAACAATATGTTCTGTAAGAAAAAATAATAAAACAAGGCCTTTCTTACAAATCATTCTGCTCATTAAGGATTCTTTACAACAGCAAATAAATTTTAAAGGCAAGATCTTTGGAACCAAATCATGTCGTTGTAAGGAGGGTTCACTATATTACAGAGCCACAGTTGTTTCATGTTGATATTTTTGTTGTATTGTGAGGAGCCTGACTGCTGAAAAGTACCATATTAACACAAAGTATTCAGATAAACAGACCTGAACAAACAACGTAAACCCAGATCACAAGCTGCATGATGCAATAGCTGATCAGTCTACATTGTCTGCCACTCATCCAGCTGTGTTTGGCTACATGAATACATAGTAAAATGTTGTTTTTGTTTTGTTTTGTTTTTTTTTCATAGTTTGGGACAAGTATAGTAAGGAGTTAAAGGCTTCATATTCCTCAAAAACAGACACTTTTATAATCTAAGAAACATTCAATAAATTCATACATGTATATGGTATTAATACAATAATAAAATGTGGCACCTGACAGCCTGTCATTTATTACTATGTTTTGCATATTATGCACTATGACTGTATGGTGCTTTATTGCACAGAGCCTGTCATTACCACCCTTCTATTATTGTAATATGACAAATATTGTTGAAAGGGGCGTAAAAAGGAAATCATCATCGTCATTATATTAAAACTAAATATTAAGGCTCCGTATTCCTCAAAAATAGATATTTTTTATCCAAGGAAGGTTTAAAAAAACAGGGCCCATTTGTTCAAAACGTCGTTAGCTTAACGAGCTCGATAAGGGTCATTTCGTTAACTGTTTTAGCGGATTCAATATACAATATTCTGACATTTTTTGCTGAAAAAATGTGAGTAGCTTTTGCACTGCAAAAGCTACTCACATTTTTTCGGCAAAAAATTTCAGCATATTTGCGTATCGCTCGATGTAAATTTTAACGAATCGTTAACTAACGACATCGTTAGCTTTGAACAACTGGGCCCTGTTATATAGTAAGTGTTAATAGGATCATAATAATAAGTATTCAGATAAACAGACCTGAACAAAATGCTAAACCCAGATCACAAGCTGCGGGATGCAATGTCTGATCAGAGTCTACATTGTTTGCCACTCATCCAGCTGTCTTTGGATACATGAATAAGTAGTAAAATGTTTTTTGTGGCATCTGACAGTAAAAATTCAGTTCATCTCTTGTTTTTTGAAATGAATCAAAACTGAAATGATTTTATATCATATTTCTGAACCAATATTGGCAACATTGATTCAAAGATATGATAAAAATCATTTCATTTGAAAAAGAAAGACTAACTGAAATTTTACAGGCTGTCAGGTGCCACATTTTATTATTGTATTAATACCATTTATCAATTTATTGAATCTTTGTTAGGTAATAAAAATGTCTGTTTTTGAGGAATATGAAGCCTTTAACTCCTTACTATACTTGTCCCAAATTTTGAAAAAAAAACAAAGACAAAAAACATTTTACTACTTGTTTATGTATCCAAACACAGCTGGATGAGTGGCAAACAATGTAGACTGTGATCAGACATTGCATCCCGTAGCTTGTGATCTGGGTTTATGTTGTTTGTTCAGGTCTGTTTATCTGAATACTTTATGTTAATACGGTACTTTATCGGCTGTTAGGGTCCTCCCAGCACAACAAAAATATCAACATGAAACAAATATGGCTCTGTAGTGTAGTGAACCCTCCTTACAATGACATGATTTGGTTCCAAAGACCTTATTATTATGTAGAAACAGGTTCTTACTGAGTCACTTGGTTTTCAGCTGCTGGCACAACCAACAAATTAAGTGCTTAATTTTTAGAAATAATTTTTCTCTACTGTGAATTATCGTCGAATAATGCATGGAGTTGGAGGGCAGATTGCAAAGTATTAATTCAAGACGGCAAAGCCGGAATGAATTAATATTCGCATCTGCCCAACAACACCATGCATTATTCAACGATAATTCACAGCCAAGAAAAATCATTTTAATTCTAACACGATACATAAAGGAAAATCGACATGGTTGCATTTTTTTCCAAGGAACTATTTTGCAGGGGATGTCCACAGAAATGAATGTTAACATGCAAGGTCATCAAATGCGTCCTTTTGCATGCACTACATTGACAATGTGAATTATTGTAAAGTGAGCACTGTAATGTTTCCATAAGGCTCTGTTGGAAAAATTAATGTCATGTTAGAATTATGAATTTAAATTAATGTCAATTAATGTCATGTTAGAATTATGAATTTAAATTCATATGGTTGTCATAGGGTGAATTAAGGGACCCAGGGAAGGCAGGTTCAAGGGAATTAAGGGAAGGCAGGTTCAAGGATTTCTGTTCAGCAGATCCAGAACAATCCATCAATTGACCGACGATACTACAGGGATTGGGAGAGACTGTACCTTTCTCAGGATGTCTTGTATCACAAAGCAGAGCTCAACGGACAGGAATTTCATCAGCTGGTTATTCCATTGTCACAGCGTGATGTCGTCTTCCGGGCTCTTCATGACTCGATGGGTCACCAGGGTAGAGACAGGACGACGTCATTGGTCAAACAACGATTTTTTTGGCCCGGGATAGACGAATATATCAGCAGGAGAGTTGATAACTGTGACCGCTGTACTAAACAGAAGTCCAATCCGGGGAAGAGTGCCGAACTTGTTAACATCATGTCAACTGCCCCTATGGAGGTCCTATGCTTGGATTACCTTTCTTTAGAACGGTCGAAAGGTGGTTTCGAGAATATCTTGGTCATTACTGACCATTTTTCTCGATATGCCCAAGCCATTCCTACTCGCAACCAGACTGCGAGTACAACAGCCCGGGTGTTATTTGACCATTTTGTGGTCCACTACGGATTTCCGGCAAGAATCCACTCCGATCAATATCAAAACTTTGAGTCCAATCTGATTAAGGAGCTCTGCAAGATCGCCGGAATAGACAAGTCCCGTACTACACCCTACCACCCTATGGGCAACGGACAGTGTGAAAGGTTTAACCAGACCCTTCTGCAGATGATGGGTACGCTCGAAGACTACCAGAAGAGTGACTGGAAAGCGCACGTGCTGACATTGGTTCACGCATACAATGCCACTTTCCATCACTCCACTGGATACTCACCGTACTACTTAATGTTTGGAAAGCACCCAAGGCTTGCTATCGATGCATTCTTAGGATTGTCTCCCGATGCATTTTCAGCCACTAAACAGACGGAGTATGTACGGAAGTTGCGCGAGCGTCTCCACTACGCTTATCAGAAGGCACAAGCCGCTGCTAAGAAAAACGCTGCAGAGCACAAAGTCCGTTACGACCTTAAGGTTCTCGAGTCAGTGTTACACCCTGGTGACCACGTCCTGGTCCGGAATGTGGGTCTTAGGGGTAAACAGAAACTCGCTGATAGATGGGAAAGTCAACCTTATATTGTTAAATGTCAACCGAATCCTGATATTCCCGTCTATGAGGTGCAACCCGAGAATTCCAGATCATGGAAAACCAGGACCCTCCATAGGAATCTGTTGTTACCCTTCATGTTTATTCCGTTGAGGAAACAGAAACAGCTTGGTGACCCAGGTGATCGAGATACTTCGGTGGAAGAGGAACCAGTGAAAGGTGAGGCGGACACCATTTCAGATAATGGTTATAACAACATGGAACCAGTCATGAACAGCACACCCGATAAGCCACAACAGCCGAAAGGTCAACGTTCGGACAGATACATACCCCCAATAAGACGTTCATCTGGAACGGTAGGCTTGGTCCCTCAAAGCCCTAGATTAGTAAGGGTAGGTTCCTCTGACTCAGTGAACCAGGGGATGCCTGACCTTACGCAAAGAACAGCTAGGTATGTTCATCCGAACAGACAACCACCCGGTACTGCAGGTTTGTCTCCTCCGACAGTAAGATTAGCAGCTGATGAGACGTCAAACTGCAGACCAACGCGAGAACGGAGACGACCAGCATGGATGAATTCGGATGAATGGGTAATGGCTCAGCAGCAAGCTTTACCTGCTAGGCCCCCTCAGACACCATGTTTTCAGTCTGATCCTGTCAGGTTCATCAAGATGCCATATTTCCAGCCATATCCTATCATGCCTTTTCATATGCCATATTTTCAACAGTATTGGCCCTTTTACGGATAGGTATGACATTTGAAATCTGTCCCCAACTCGGTTCTGTACGGACAGCAATATTCATACAGTAAGTGTTTGTATTTTCTTTTACATTATATCAGACATATTTTTTAATGAGTATAGATGATGTAAGTAAGTGTGAAAGTAGATAAATGTACACAGTTACAAGATGTTCTAATATGTTGTTGTTTGTGGGCAACTGATTCTTTGAGTCATTGACCACTGTTCATACGTATGGCTCGTTTAGGCCAGATTATTTCAAATCTGTGTAGTATTGAATTTGGATGAGTTCACATTCAATGCGAGCCACTTATTGGATGTCGCTGATTTTGTTTGTTTTGTTTGGGTTTTTTTTGTTGTTTTTTTTTGTTTTGTTTTTTTTTTGCGTGCGTTTTATTGAATGGTGTTTATTTGTTGACTTCACGTCCTGAGTTCTTTTATATTATAATGCGTATCAGGACATGTCGTTATGCTTCAATTTTCTAAATCACGAAATCGTCATCGCTCTAGACCTCATAATAACATGTAAATGCGTTTCGACATAATATATTTGATTGTCCCTCAGTCATTGCGAGCATTATGGGTTCTGCAACGGATAACTGCCAATTGCGAGTTTTGCACATCGTCATTTAGATTTTGTAAACACGAGTTGGAAAATCAATATTGATCTTGTCTTGTCTATTCAGTCTTATCTTCTTTTGTCTTCCTGTCTGTCTATTTGTCTGTCCGATCATCTGTCTGTCTGTCTGTCTTTTTTTTTGTCTTCATCTATTATCTGTCCATTTTCGCGAAAGATATATGCCGATGTAAGTGTTCGTACATGCTGTCTATTTGTATCGTTTTGTATTTATCGATCAATCGTCATGTCGTCAACTGTCTTGTAAGTGTGTCCTACTGTAATATTTAATGCCAATTCGTCTGTTGAATCAATTTCGTTTACGGTTTCATTTATTAATGTCGGGAGCCATTTCGTAAAGTGGGGGTGAATGTCATAGTGTGAATTAAGGGACCCAGACCTTTCCTGATACCCATTAATATTTCCCTATATTCTACTCATTTCCCATATTTTACTCTTGTTATGGCACACTGACCTTCCATATATTATATAAGACATGACTAATGTAGTGAAGTATTGTAGCTTTAGTTTTTCTGAATAGTACAGGTAACGGTAGTTTATGTAATTTTAGCAATAGGTAGTTATGTAATACTTTGCTAACTTAACACATTCCATGTAACGGATCTGTGCATTTGCCACACAGAGCCGTTACTGTAAACATGTCTGTATGGAATACTTGTGAATATATTATTTGATTATATTTACAGGTAAGTACATATGAAGTCGTCCATCATCATCATCATCATCATTATCATCATCATCATCATTATCATCATCATTATCAGCATCATTTATTAGCTTTATTCTGTAACATTTTGTATGATACAGATACCTCATTTAAATGTATTTGTACTGTTTTCAAGTTTTATGGATGCAAGGTAGAGCCTAAGGAAAGTGTTTGAATAAATATGTACTTTAACGGTGATTTAATAAAATGTATGTTTGAATTAATTGTTTGGCATTTGCCACACAGAGCCGTTACTGTAAACATGTCTATATGTCTGTATGGAATACTTGTGAATATATTATTTGATTATATTTACAGGCCTTGACTATCTTTGGGAGATCCCATACCGTATGGAATGTATAGAACCCCCGGTGACATGGTCACAACCAGAATACAGTAGCATTGAGTTTTTAGCTGTTTTGGTGTAGCCAAGTTTTATTAACCCTTGCCTTGCTGAATAAATTAAGATGCCATGCCCACTTCTAATTTCCAGCTAATCAGATTACTTGATCCGGGTTTGTAATAGAAATTCACATGTTAAATGACAAACAGTGCAGATCCAGATCAGTTGGCTTCTTCAGTTTGCTAAGACAGGGCATGTCGAGTTCAGCAAGAGAAGGATAAAAAACTGTAACGAATCAAACTTTTGTTATCATAGATTTAACTATAGTAAATGTCCTAAAATTTTGTACACCAAAGTTACTGACAAAATTGCATATGCAAGCAGTACAGACCTAGATAAGACTGCTCCTGAAGGTGCAGTCTGATCAGGGTCTACACTTTTACTGTTCCTTTAAGTATTTTAAGAAGCAACTGCATAAAACAACAAAATTAGGCCCAAAAAGAATGGAATGAAGTGTTCAAAAGTTTACAGCATTTACTGTAATCAAACTTAAAAAGCAATAAAAAAAATAGATTGGTATCGATGAGGCAAAAAAATGAACAGCTGAAAAGGTTCTGTACTTTATTTTTACATTATTTGGAATTTCCTAGTTACCATTGGGATGTGAAATTAAGAAAAGTGGATGAATCTATTTCCAGAGCTAACAGTTTACAGCTTGATTGATTTCTACCAAGAAAGTCAGGGCTCAGAAATTAAGTCTAAAGGACACTGATACTTTTGATTTCAGTTTTATTTATATTTTTACTGATATAATGAAAACATAACTGCAAGTACATATGAGCCACATGGCTTCAGATAAGGTACTTTTTTCAACCAAAAAATATTGATATTTTTCTTATTTCTCCATGAAAACACATGTTGTGGTGCTCTTTAGAAGCAAATAATTGAGACGCTTTTAACCCTTAAAGCACCAAGAAAAACTGCATCTGAAAATGTCGTCTCTTTATGTCGTCTGCTGAATATTCTTGCAAACTTTTCAAACCTATTTGTGCATACCGGCAAACAATGTGGACCCAGATCAGACTGCTCATAGAGGAGCAGTCTGATCTGGGTCCACATTTGTTTGCAGAAATGACTTTTAAAATCACAAGCAGATGACAAAGCAGACGACAATTGTTGTGATTGGCGCTTAAAGAGTTAATGAGTATCCACAACATACATTTTTGTGGAGAAATAAGAAAAATATTATGTGGATACCCCCTCTTATCTCAAGCTATGGAGCCACAATATGAGAAAGCATTCCTTTGGACATGTGTGCCCAATGAAGATTCAGATCAGCCTGTGCATTCATGCAGTCCGATCAGAATCACCATCTGGCATATTTTGGATAGCAAAGGATGCAAAGTTTCTTTATGTGGACAACAGACTGATCAGACTTCATGTGGACAACAAAGACTGATCAGACTTCATGTGGACAACAAAGACTGATCAGACTTCATGTGGACAACAAAGACTGATTAGACTTCATGTGGACAACAAAGACTGATCAGACTTCATGTGGACAACAAAGACTGATCAGACTTCATGTGGACAACAAAGACTGGTCAGACTTCATGTGGACAACAAAGACTGATCAGACTTCATGTGGACAACAAAGACTGATCAGACTTCATGTGGACAACAAAGACTGATCAGACTTCATGCGGACAACAAAGACTTCATGTGTACAACAAAGACTGATCAGACTTCATATGGACAACAAAGACTGATCAGACTTCATGTGGACAACAAAGACTGATCAGACCATGTGGACAACAAAGACTGATCAGACTTCATATGGACAACAAAGACTGATCAGACTTCATATGGACAACAAAGACTGATCAGACTTCATGTGGACAACAAAGACTGATCAGACTTATGTGCACAACAAGACTGATCAGACTTCAAGTGGACAACAAAGACTGATCAGACTTCATATGGACAACAAAGACTGATCAGACTTCATGTGGACAACAAAGACTGATCAAACTTCATGTGGACAACAAAGACTGGTCAGACTTCATGTGGACAACAAAGACTGATCAGACTTCATGTGGACAACAAAGACTGATCAGACTTCATGTGGACAACAAAGACTGATCAGACTGCAGAAGGTACGTTTTCTCATGTTGCAGCCCATATATCTGCATAGTACAGTCAACCTTCTTTCTACAGACATTTGATAAATGACAAAATTCATTATAATGAGTTTGAATGTCACAAAACCTTGCTTAAGAAGTGACAGGTGATGAGAAATTATGCTAGAAAATTGCATTAAATCTTCAAGCAATATACTATTTGGATATTTGTTAGAATCACCTCACTCTGGATATTTGTTAGAATGGCCTCAGTGAGGCAATTCTAACAAATAACTATGAGGAAATAAGAATAAAGCAAGGTCTTTCTTATATATCATTTTGCCCATTAAGGATTCTTTTCAACAGCAAATTCATTTTAATGGCAACATCTTTGGGAACAAATGTTGATGTTGTAACAAGGGATCACTGTACAGGTCTGCCATTTAATCCCATTATACTTTATGATACCTAGTAATGATAATAGTATCAGTCTATAATCACATTCCATTCCATGATATCCAGTCCTAACCTAGGTGTACTACTATCGTATGAGATTTTACAATAACCAGGAATGGTAAACAGTACCAGCTGTAAGTACACAGCATGGTATCTAGAAATAATTGCCAGCACCAGTCTGCTAGTACCATTCTGCCAGCACTGTGTATGACATCCAGGAATAATCAGCAGTACCAGTCCAGTCTTCCAGTACACAATATCCAGGAATATCAAATAGAACCAGTTGAACCACAAAGACCTATGATGTCCAGGCACTAATGCCATTAAGTCAATGAATTCTATTCACACAAGTTCACCACAGTTTGATATCACTATTTTCTCTGTAGGTTTACCAGTCTTGGAACCACATTTCTGAAAATATCAATATTCATATTTTAAAATGTATATTAACCTCGGCCCAGTTGTTCAAAGCTAACGACGTCGTTAGTTAATGATTCGTTAAAATTTACATCGAGTGATAAGTAAATATTCTGAAATTTTTTGCTGAAAAAATGTGAGTAGCTTTTGCAGTGCAAAAGCTACTCACATTTTTTCAGCAAAAAATATCAGAATATTGTATATTGAATCCGCTAAAACAGTTAACGAAATGACCCTTAACGAGCTCGTTAAGCTAACGAGGCTTTGAACAACCGGGCCCAGTTATTTAAACAATTTAAAACTGAAAGATTCAAGCAGTACAAAAATTTGGACAGTAAAATAAGTTTGCCTATCCACACAGTACATGATCAGAGACATACATGTATGCCCCAAAGACCACTTTTCTTCATAGCACGACATCTCTATTAACCCTTGTCAGGCTGAATAAATTAAGATGCCATGCCCACTTCTGTCAGCATTACACAATACCTGATCCAGATTATTGATGTAAATTCTCATACTGAATGACAAACAGAGCAGATACTTTTTCTTAATGTAATACTTGTATTTGTATTTTGTTAACTCCAGAAAACATTTGAATGGCAGGCATAATTTACACACTTCAGGGCAACTGATATTTCCTTGGAAGTATATACAGGCATTGCTGACTAAAAGAGACCATCCCCAACAGGCAAGCATTGTTATCACAATGTTCAAGCATTGCTATCATGGTGCTGAAAACGATCAACCCCTTAACCTATCTACATCAATATTCTTCTACAACAATTCTTTGGACCAGTCTATTTCCAATAGCAGGGTGTTTGGTTAGTTTTTATTATTATTATGTTTTATAGAAATTTCTGTATTTGATGCAAATAGTGCAGACCCTGATCACTTGCTGCATTCTGTGGCATCTGATCTGGGGCTACACTGTTTGCCAATTACCCTTTTGTGGGGCTCCAGACTAAAAATGGGTAAATGGGCAAATGTTGTTATTGTTGTATTGAAATATACACCCTGTTGGGCAAAAACTGGCCATAGTGCTGAAATCAACACCCCTGTTAGACATGTATTGTTATCAAAACTCTCTCCATGCCTTCAGCTATTATGATCATGGTTAAAGAAGCATTCATCTGCCTTACCTCCATTTTCCTCACTACATCCATGCCTTCTATCACCTTCCCAAACACCACATGTTTGTTATCTAACCTGAAACAAGAATGTGAAATTAGAAAAAAAAAATGCCAGATGTTACATGCAAACAATAACAGTGACAAGAATACCTTTTCCTGAAAGTCTTAAGTTGAGCTGAAGATACAAACTTATGGCCCTGCTATCGGTATTTGTGGTTTATTGTTATATCTTTCATTAATATGCTTTGTTTAAAAACTTTCTTAAATACAGTCGAACCTCGTTATCTCAAACTCACTTATTTCGAATTACCGCTTATCTTGAAGTGAAAATCTGGTCCCTGTTTTAACATGAAACTGAACAACATAATGTGGAAAAGAGGAGAAATTGCTCCTAAGGAGCAATTTCTCCTCTTTTCCACATTATTTTATATATAGATTTCTAACTTCAGGAGTCAAATTACATATTCATTTGTTAAATGTGGTCGTTCTATTTATTGTTTTCCTCACTCTCTCAACTCTATGTCGAGGTACGGATATCTCGAAGTGTTTCAGTGAGTCCCTTCAAATTCGAGATAACGGGATTCGACTGTATTTCAGTTATGCCAAATGCAGGAGGATCAAGTGCAATTTAGCTAAAAACACCATTCATATAACATCAGGAAATGGACCTTCATACATGTGCACCCAGTGAAGGTTTAGGGCCCAGTTGTTCAAAGCTAACAATGTTGTTAATTAACAATTCCTTAAAACTTACATCGAGTGATACACAAATATGCTGAAATCTTTTGCTGAAAAAATGTGAGTAGCTTTTACATTTTTTCAGCAAAAAATATCAGAATATTGTATATTGAATCCGCTAAAACAGTTAACGAAATCACCCTTATTGAGCTCGTTAAGCTAACAATGCTTTGAACAACTGGGCCCAGCTCAGCCTACATATTGGCACAGGCTGATCAGAATCTTCCCTTTGCTCATTTTGGATTGCCAAAAGTGCAGTTTCTTTATATGCAGACAATCAAGTCTTATCAGAATGCAGGGACACACAGGCTGATTTGAATCTTCAATAGGCACACATGTCCGTAGAAACCTTTTCTTGCATTATGTGAACCCTTTGTGTGATATTCGAGCTTATTGCTGGGATCAAAAGCAAAAATCCTGTTAGCTAAAAACGGTTATGTATCCATCATAGCACTAGTTAAGGCGCTTTTTTCAGTCCAAAAGTATTGATATTTTTCTTATTTCTCCACAAAAACATATGTTGTGGGTACTCATTAGAAGCGCTTTGGCAAGGCGTGTCTAATGTGTACCCACAACATATGTTTTCATGGAGAAATAAGAAAAATATTTACGTGATACCCTCCCTTATCTAGACCTATGATCCATACAAAAATGTATAAATTATATAGAAAAATGACCATTTAGGATCAGTTTTCTATATAATCAATACATTTTTGTTTGGCTACAACCCTTGTAGGGTCCACCTTTAAACTGTCTTATACCCCAAACCATCTTATAATGAGCCATCCTATAAAGAGGTTACAAATATTAATCATTATACTGACCAGTCTGTTTTCTCTGTACATATAAAGAACTGTGAACCATTTGTATTGGCACCAGAATTAGCCATCGACAATATACCTGAAATAAACATTACAAGAACTGTTTCAAGCAAGACTGGAGCTAAACATACATGAGCTGCGATGCAAGAAAAAGTACCTTCGGACATGTGTGCCTAATGAAGACAAGGCTTAGCATTTTGCCAGTTTTGCCAGTATATTCTGCTTCTGGAAACAAGATGGCCTTTGTTGCCCATATATACAGTATGAGACCTTTTCTCATGTTGCTTCACATACATTAAGTGGAATGGAGGCAACTCTTGTCAAACTTTTTTGTCTCCTTCTAAATAGGGCAGACTAAAAGGAAAAACATTTGCAGCCAAGTCCCTTCTGAAAAGGGGTCTGCTTTAGAAGGGAAGAATGCATTCTTCCCTTCTAAAGCAGACCCCTTTTCAGAAGGGACTTGGTGTGCATGCAGGAGAGTGAACAGGAAGTCACAAAAGTTACCGCCTTGTAAAACATGATGAAAAATCTACCGACTGTATTCAGTCTCCTTAAGGGGAGATTTTACTGATATTTTTAACCTTTACTACCTAGTTGGCTACTTCAGCAGACGACAATTTGGTGATATTTTACTTCTTTTTCCCAGAAAAGAGGATTAGACATTTCATGCAAATTGTCTCCATTGACAGATAGATGCAAAATAGGGGAATTTAGTATTGGCATATTTATCTGTACCACAGGTAATATCATATGAGCTGGGGCACAGCAATAGCCCTACAAAATTTAATACCCTTCTGAAGGCTTCTATACAACCCCCTGTTGAGATATCATCACCTCTTTATAATATGTCTTTGAGATATCTTGTATAGCACCTAGGTAGCGTCAGAAGACTCATTAGTGAGTGGAACTACTGTTGGTCTCATTTTAGCCATGTCTTTAATTGCGAGAAAAATTACCTGGTCCAGTATGTTTCAATGTAAAGTTTTCATCTGCGAATTTAGACCCATATATAGACTTTCCTCCTGTTCCATTATGATTAGTAAAATCACCACCTTGGCACATCTCAAGTTTGTTAAGGACATCTGCAAACCTCCATATACAATTTACTACCATAAATACCCTACCATAGTTACCTTCAATATTCACCATAACCCTACTTATCTCAAAATTGTAATAAGTCCACTTGAAAACCAGCTGATGTGACTAAAAAATACAGAGTTGCAATAGGTATATATCCTGATCAAACTGCTCTGTTAGGAGCAGATTGATCTGGGTCTTCACTGTTTGCTCAGGCATGACTGTTCAAATATCTGGGGTAGATCTGACCAAGGATGGAAGAGTCCACTTCAGAAACTCGGGGATGATAGGGTTAAGCTACAAGAAGCTCTGCCGCAGAGATACCCGGCAGCTTATCTGTTTCCTCGGGGCTCCAAAAGCTAGGGTACTGAAGACTGCAGGCAGACTGTATAAGTGTCATTGTTTGCATATAAGAAAATATTGGCTTTTTACAGGCAAAGGATACAAATGATGGTATGACTCTATGGAATGTACTCCCTTTGTAACCAAATCCTTTTTCATGTGTACAAAGACATCGAAAATTTTCTGGAAAAACATAAATTTTTGATTAACTCATTTTTTACTGGCACAATTTAAACAGCAAGGCAAAGTATATTAATAAGCCAGCATAGAAAAAAGGAACCTAACGATTTTCCAATTTGTGTTTCTTAAAATGCACGTGCACAGTCCCCTAACTGGGCTACAGACATGCATTTTTTTCCTGAAGTTTTCTGTAGGTCCTGAGGAATTGTTAAGGAGGAGTATTTGTTGATAATTATGGGATAATTATTCTTATTTCTCTGTAAAAACATATGTTGTGGGTACTCATTAGAAGTGCCTCGCCGAGGCGCTTCTAATGAGTACCCACAACATATGTTTTTATAGCAAACTGGAGAAAATTATCCCATAATTATCACCAAATACTCTTCCTTAACAATTCCTCTGAGGTCTCTACTGTATGCCTGTGAACAGCAAAGGGTCTGACAAGACTGCATTTATGCACAGGCTAGCCTGAGCCTTTGCTGGTTGCCTATGTAATAAGTACCCTTTTCTCATGTGCTGGCTCATGTTTTAGCAGACGACAAATTGGTGGTCTTTTTTCTATTTTTTTCCAGAAAATAGACTTTGACACTGCATTCAAATTGTCTCCTTAGTCTATTTTCAGAGAAAAATAAGAAAAAATATTTTAAAAAATACAATAAGGTTCAACATGAAATAATAAATATTGGGCTAGCTGCTTCTGAGGTGAAGTAGTTCGAAAATGCAGACTGACAACAGACATTTTTTTTTTTTTTTTTTTGATATGGGTTTTACGGCACTTTCAAGAATATTTCACTTATAATAATATCGAGCTGATCGTTCATCAAAACCGGAGAACCCACAGAAAAACCACCTGAACATCCATAAGCAGAACTTGGCTTTCCCACATGTGATGCGAGCGAGGCTCAAACCACAATGGATTAAGAGTAAACTCTCCTATCCTCTAGGTTACCAAGGCCCACAACAGCAGACAAATGATATTTACTATAGCTCACCTGAGCTTCACTCCAGTGAGTTTAATATTTTTCGTCAGACTTGTTCTAGAGATATGCCCTTTTCTTTATGTGTTATTAGCCTTTGTAACATAATGAAATCTTATTTGCAAAATTTCTCAAAAACTGTTTAAGCAAGGGTCTTGAAACTAGTCATCACAAAAACATACCAATAAAATTTTGACCCACTTAAAACCCACTTTTTATACAGTAAAACTGGGGTTTATACTTTATAGGGGTATACATTTTTTTTCTTATTTCTGTTCAAAACATAGATTGTGGCTACTCTTTAGAACACCTCGATGAGGCAGTTCTAACCAGTACCCATAATCTCTGTTTCGAGCAGAAATATAAAAATATCACTTTTTTATTTTTTTTGTTTTAAAATTTTCAATATATTTGAATAGGCATGTTTTCGTAATGTAAGCTTATTTGTGTTAATGAAAAATTAATTGATTACGTTTTGACATAATTCAGAAAATGTTTGAATGAGCTATGCCCTTTTAAAAAAGTGATAATGAAATCTTGTGAGCAAAATGTATTTTTTTTTCTAGAGGATTAATTTTATGGGAGAAGCCCCTTTTAAACTTTGGGATTTCGTAGGGACATGTACTTAGTTGGGGGCACAGTGTTTTACAAACACACATTTCTAATTACAATATTGTACCTTTTAAACATTATTCAAGTTATACTGAGACAATATCCATATCATAATTTTTTATGGAAAAATAAAAAAAAATATCATCAGGAAAACACGCCTACGTAGCTTTGATCCCCTTATAAAGTAAAACTGGGGTTTACAGGGGTATACATTACTTCTCTTATTTTTGCTCGAAAACATAGATTGTGGGTACTTGTTAGAACTGCCTCACTGAGGTGGTTCTAACAAGTACCCACAATCTGTGTTTTGAGCAGAAATATGAAAAATATCAGCATTTTTTATCTGAAAATTTTCTTTGTTTTGGTAGTAAAATTTTCAGTATATTTTGTGTTGATTTGTTTGTGTTGATGTTTTACGGCCCAGTCAACCCAATGGGGTCATGTCGAGCGTGGTCAGTTTACCTAACCACACATTTACTGGGCAGACTTAGTCCTCTAAGCGGTTAACCAGTATTGTGCACATTCTTTCGCCAGAAACTGACAACTGCCCTTCTTGAATCAGCGGAAGGGAGAGAATGACCGTAGAAAATATTGCATGATCAATCTCCACGAAAGAATGTTTCAGTATATTTGAATAGGCATGTTTTCGTAATACAAGACTTTTGGGCTGAAAAATGTCCCTTCTCTGGAGCTATCAGTAAGTAGGTCTAATATGAGATCCATTTTCAACAACCTACCAAAGCCTACAAAAAAATGAGATAATTTACCTGCAGTTTTTGGAACTACATCTGGCCTCAATTCAACAACAATCCTCCCTGACTGTTTATTACCAATCTTTATATCCAGATACACCTGACAACTTCCTTTAGACTTCTTTTGTACTGGCTCATTCCCCTACAATCGAGCAAATAATATAGGGATCAAACATGGTTTTTCATGAATTAACATTCGCCAGGTCCCGTGGGAGGTGTTGAAAACGGAGGCCGAAGGCCACGGTTTTCAACACCTCCCAAGGGACCTGGCTAATGTTAATGCATTTAAAAACCAAGTTACATCGCTATTATTGCATAAAAACTGAAAACATTTGTTACATTTCGCGTTATTTCTTGCACTATTTTGTTTCGCCTTTTCACGGATGTCTCAGGAACGTAATTTACACTGACTACACTCATTCTAGGGCCGGGCAGTACATATCTAGTAACGGCAGCAAATCTGTGGCCCCGGTACGATCATATTGAAAGTTGCGTAGCCATGCATTTACAATAGCATGAATTGTCTTGTTAATACACAGCTTTTCTCTGGTTAATGCATGGCTGTTAATAACGTGCGGCACTGCTTTTTATGCAATAATAGGGCTTAATGCTTAGCATGATGGGTAAAATTTTCAGCAGATGACATGCTGAAATATTGATCTTTTTCTCCAGCAAACAGGTTTTGACATTTCATGCAAACTGTCTCCTTGAAACACAATTTGCTTGAAATGTCAAACCTGTTTTCTGGGAGAATATCTGAAAAAAAATCTTCAATTTGTCCAGTGGAAACATTTTGAATGGAATGTCACATGCTGTTTTCTGGGAAAAATAAAAAACATATTGTCAATTTTCAGCAGACAGCATGTTGATATAGTTTTCTTATTTTTCCCAGGGAACAGGTTTTGACATTTCATGCAAATTGTCTCCAGAAAAATATTATTAATTTGTTTATCTGGAAATCCTTCTTATCTTGAGCCCTGTATAGTGTAAACAAACTTTGCATTTCTGTAATACAATGCCAAGGATTTTCTCAT